>CP106709.1:14230280-14339263 GCA_025503065.1 Gossypium bickii
GGAATTAATTCAAATTTTGGTCCCCTACTTAAAGTGAACAATGTCCTCATTGTTTAAAGTGAATAGAGACTATACACTAGGTAGGATATTTAGAAAAGAGGAGGTGAGTCAAATTGATCGCTAAGTACCAAGCTCTTTCTAAATTCCAATCCTAGACATGTATATATCTATTGCCACACTTTAGCCTTTGTGACTTGTTCAGATTTTATTCATGATTCCTATCTCTTGTTTTATTGTGCGTAAATAAAAATTCCTAATTAGCCTGATCCTAAAATAACTTAAGAAAAAACTAAAGTTGAAGTCCTCCCTTTTTTATTTGTTTGCATGATCCATCACAACTTGACTTATCTTTTCCTTCCTCGACATTGGAGTCCATGGTTCAAGTATAAAGTCCGAAATTCATGCACAAAAATAAACGGGTTATGTAATTTATATTTTAAATGCATCTCTCGATTGAGTCATCCTGTATTTTTGAGTATCTCTAGTAATCTTGTTATCGCAACTACATGTGTTGCAAAAGATAGCCATTATACCAAACTGTTTCACTTCGTGGAATGGTGCTAGATAAAGGGACTCTCAAAGATAAAACTTAGGGAATTTGTTAACGGTGGTTTTAGTTTTGGGCGTGGGTGGGTAGTCGAGGTTAGAGTTGAAGAGGTGGCGCTTTTAAGATAGTTTAGGTGCTGTAGTTGCCGACTTCGAATGAAGGTGTTTGGGGTGGTGATTCAGGAGTTAAGGGCTGCAACATTAAGGAGTTAAGTGAGATGCACTATTGGGCTACAAGGGAGTTGTGGTAGAACAAGGTAAGGGCTATAGATTTGTGCTGGAAAAGGGTTGAATATTCCTTTACTTAGTAGTGTCTTAGGCTCAATGGCGCCTCCTTTTGATCCTAAGCTCTTGTAATCAAAATAAAAACTCAAAGAAATTAGTGCTTGGGTTAAAAGTTAACCATTTATTTAACAAAACAAATACTTAAATTCTTTGGGCTATTTAGAAAAAAAACTTTTTTTGAAAAATTACATTAAATTAAACTCCCAGAAAGACTGAGGGGTCACTTAATGGTCTCGCTTAAGTCCCAAACTCCTAGACAGAGTTTTAGTTAATGTAATGAACTAAAGAAAATTTTATCTAAGTCTACCATTTTTTCAAATGAGAGAAAAAAAAAACTAAAAATATAAAATAGCGATAAAGAAAGTGAAGAGAACTCCCTCCTTTTTATTTAGGATCGCTATTGACCATGGTGGTGTCAAATGGCCATTTGTCATACCAACCATAACCATCTAAGAAGTAATCATATTCTTTCCCATCAAATCATCCCAACATCTTATTAGGGAAAGGAAATCAGAATGATCTTTCCCCGGTGGCCTTATTTAACTTCCCGTAATTCCTACAAATCCTCCAACCCATGACTCGAATATCTCAATAATCCATCCAACACCCTTTTGTGCCTTTCCAATATCACAAGTGCCTCTTCTTCTTGATCTTTGATGAACTCAACTCAATGATAGGTAAAGTCAAAGATAGGCCCGAATAGTCATATTTCAAACGAGAGACAAAATCTTCGCCCAGCTTTAGTCGCTCTTCAATCAATGACTTTGGTTGCTTATACTCTTGAGATGATAACTCTAATGATTCGAATGGAACTTCTTGAGTGAATTCCTTCGAATTAGCTTCTAACCAAGCCAAACATTCCTTGTTTTTATCATCACTTGGTGAATCCTCCAAAGAGAATATGTTCTAACGATTGTTTAAAGAATTGAGCTCCAATTCAGTAGAAGCAAATGATTCCATCTTGAAATAGCGTAAATAGCCTTCACTTTAAATCTAGGAATTTAGCAAAGATCGGGTCATTAAAAGTCACCTTATCATAAAAATTTCTTTCAATTGAGTATCTCATTGTCGCTTCGAATCGCTGAGGATATGGCAATGGTGGAATTTTAGCTTTAACCTGGCCAACTCTTCCGTAGAAATTTTTCTCGTGCATTTGACAAGGGTGTTAGATAATCGTAACTAACTAGTTTAGAGTTTACCTTATCAAGAATTATTGAATCTAACTTCAGGATATAGGAGTTTCAACACTTGGTTGAACTTCCTCTTTGTCTTGAGCTACAACAGCTCATCTTGAACCTCAACCACCTTGGGCTCCAATATCTTTCCACTTGGCAAAGAGATTGCTTTGCAATTTTCCTTTCTTGGATTTCTGATTCTCCGTGTCACTAGGTAAGGTACCCTGTGGTCGGTTCCTAAGTTCACTGCAAAGTCGCCCATTTGATTCTCCAAATTTTTCAATGTAGCTGCTTGGTTTTGGATTAAGGCATCATTCTTTGCCACGTATGCCTTCAGCAAATTCTAAAGATCACTTGAAGATTCAGTTGATGGGGGTTGCTGCATTTCTTGAGAATATTCCGACGGATAATTTGGTCGAAATGGCATAACAAATACTACTATAGTCCGCCATTAATTACTCCATACAAAAATTGGATGATTCTCGCCATGAAGAGTTGTAAAAATTTGATTGCGCATCATTCCAATTCTCGATTTCCCATGTAATAATTTGACTTTGATTGATGGGCAATCTTCAAAAGAAATGGCCATCTCCACAAAGATTCACAAGAAATATTCTCGAACCGGTTCGACCGCTGACTCGACAGATTACCATTGAAATCGCAACAATTATGTTCTTAAGCATAGAAGACATAGAGGATATCCGGGCTACCAAAGAAGCAAGTGTGTCCGCTTTATGTACTACATCGCCGCTCTTTTCCGAGGCTCCTCGCTGGTTGGCCATCGATAGTTATTGCTAGCAATTCTTTCAATAATCTCGTAAGCATCGCTGTAAGACTTAGAAAGAAGAGCTCCATTTTCCGAATCATCCGCCATTATTCTAGTATGAATATTGAGACCAATATAGAAAGTCTCCATTTGAACGTCGTAAGGAATGCCGTGATGAGGGCACTTTCGTAATAACTCCTTAAACCACTCTCATGCCTCATATAAAGATTCTTCATCAAGTTGCTGAAATGAAGTGATTTCATTTCAATCTTGGCGTTAAAGATGAAGGGAAATATTTTATTAAGAAACGCTCAACCAACTCTTGCCATGTAGTTATGGAACCCGACAAGAGGGAGTTCAACCACGCCGTGTTTCATCTCTTAAGGAGTATGGAAATAATCTCAGCCTCAAAGCGTCCCTCACCACTCCGACTAGTTTAAATGAGTCACTCACTTCCATGAATAGTCGAAGATGAAGATGTGGATCTTCATTAGGAATCCCACTAAATTGACCCATATATTGCAACATCCGAAACATGACCTGGCTTCAAATTTGAATTGTTGTGCCTCAATTTTGGGTCTCTTAATACTTAGATTAAGCTCGTTGAATAGAGGAATGACATATTGTTGAATGGCACAGCTTCTATCATCTCCAATAATAATGATCGGATTATGAGTATTATAAGCGAATGTTCCTCCCGGATTTTGGTTTGATTTTCAAATTCATATCTTTGGTCCTTCTTTGGTTCGCTTGTCGCCTCCTTTGTCAAAAGTCCTTTCGATTTTAGGATTTACAGAAGTAAGTCAATAATTTGACAAATACTCAAAAAAAAAAAGAAAAGAAAGAATGGAATTAAAACAGAAAAAAATAGACCAAAATGAAAAATTAACAATTTCACAAATAATGTCTTTTAAAACAATCCCCAAGAACGGCACCAAAAAAACTTGGAACTGTGGAAATGTGCAAGTGTAAACAATCGTAATAAGTAATAAAGTGACAAGTAAATGTCGAGTTATCGCATCTACAGTGGATCAGAAAAGAATTATTTATGAAAATGATTTCAAACACTTTGATGATGGAAAATATTTGGATTTAAGAGATATTTAAAAACTAAAGGAAAAACAAAGAAAAATAAAATAGAAAAAAGTTCTGGTGCACGATTTCAAAAACTGATTTTAATCAAGATGATATAATTGTGTTGGATTAATAACATTTCTGATCTTAGAATTATTAAGCTTGTGTTTATACTTGTTAAAACATGGCAACTCTGTAATTTGCTAACTTATGAACATACTTACAAATAAAAATCCATTCATCTCTTGTACATATTCTTATGTCAATTCGACCGATTAAACAGATTTATAAAAGTAAACATGTTATTGCACATACATACTTATTAAATTAAACTATCTCTCGCATGTTCCTATGTCGATTCAAATGATTAATTCAACCTAATAAGCATATAAAAGATCATGCAATGTAACAAAGTAATTTTACCTTGAAACAATTTAATCACAAAAATCCTGCAAGTTATGCAAGGCATATGTATCACAAATACAATGCTAATTTAATCTTTAGCTACCTTAGAAGAATTAAACATGCACAGATTAAGTATTGTGTCCATTAATTACAATTTCAATGCGCTTAAATAATTAATTCATAAGCTATCTAAACAATTATAATGCCGATAACTTAAACATGATTTTACTTAATCAAGCATTTTACCGAGGCCTTTAACAAAGATAAACACAATTTTAACAACTTAAGAAATCGAAATGCAATCAACCTAACACGAATTAAATTCAAGCTAAATTGATTAAATTAATCATTCCAACAGCATAAATATTCATAAACATGTTCACAAAAACAACAACGAATTTTAAAGAGATAGGGAACAAGCTAGCAAATCCGGTGTTTCCCGTGGCTTTACCGATTGCTCCGCTTCTTCGCTTTCTTCGCTGGCCTCAGCTATCAAGGTGGCTTATGAACACTCCAATTGCTGCTCTGAATGGTTGGGAAAACACCTCTTTTCCAAGAGGATAAATCGCACACCTAACACACAAAGGGAAAATGGATAAGTGGAAATTAAGAGAAAGTGAGAGAGAGAATGTTGATGCTTGAGGTGTGTTTTGAATGAGCAGCTTGGAAGTGTATTTATAGCTGATAAAGGCTGCTAAAAATAGAAAATATCAGCAGCAAAAGAGGCCTCCTTGGCTCAAGCCATCCATGTGGCAAAGTTGAAGGATTCAACTTTGCTAAATATAGCATGGGGCAAATCTACAAAGCCATAATATTTAGAGGGGTTTGAATGCAATTTTGAAAAGTCTTGAAGTGGCTTCTTTGAAAGCTTAATTAATCAGCTAATAAGCTGATTTGGGCCATCATTGTGGATGGTTTGGGCTGCCCAATTGGTGGCTGGTTCGGTTCAATCGGTCTGGTTCAACCAAAGGCGGTTTAACTAGACTTTTTTCCATAATTAATTAATAATAATTTATTTAGACCAAATTAAATTGGGAATAAATTAAAATTAATTATATTATGATTAAATATTCATAATTGACCATCTTGGGCTAGAAATAAATTCACCTTGATACTTCAAATTACTTCTGGTTTATTCTTCGAGCAAGAATCCGCTGAGCCAATTTTCACCCTTTGTGCGAATCTGCCTAAAAATAGTCAAATTTAATCAAAATTAACTATAAAATTAATTAAAATTCATCATGTTCATATTTTTAGCACAATTTAATTATTTTATAATATTTAATTATTTTCTCGACTAGAATTTACTCTTAATCGCATGAATTTGGGTCAAAATGGCGTGAAAAAGTATAT
Organism: Gossypium bickii; assembly: GCA_025503065.1. Classification (NCBI taxonomy): domain Eukaryota; kingdom Viridiplantae; phylum Streptophyta; class Magnoliopsida; order Malvales; family Malvaceae; genus Gossypium; species Gossypium bickii. The sequence goes on from CP106709.1 coordinate 14,235,885, forward strand.
AAATTTTCGTGTTTCCACTAGGCCAAGGAGCCGTTTAAAAGGTCGATTTGTGGAGAATCACTCAAGATAGCAAGTTGATCCATCTCAGAAGCTGTAATTCTATTCAAGATGGCAGATCTCTCCTTCAATTCCTTCAGTGGGTTTTAGGATTTCTTATGTTTTATTTTATCTTTTCTTCCGAGATGTTTTCTTTATTTGTTATGAACTAAACCCTTCAAATATTCAAAGGGATGAAACCTAAGACAAATCTTGTTATCATTTGTTTAACTATATGATAAATATTTGACTTGTTCTTAATTATGTGTTCTTAATTCTTGTGTTGATATTTCCTGATATTAATTCAAGTATGATGTGCTTAGGTGGTGGAGCAAAAGTCCCCGCCATTCATTGATCAAGCATAATTACAAAGGAGTTGTTCGCTTCACTTTAGAGATAGGTGACGAAATTTTTGTCGATTAGGTGAAACCTAATATGGGAATCCATAGATCGAGTTAATGTGATTCTAGGGGTTTTAATTAGAAAGAGATTTCAATTAATCAACCTAGGTTAGTCGTTATTCGAGAGAGGGTTTAATGTACATTATTACGAGTCCTACTTTACCAAGTCAAGTGAATAAATCGTCCCGTCTCGTAGTTAGATAATAAGTGAAGTCTAGGTGGATTCTTCCTAAGGGTATCATCTTAATCAATTGGTTTTTTCTTCCATGTTATTTTTCCCAAATTCATTATTTTTTGTCTTTAAATCTTTAGTTTAGTTGATAGTTAAATTTAGATTAGAGAAACATTCACTTAATTCTTAGGCTAAATGATAGAAAGAGAGTTAGTATTAGTACTTTTGGTTCCTTTGAGATTCGATATTCCTGGCCTTGCCTAAACTATACTACTGCTCGATAGGTGCGCTTGCCTTAAAATCGTTGTCGAGTTAGTTTCTAGTTCGATCATTCTCATTATAAATTTTAATGCTCGATTTTCGACGATCAAAAGCCAAGGAAGGGGTTCACGTTAGAAAAGAAAACAACAAAAGTTTGACGCCAAATTCTTCTTTGGATGAAAGAGAAAATTTGAATAGAGGAAAATAATCCCCAAAAATCTTGACAATCCTTTGATTTACTCCCACAATCCCCCACTGATCGTATGTCTCTCGAGTTTTAAATTTAATAAAGAGAATGATCGAACCTCGAAACTAACTCGATAACGACAAAGGCAAGTGTACCTATTGAACAAAGAGTATAGCTTAGGCAAGACTGGTTTATCGAACCCAAAGGAACTAAAAGTACTAATACTAACTTTCTTTTATTATTTAGCCTAAAATAAGTGACGTTACTTTAATCTAATCTAAATTAACTACTAAGCTAAAGACACAAAAATAAAAAGGATGAATTGGGCAAACAACTTTAGGAATAACTCATTGATTAAGACGATACCCTTTAGAAGAATCCACCTAGACTTCACTTGTTATTTAACCCCGACCATACGATTTATTCACTTAGTTTGATCCGTAAGACTCCCTAACGTATATGAAATCCTCTATCGATGCGAATAACGCCTAACCCTAGGTTAATTAATGGAAATCTCTTTCTCTTAATAACCCCTAGAATAGCAAAGAAATCGATCTATGGATTCCCATATTAGGTTTCACCCTAACCCGACAAAATCTCGCTACCCTATCTCTAGGCGCAGTGATCAACTCCGCTTAATTATGCTAGATCTATTATTACAGGGTCTATTCCTCCTCCATCTAAGCATATCAAATTTGAATTAAGCTCAAATAATTAAGAACAAACTAAGTATTTATCATATAATTCTGTAAAACAATAACAAGATCCATCATCGATTTCATCCCCTTCTGTATCTCAAGGATTTAGTTCATAACATAAGAAAATATCTCAAGAGAAAAGTTAAAACAAAACATAAGAAATCCCTAAAACTCCCCGGCGGGATTGAAGGAGAGATCCGCCGCCTTGAGTAGAATTCTAGCTTCTTGAGATGGATCAACTGCTACCTTCGAGGGATTCCCACAACCGACCTTTCGGCTTGGCTCTCGGCCTAGCTAACCGCCTCTTTCACCGACACTTGGGGGTTTATATAGGCTTCAAATAGGTTTCTTTGCCCCAAAGTATCCAAATTCGCTTAAATTGTTCTTTGCCACGACAGTGACACGCCATGTCATACGCCTCAGTGACATGTCTTCAAGCCATGTTCGGATTTCTTTAATGAGACATGGCCATGTAAATCGGGGTCGCCGTGTGTCAATTTCTTTCTTGGCCCAATTTATCTGCTTTGGGCCTGCTTTCTGCTCTTTTCAACCTCGAGTTCTTCCCTGGGTATAAGACATGAAAAGAAAGGATTAAGAGCACCTTTTTACATAAATTGAGGGATAAATCATCCAAAAGCATACTAAATGTGGGATTAAAATATGTTACTTTTACGGTTTATCAAATACCCTAACACTTAGGCTTTTGCTTGTCCTCAAGCAAAATTCTCAACTTACAATTAAAATGAACTTTCCATAATTCATAATTCCTATCAACAATGTCTTATCATAATTCATAGATAATTTATACATGGATAATTCAACTCAAATAGTCCTAAAGATTCAAACAAGATAAGTCATGTATTTGTATCACAAAAATATAGGTGTCCCCCCTTATCTGAATAATTACCTTTAATTCAAAACCCATAAGGATCGACATCCTCACAAAAGATTCACTCAAATCACTCAAAAAGTGTTTAAGGTTCAAGGTTAAAAGATCACTCATAAGTCAAACCTGAAAAGTTAATCCCATAGGCTTGCCTTAAAATCAAATCTCCACCATCAGAAAATGAGATGATAAACAAATCAAAAGGTCTTTGTCAGGGTTGTAACGGGGCTAGGGTTAAAGGTGTGGATAAAGGCTGAATTAGAAGGTTAGAATCGAGATTGAATTGACAAGTTACCTATCTAGAAATACTGAGACAATAATAATTACATCAACTAAAAATTTATAAAACTAAGAATACGAGCTTTTTCTTTTGATAATTGACTTTAATTGTATAAGCTCTTTTCATAATACTAATACTCGAATTTTTTTAAGAACAAACTAAGTAATAGAGAGTAAATTCTATTATCAAATAATATAATTATGTAACTAGTCAAATCAAATCTCGATATAAGGGTAGTCAAAAAGGAATGGTGATAACAAATACAAAGGGTTTTGGGTTAATCTTAGTGGGTGAGTCAATAAAAAGGGTTGTTAGGATCAAAGGGGGTCACTAGGGGTTAATTTTGAAGGTAGGCTTTTAGTGGATTAAGTGGGTTAAATCCTAAGTGCCTTTATCATCTCTCAGATATCAAATCATAACCGTGGTCTTGACATGTATAATCAAGGCAAGTTCTAGAATAATAGCTCAATATTGACACATTCATAATCAATAAAGTGAGCACTTTAAAAGAATGTATGCTCTATAAGGCCCAAAATCTCACAAAAATTATGGGTATTTTGATATCAACCTTATAGATTTCAAGTTTCAAAGTAATATTCAGATTCAGGTTAACAACCTAAAAATTTTAATTTTTGAAAATTAGACTTATCATGCTTGATTCTCTAGTATTCTTCAAATTTAATCATCAATGCACAATTATCAATGACTTACTCTAAAAACATGTCAATAAAAATCATAAATCATCGTAAATTTCATCCTAATTAGTAATATGAGGAAGTTACTTAAGAACAAGATTAAATTCAGTGGATTTGAGAATAATGAAAAAGTTAGGCACTTTTATTCTCGTGAATTGAGAATAATGCGTAAAGTTAGGCATTTTCTCGAAATAACTATTCACCCCCACACATAAGATGTGCATTGCCCTTAATGTATAAAGATAGATAATAACAAAGCTTATGGATAAATCAAAAGAGAAGGGAAAGAATACTCCTCGAATTTTGGATGGATTCTCGAGGCTAAGTGAAAGGAGGATGGGGAGGTCTGGTCTCGATGACGACTCAAGCTAGATGAAGAAATTGCAGCGCAGACCGAGAAGTAGCTGTAAATTATTAAGACCTAATTAAAATAAACTAAATAAATAATTACAGATCGTAAAGATAAAAAAAGAGGAAACAAAATGTAAACAAAATGAAAATTAAAGATAAATGGACCAAGAGTCCTTATTGTTGGATGGTTCGTGAGGTGGGTGTGACCTCCGAGGTTATGAGGTGCCGGCAGCAGTGGTGGCGTGATTCCCAGCACCTTTCTCGAACCTCGACAAGTTATTTAAACTAAACTAAATTAAACTAATTTAAGCAGAAAGAAGTAAAGATAAGGAAATTGAAGCAAAAGAGAAAAATAAAATAAAACTAAATAGCCTCAAATGTTCTTGGTCTATTGTTTGATGAAGTCACAAAGATGAACTCATGTAAATCGTTATCCTTTAAGGAGTTTGGCCTTTACGCTTCTTTATCATGGGTTTGGTGTGGCTCAAGAGTTATTGAGACTTGTTATGGGGAAATCTGAGAAGAGGGAAGAAAAGAAGGGGTGGAGAGTAGAGGGGAGGATGGGGAGGGTTTAAATAAAGTTCAATTCTCGGTACACGTGCACGCCCATGGTCCGAGGGCTTGTCGATTCACACGCCGCCGCCGCACGGCCATGTGTTTGGGCGCGTTGGGCTCTCCCACACCTGCTTTGCGATTGCCACGGCCGCTGGTAACAAGTCAAGATGTTAATCGCTTGCTCGACTTGTACCATCCTCGCCATGTTAGTACCAAGATTCTTGAGGTACACACTAGCTTCACCACTCGCCATGTGCAAGGCCGCGTGGTCCGAAATCGCACTTTGGTTATTTTTAGAGTTTAAGTAAAAGAAAGAATAAAATAAAATAAAATGAAAATGAAAAACATAGAAGTTAATGAGGTTATCGCCAAAGTTGCCTCCCGAGAAGCGCTGCTTATAGTCTTAAGCTAGACTTTCTCGATTTGAAAAACAATCAGCAGTTTAAAGGATTTAATATCTTCCTCGTGGCTTACGATTTTATTTTCTTGATAAAGTTTAAGTCGAGAAGCATTTACCTTAAAAGTGTCCAATGTTGGATTGCTTACCTCAACCGCTCTCAGTGGGAAGATATTTTGTACCTCGAGAGGAATTGCTTCGCTCTTGTTCAGTCCTGATGTGGTGATGTGATGATCTAATTTATCTAATGGTACCCGGTCTCCTATTTTTAAGTCGCTTGATATTCCTACGAGTTCTTCCTGGGCTCCTTTGGTATTATTTCATGTGATTCCTGCTTCTCTTGATTTGAGTTTCCTCGCTTTTTAGTTTGTTGACCTTAAGGCTTGCTCTTATGTGAATTTTCGTGAGTCTACTCAGTTTGTATCCTTGTAGTGTTTCCTGTGATGAGGGTTGCACAAATTGATTATCAACTGAATTGTCTTTCTTACCTTCATCAATTGTTGTCCTCACCGAGTCAAGAGCTTGAAGATTGATTGATTCATCCCCTACACAAAGTATGAGTTCTCCTGTGGCAACATCAATTTTAGTTTTAGCAGCTGCTAGGAAGGGTCTTCCTAAGATTAAAGGGATTGGATTGTCCTCATCCATGTCTAAAACAACAAAATTCATCGAAAATGAATTTATCGATATTGACAAGAACATATTCGATAATGCCCCTAGGAATTCTAAATAGCTTTATCACCAATTGAATACTCATCCTAGTTTGTTTGGGTTTTCCTAGACCTAGTCATTTAAACAATGTAGAAGGCATGACATTTATACTTGCTCTCTAAATCAGCTAACGATTATCAACAGCTTAAACTACCAATTAAACATAGGATTGTAAAACTCCCGGATCTTTTTGCTTCCATGGTAGTCTATTTTGTAGAATTCCCGAGCACGCCGCGCTCAATTCCACATGGTGCTCTTTTTGTCTAATTTGTGTTTGTTTGTTAAGAGTCGCCTTAAAAATTTCTCGAGTCCGCATCCAAAAGAGCTTCAAGAAGGGGTGTTAATATGTAATTTCTTTAGAAGTTTAAGAAACCTATCGAACTGCTCCTCCAATCATCTCTTTTCGCCGATAAGGTATGTGAGGTTGGTACTCCTGATTACCGGCTTCAAATTTTCTTGTGTGACCTCTACTTTACCTTCATCTACCTTGTTTTCTTGTATTAGATTGGGTTCACCTAATCTTTTACCACATGAGTCGTGATGGCTTGAATTTGCTCTTTTTGGTTAATCTTAGTGTTACTTGGTAGACGCCCTGTCGCCGCTGCTCGACATTACCTTTGCGAGTTGTTCGACTACATTAGTGACTTCCTTAACCGACTTAGTAAGTTCCCCGACTTGGTTCTTGGTGCTTTTAAGTGTTTTCTCAAGATCTTGAAAGTCGTCAGAGTCGCCATGAAGTTTGTCAAAGATCTCTTCGAGATTTGGCTTTTTTCATGCATAAGGCTGATTTTGGAAATTTTGAGGAGGTTGTTGTCTTTGATTCCCTTGATTTCTTGACCTTCCCATGAAAAGTTTGGGTGGTTCCTCCAACTTGGATTATAAGTGTTACTATATGGGTTATTATTGATCTAAAATTATTACCTATATAGTTCATCCGCTCGCCTCCGCGCCCGCCAGCTGGTAGGGTGGGTACTGTGATTCGCCACGCTCCACTTGTATCGCATCGCACATCGGGTGTACCGCGAAGAACACAAACTATCAAGCTTTTTATTCATCATCTCTATCCGTGTTGATAGCATGGTTATCGTGTCTATGTTGAAAGCTCCACCGGCTTTGTTTGCTTCATTCTTGTAACTTGCCACTAATAATTATTCAAAGATATCTTCTTCAATGAACTCCTAGGTCGCTTCAGAGTTCTATTATTTAGGTTTCCACCAAGTGGTCGAGTCGATTAGTTGCCTCAAGTAAGGGGTTTACACCGTTATAAAAGTTTGGACTTGAAGCCACAAGGGTAAACCATGGTGTGGACACCTTCTCAAGAGATCCTTGTATCTCTCCCATGCGTCGTATAATGTCTCTAAATCCATCCGCACAAAAGAAGAGATATCATTCTATAATTTGGCCGCCTTGGCTGGTTGGAAATATTTTAATGAAAAATTTTAGGTCATTTGTTCTATGTGGTGATTGACCGTGGTAACGAGTTCAACCACCGCGGTGGCTTTATTCCTTAATGAAAAGGGAAATAATCAAGACGATGGCATCATCGTAAATGCCATTTATTTTGAAGATATCACATAACTCTAAAAAAATTAGCTATATGAGTGTTTGGTCTTCGCCTTGCAAACCATCAAATTGAACAAAGTGTTGAATCATTTGCATTGTGTTAGGCTTTAATTCAAATTATTAGCAGCTTATAAGCAGCCTAACAATACTCGATTCTCGCTCTCCCGTTAAATGAGGTTTAGCATAATCAAACATTGTATGTGGAACATTGTTTTCTACCACATCATGTGGTTGTGGATTATTCTCGCCCATCCCTTCAAAGAGGATTGATCCGCTTTCTTGATTTTCCTCTCAGGTAATTTAGGGCTCGCCTAATTTCTCTCGTGATTCCTTCGAGCGTAGCTTCTATAACATTGTCGATACTAAAGGTCCTCTCGGTTCCTTCTAGTCATAAACTAGAGGTACTCATAAGAAAAGAAAGAAAAAATTTCAAAAAAAAAAATTAATAAAAATAAGTAAATTGCGAAAAATAAAAATAATGGCTAAAGTAATAAAAATAGAGCTTTCTTAATATTTTAGTTCCCAAGAACTATTCACCAAAAACTTGATCGTATATTTGTCGAGTTTTAAAATTTTTAAAGAGAATGATCAAACTCAAAACTAACTCGATAATGATTAAAGGCAAGTGTACCTATCAAACAATAGTATAGCTTAGGCAAGACCGATTATCGAACCCAAAGGAACTAAAAGTACTAATACTATCTTTTTCTTTTATTATTTAGCTAAAATAAGTGAAGTTGCTTTAATCTAATCTAAATTAACTACTAAGCTAAAGACACAAAGACAAAAAGGATGAATTGGGCAAACAACTTTAGGAATAACTCATTTGATTAAGACGATACCCTTAGGAAGAATCCACCTAGACTTCACTTGTTATTTAACCCTAAACCATATGATTTATTCACTTAGTTTGATCCGTAAGACTCCTAACGTATATTAAACCCTCTCTCGAGGCGAATAACGCCTAACCGTAGGTTAATTAATGGAAATCTCTTTCTCTCTAATAACCCCTAGAATAGCAAAGAATCGATCTATGGATTCCCATATTAGGTTTCACCCTAATCGCAAAATCTCGCCACCCTATCTCTAGGCGTGCATCAACTCGCTTAATTATGCTAGATCTACTCTTAGGCGTGGGTCTATTCCTCCTCCACCTAAGCACATCAAATTTTAATTAAGCTCACATAATTAAGAACAAACTAAGTTTTATCATATAATTTAGAAAACAATAACAAGATCCATCATCGGCTTTATCCCCTTCAAGTATCTCAAGGATTTAGTTCATAACGAAATAAGAAAACATCTCAAGAGAAAAGATAAAACAAAACATAAGAAATCCCTAAAACTCCCCAAGGGATTGAAGGAGAGATCCGCCGCCTCGAGTAGAATCCCGCTTCTTGAGATGGATCTACTAGGCTACCTTCGAGTGATTCTCACAAATATGACCTTTTCTATTGGCTTGCAACATCCCAAATTGGGCCTAGAGGATTGGGCCCAATGGGCTTTGGGCGTAGTAGCATTTAAAAAGTTTTGGAGAACAAGAGATCAGCTTAAATGCAAGTTGGACCTATTAGGTAAGTGATTTTGGAAGGTTAGAAGGCTTCTATGAAGTTCCGGGATCAAACTTTGGCTTTAGGGAAATTTTGGTTTTAGGCAAGAAAAACCCTAGGAGTTAGTAGGTAGGCTTTAAGAAAAAAATGTGGAGGAAAATGACACAAGTGGAGTGTGTGGTGTAGTGGCAAAGTGACGCCACATAAAAGGCAAGGGGATGATGCCACAAGGAAGGAAGGAGGTCCAAGGTTCAAGTCTTGGCTCTTGCATTTTGGTTTTCTTTTTACATGGACCCTAGTATTTGGCTATAGATTTATATTTAGCTGTGCCAAGATGCCAAGATGCCAAGATGGCAAATATGTCGCTTATCAACATATTATGGCCAAGCCCTTATAATGCATCACTAAAGATTAGCCGCTACAACATATAATGTATCACTGTATAAACCGCTACACATATAACGATAACTTCCTCCTTTCATCAACCCAACCCATGCAATCATAAAATCAATATACTTTTATCATATAAAGTCAAAACAATCACTGACTTGGTGATTTGCTTCACCCTTTTTGTGTTTCCAACATTAAACTGAGATATTGGCATTTATCACAACATATAAACTTATGAACATACATTAATAATCAGATCTAGATGGTGGGGAAGTATTACACACCGATATCGCAAAAATCCAATATTCTTAGTCGATGTCCTTGCTATCCGGATCTATTATCCTTAATGTAAAGCCTTGCTCAAAAGCTTAACAATTACTTAAAATAGTATTCAAACATGGTTAGTATTCTACCCAATTTTATATATATAAATAAACAAATCCTCTTACCTTGAAATCCCAAAAAAGTATGAACAAGAGAAGGTCGATGTGTCTTTAGCTTTTAAAAACTTGAGTGAAGAGTTTCTGCTTCGACAGAAAAGAGAAGAAGAAAAGAAAACAAGGAAGAGACTTGAAGAGTTCTGGCTAGGAAGAAAAAGAATGGAAAGAGTTTCACTTTTGAATCAAAATGAAGATGGGGATTAGGCTTAGAGATTTCGACTTTTTATGAGAATGAAGAAGAAGATGGAACTTTAGGAGTTTTCGCTTTTACTCGTAGAAGAAGAGAAAAGAATGAGAGAAAACCCAAATGTCGAAATTGAAGAGATATTCCACCTATTTATAGAAATTTCTAAGACTTACCCAACCTTGCAGATAAATCCTATCTTTTCTCCTTTATCTTAATCTACTAGCTCATCTAAAAGAGACTTAATTATCTCTAACTCCTCCCTCCTTTATCAAAGATATTATCCATATATTTTAATCATTAAAATCCCTAAATTTTAGCTTTTATCCGCTTATTATCCGTATAAAATAAATTCCTAAATAATAGCCTTTATCCGCTTATTATCCACATATTTTAAACATTAAAATCCCTAAATTTTAGCCTTGTTGCCATCCACTCCACCTAATCCTAATGCCCAAAATTTAGCTAACTTAAATTAAAAGAATTGGGCTCCATGAAACTTAAATTTGGGCCCTTATTCCCTTGTGTGGCGTCACTCTCCTAAAATTGGGCCACAAGCCCACTTTGGTATTTTAAACATAGATACTACCTTTTAAACCCTATAATGCCCAAACAGATAATTTTAATCAAGGCCTCTACCTAAGCCCTCGAGCCCGATTTGGACCCCTAACACTTAAATTAACACATTAAGCATATCCACCCATTAAACGATAGGCCCAAAAAAATTCAGATGTTACAGCTTTTTCTACCACCGATCACAATGTGATCTAACATTTCATTAGGTTGGTTTTCTACCACCGATCACCATGTAACCAAATATGCTCTTCCCCTTTTCATAACAAACCCATCCCATGCATACATTCATGCAAAATCAAACAATCTACTACCTAAGAGTTTACATACCTTTCTCATATACATCGATACACATAGAGAAGTTCTATGATTACGCACTGCATTCCTTGCCTAACCCTTTTGGGTTTCATTCGACTGTCTACATAGCCACTTTTCGACTTTTTAGCCCATAACATAAACATACATATATTCATACAGCATTATTAGTGTGTTAGAGATCTACACACGATCGCTCATACAAATTTCATTTTCTCGCTTTTCACTTTCTAATGTATAATACAAAATAAAACTTATGTGATAAGGATCTACACACTGACATCAAGTAGAACGAGACCTCTAAGTTGACGCTTATCCGTAGCCAACACCACCGCTATCCGCCTAAGGTGTTGTTTAGGCTTTACCCACAACCAAGTGGCTAATCTCGAACTACAGATATCGCCGCTTTCTTAAACTTGTGATTCTCTCCTTTGCCCGATCCATATTTAATTCCATCACAAGTCCTTGTCGTAACTACTATCACAATATATGATCGTTAATCCTCATCATAAAGTTAAGATCTTGTATACAATGAACGAATCTAGTAAAAATCTAGGAAAATCTCCTTACCTTAAAAATCTCAAATTGAGACTAACGATTTTTGGCTTTTAGATCTAGATCGACCAAGTTCCCTTCAAATCCTTAATGCCGCCCAACATAGAACCATTAAACTATTAGCTTTTCGCTTTTTGCCTTTCAAAACCGAAATAAAACGTGAGAAACTAATGTAAGTCGACACTTACCTTAAACACAGTGGATTCTGCCAAAGCACTAGAGAGAAGATTCTTCTGCAATGCCAAAGAAAAAGATTTAAATGTCGAAGAATAGAACTAACTCACAAATGGGATGAATAGAGAAAACTATGAAGATTTCAAATTTTTAGAGAAATCGCACAAGAGGAAAAGAATGGAAAAGAGAGTGAAGGGAGAGGTTTCGGCTTTTGAAGAAATTGAAGAAAAGAAATTGTAGAGGGAGAGGCTAAGAATTTGGGCACAAAGAGTGAAGAGGAAATTAGGGTTTAAATGCCAGAATCAATGAGATATTCCCCCTATTTATAGAAATTTCGGCATCTACTACTTAAAACCAAAAACGCCTTCCCGATAACTAAAAGTCAAGCTAATAAAAGGGAAAATTCGGCACCCCTTATCCATGAAGTAGCCGAATTCTTTACTCCTCTAGGTGGTGGATTTTTGACCATTACCTTGCCTTATAGATAGCTCCTATCTTTTCTCCTTTTTATCTTCTAAATTATCAATTATAAAATCCATATATATCTTCTTATTTTTAAGCCTTGTAGCTTTCCACTTCATCAAATCTTAATGCCAAATTTAACTCACTTAAATTAAAGGATTTGGGCTTCATTAAACTTAAATTTTGGGCCCTAAATCCCTTTGTTGTGGCTTCACCCTCTGCTCCTTTTTAGTGCAAAAAGGCCCAAAACATGGGCTCTTTATGCCAAAACTTGGGCCTCTTTAATTGTTAATGGCGCCACCTTCTAATTCCTTTACTTGGTACACTCTATTGTTGGGCCACAAGCCCACGCTGGTATTTTAAACATAATTACCAACTTTTAACCCTATAGTGCCCAAACAAAAATTTAACCAAGGCCTTGACCACATCCCGAGCCCAATTTCGATCCCTAACAGCTTAAATTAACACGTTAAACATATCCACACACTAAACACATAGGCCCAAAAATTCGTAATGTTACACTCATTAAAGTCTTTTGCTCTATTCTCAAGCATGTCAACGAGCAAAGAGAGAGCAGCTTGTAAGGCCCAATTTTGGCCCAAAGCAAACAAATCCCAAACAAAAACAATTAATAGTCATTTTTTTACAATTTAAACCCAATCCTAAAAACTAACTTCACCAAACCAATTTAACCCAATAATAAGAAAACCCTAGTGGACCAGATGGCCCAAAACCTAGACTTTTTCAAAAAAAAAGGGGTAACGAAACCCTAACCCCTAGCCGCCGCTTAGCATCCGCCACACCCAATCATACTTCCTCAATCACCGCTGCAAGAAAAGAGGAAAAAAGGATAGCAAAGAACACGCAAGGAATGCAAGAATAGTAGAAAATAATATAAAATGTATGAAATGGCTATAAAAGCCATAGAACAAATTTGTAAAAGAGGGATTTTTTTATCGAATACAAAAAAAAAAAGTAAGTAGCTTGAAAGAAAAAGGTGCTAAGGTCCTTTTACTTTTTATTTTTCTTCTTGTTTTCTTTTTCAATATATATATATTTTTTCTTCACTTTTTAAAAAATTTATATACTCCTATATGTATATATCAAAAAGAGTAAAAAAAGGAAGAAGAAACTCACTTTTTTTATTTCACCAGAAAAGGGGGACTTTTGGCCTTCACACACGTGAGACTTTAAATCACATTATCACGATAGGTGGTGGCGATGCGCGCGGCAATCACCAAACTCTCACCTGACTCTCATACCTCGTAGAGAAAAAAAGGAGGGGGAGATGTTTTTTTTAAACAAATGAAAAAAGGATTTTAAAAAATAAAATCTGACTTAAATAGGCCTTCAAAACGACGCCGTTTTGGGTAGGCCTTTCAGGCACCGAAAACAACGCCGTTTTGGACACGACCCGCACGCGACCCGACCCACTCTAGGGGATCCGCGTGTTTTTAAAAAGTGGTCTTATTGCGCTTTTGGTCCTTCCGCTTTTTAAGTGGTTTACAATCAAGTCCTTTTTTTCTTTTTAATTTTTACCCCGTTAGTTTTATTCTGTTTTCAATTTAATCCCTCAATTTGGCCCAAAACGCTGTGCATAAAGGACTGTGATATTTTCCTATTAGTCCCTTTGCCTTTTCAAGCAAGGCTTTCATTTTGGTCCTTTTATTATTTATTTTATTCCTTTTACTTTATTTAAATTTCGATCTAGTCCTTTATGTTATTTATCTTCTTTTTTAGTACCGCACTCCTTTAATATTAAATTTTATAGATTCTCTATGTATTATTTTCATCATTTCATTTTTTTATTATTTATATATAGATATTTTTATTCTTATCTCCTTATTATTTTACTTTTAGTTCTTATTATTTTGGATTTCTTTATTTTATTATTATTATTTAGTCCAAAGTTGATTTTCATTCACTTAATTTCCACCATTTCTAGAGTCATTTATTTTTTTATTATTTTATTAATTAATTAATTAATTAATTAATTAATTATTTTTTATTTTATTTATTTATTATTTATTTATTGTTCTTTACTTTTTAGTACTTTAAAGTAATTTATTTCCTTTATTGTATTTTTACTTTATTATTATTATCATCATCATCATCATCATCATCATCATCATCATCATCATCATCATCATTATTTATTATTATCTATTGTGCTTTATTACAAATTGCACCCTCTCATTTGTATTTTAATTTGATATTTTATTTTCAATATTTTATAAATTATTTTTCTTAATATTTATTTGTGTAATGATATGTTTCTTTTTGTCATCATAACATTCAAAATTTGGTATTTTCTTTTCAGTGCATTGTTTTGTCACTAATATTATTATTATTATTATTGTTATTATTTATTTTATTTTATTTTATTTTCGACTTATTTACGCATTTCAAAACAAAATATACATTAATGTAAAAAGGATCGATTTTAAATTCTTTTCGAGTTTTCAATTTTCGACACTAAGACACTAGTTAATCAATTAGGTACCAATTTTGGGCGACGAGAGTGCTAATCCTCCTCGTATGTGAACCGACTCCCAACCCATTTTTTGGATTTCATGACTGTAAATAGTCATTTTAGTAAATTTAAATTTTTATTAAAATGATTGAATTACAAGGTGACCCGATCACACCTCATAAAAAAGGATTGGTGGCGACTCTGCGCTTTTTTTCATTTTCAAAATATAAAGTCGACGACCTTTTTTACAAAAAAATGGTTTCAACAACCTCTACTGGTCTTTTCCTTGCATAGAGGGATCATACTTATAAAATTGGATAAATGGTACTTGGAAGCTAAGAGCCACTTGATCATCAATGTCGATAGAAGTTTATGTCCATTTATGCCAAACGGCGCTGATTCAAGGTTACCCATCCGACCCGACCCAAAGCCTCAGTGATCCGCGTGTTTTTGCCGTGAATGGGTTATTTGCATGCGGGTCCTCACCTTTTAAGGCCTCTATGTATTCGGTCCTATATCTTTTTTTTTTTTTTTTTAATTTTTTTACCCTATAATTTTGGTAGTGTTTCATTTCACTATATTGAAGTTATGCTTTGGGGACAAGGATATTATCCCATTTGGTCCCCATCTCATTCACAGTATTACAATTTGGGGCCCGATATTTTTTTATTTTGCTTTCCCCTTAAATTCTGCTTTTAATTTCAATTTTATTCCTGCTTGATTAATTTAATTTTTATAACGGATTTATCAATTCATTTATTTGTTTATCATTTTCTTACTCTTAAAATATTTAAATTTAATATTAGGTATTATTTTTATTTCATATTTTACACCTAAAATATTTAAACTTAACATTATGTATACATTTTTATCTATTTCATATTTTTTTAATCCTCTATTATTATTACTATTATTATTATATTTTTATCATTAGTATCATTATTATTTTTATTAGTTTTATTATTACTCATATTTATTTATATATTTTATTATCATTATTATTCGTTTATTAATGTATTATTATTTATTATTATTACTATTATTAGTATTATTATTACTATTACTATTATTACTAGTAGTATTATTATTATTTTTTTAGCTTAAGAAAATTGTCATGTTTAAGGAAAACAATTCGCATTTTTAGAAAATCATGTTTTAGGTAAAACCATCATCATAATAAGCAGGTTAAATCCAAAAGCCCAAAAACGAAAGCCAAACAGTTTTAAAGAGTCCAGAGAGTCTTAGAAAATACAACCTCCCAAATCTCAATGCCAAAACTCAATTAAAACCATAAAACAAAATAAAACAGTAATAGCGAGTGGTCACCGTTGAGTCCTCCACTGCACTGATCCGCCTAAGTCTGTGGATTACTTGTATAGTTTAAATAGAAAAAGGTGAGTTTACGTAAACTCAGTGTGGAACCCCACATAATTAAGCATGCAGACAACTAGAAAATCGTAATCGCTAGATACGATTCTGCTTAAGCCATTTATAGTCACATATGCATATTCTGCCTAAGCCCATCTCGATACAAATTAGATATGCAAATCAGAATCAAAAATCAAGTATCCTACCACCAACCTCTACACACCATCTCCGACCATCCTTACACACAATGTGGGGTTTAAAACACCTACCTAGCCCTACACACCATGTTGTACCAATGCGGCACATAACAGATATAACGCAGCCACGCTGCCAAATAATAGGCAAAACTGCTTTTCAGAACACTTCCTCCAATATACATCATCCCACCCCCAATAACAGTAATAGTACATACATACAGAATCAACAGATAGAACATGCTTAACATGCTTATATAAACAGATAGCAGATATACATGGCATAGACATGCTCAGAACAGTACTACAGTCTAATAAATTACATACTTATAGGGTTTAGTAAGCCTTTACCAACCCTACGGTAGGTCCACTGTCGATTAGGATGACCCGTACGACCCTACGGGAAATTTCAGTATAATTACTACTTTTATAGTGCTGTTGAAATAACTAAATAAATTACTCTCTTCCTTACCCTAAATTGGATGGCCTTTCAACATGTTGTCCAATTCCTTCTCAAATCTTTCCATGGCTGGAGCTGGCAAACAAATAGGTACTGAAGTTCCAACTTCTCCTTTCTTGCTTTTGGTTGGTACGAAAAAGCTTATCACCCCAACAGCTTTTGCTGCCCCTGCAAACATTGCCTTACCCCATCCAAAATCGATGTCTTCGAATCCTAGTTTTGTTAAATCAGATACAATGAAAGATCCAACAACTTTTGTGAAATTAAGTTGTTTAGCCCTAAGCACCATCAAAGCTGCCACTGATTTGGCATATTCCTTTGTTATGCTTGCTTTGGCTTGCTTCACTAGTTCCACTGTATACCCTAATGGATTATGGAGAAGATTTCTAACTGTTGTTATTGCTGCTGGAAAGACAAAGGCATTCCCATAATATCCCAATGGCAATGAAGGATTGAATTTGGAACGTAAGTTTCCGACGCATAGCATGCGTACCTTTTCATTATGGTTAAGATTTAGAGCAATGGTTCGACAACGCCATAAGCAAGCTGTTAGGAGTTCGAACTTGGTGGTGCAATGGCAAAGGTGGAGTGAGAGGAGACTACGAAGAGTTGAAACTTCAACCGGGCCAAAGAAAAAAGAACGTTGAACCAAGTTATCCAATGGCCAAGAGATGGCGGTGGGTTCTACTTCATCATACTCATGGTGATGAAATGTGACTCGAGGTGGATCTCCAGCATCTAAGAGATGTCTTTCCCAAATGGGTGAGATAGAGCATGCAGTTGCACCTAGTGCCATTTCGCTTATGGTAGACATGAATTGTTTTAGGCCTATGCCATCACATATTACATGGTTAAAACGGGTAGCGAAAATGAAACTACCGCATTTTAGTCGTGTTACCTGTTAAAAAGTAAATTAATTAACTGAATAAATTAATATTTTAAAGATTAAATCATGTTGAGTAACCTTATGAAGAAAGAAAATGAATGTGATGAATACTTAGATGGTTTTAGACGCAAATTTGATGGTACCATAAGAAATAACTACTCAAACATATACCCCTACACCTCATCTAATCAAGATTTATTTTAGGTTTTATAGACTTTGGTACTTTTAGAACAAGCAAAAGCTAATTGAATCTTTTAAAAAGAAGAAAATGAACAAGCAAAGATCAAAAACAACAAAGTAGATAGATAAAGGTTTTACAGATTCTTTTAGTTTTTAATATAAGAATTATTTGGCCTAAAATGCCTTGTTTTGATAAATAAGTTTTAAGAGTAAAAGTTATTTTAAACTACCGAAAAGTTGTAATTTGTGATCAAACATAAGTACTCTCACCATCAAGTACAAGAATCAAATTACTCCACTCTCCACTTTTATGGGTATATTGGATTTTTTTTTGGTGATAAAGGGTATATTGGATTTAAAATCGTGAAAATGTGAGTATTTCCAACTAATTTTGCATCGATTAGTTATTAGTATAATAATTTTTAATATATAGTACAATAATTAAATATAAAATAAAAATAGTTAGTGGGTTATTCATTACCTGAATTAACAATAGTGGGCAACTTAGCATCCCTTCAGAGCCAGGAACATCGTAAAGGAGCTCATCAAAGCAAGGAAATGGCGGGTGAAGTGCATTGCCAAATTGTTCAAGGGTAACATCCGCATCAGCTTTTATAAACATCACACCTCACCGGTGCAATCCACTATGAGCTTACCATTAGCCACTTCCTTTAATCTACCTGCAAATGGATAATAAAACACTAAGGCATTTGCAAGTGCCTTCCTAATAACCTCGGCTGGCCTTTTCCTTGCATGGAGGGATCGTACTTATAAAATTGGATAAATGGCATTTGGAAGCGAAGAGCCGCTTGATCATCAATGTCAGATAGAAGTTTATGTTCATGTGGTGTGGGCTTGGCTGAGCCACAAGCTCGGGTTTGATTCGTTGGACACAGAATACAAGAGGAATGCTAGAAGCTATTGCCATGGCACCTAGAAATCTATGGACATTCCAAGTATTTGTGATTCTGTGAAAATCATCTTATAATAGGAAACGAATCCAGAAGGATTGGACTCTATTGTTGCCGTGTTGAGAGATAGAAGTCAAATTTAGAGTTATGTTACGTTGCAATGAATGAAGAAAGAGAAATTACAGGAAAAAAAAAAATAGTACTATCAATTTATTTATTACCTGCATCGGCTTAATTGATTGATGCATATATGAACCATTTTGTGCTCTATTTAGAGATAATTATGTAAGATCTCAACGATATAAAGAAATAATGGTTAAGGTAATTTGTTCATACTCCAATATCAAGGTTTAAGTTTGTTGATGTATTTTTTTCCCACTAATTTAGAACTTAAATTTATACCAAAAAAAAAATTTGAGATATGATATTAACACAACATAAAAACATAATTTTACCCTCATAAAATTTAAAAATAACTTATATGAATGAATTTAGTAAAATTTATATAAAATAAATTATTCATGCATCACGATTATATAAAATTATAAGTTGTTTTTAAGAGTATAAGTTCAAACAATACAAGTAAATTTAATCATTAAAAAGTAAGCACCAAACATAATCTAGACGAGAATAACTCTAAACAAGACTCATATGTGATGTAGTTTAAGCTGAGTTAAATTTGGATAGAGCTTACTCTTGATTCAGGGTGAGGTTTGGACACGAGCGCTAAAGACTTTAAAGTCTCAATCTTATCAAAATTTTTTTTGGATACAATGATAATTTAGACTTAACTTATTTTTTAAAAAATGAATACCCGTCACAACTTAAAATTGTCTTAATTAACCTTATCATTTTAACCAAAACCTTTGACAAAAATATAATATTTTTTTTAAATAAAGAAAACTGTCACAACTATAGCATAAACACAAGCACGAAATGAATATTTTTTCTCTCTCTCCTTACTTTCCTCTATATTTTATTTTTTTATTTTCTTTCTTTATAAAAATAAAAATAAATTAAATTAAAGGAAATATACAATGCCCTTATCAGCTACTTAAATCTTCTTAATTCTAAAGATGCATCGTCACAAAGTAAAATACTCTAAAATTGAAATAAAATCATCTAATATTATAGATATAAATTTTGTGAAGGAGATGCTTGACACTAAGGACCATTTGGATCCCCATCATTGGATGCCATTTTATGACCCTAAAATCAGGTTTGAGTATGATAATTATGTGGACTCAATTACACCGGCCTTAACTTGTCAAGTAAATGGATGCCATTTTATGAATATGAAGTGTGAGTGCATGACTTTTGAATTATAGTTGATTATAGGGTTAGATGGAACCAAATCAAATAAAAAATTTTGAGTTAATCGAGTTGATTTAATTATATTTTATCATCCTAACTCGATTTGAAAATTTCTTGAATCGAGTCGAGTGAGATGGAATTCAATCGAATCAAATTGAATATATTTGTTCGAAAGTTAAATTAAAAAAATTTAGGTCTTTGTAATCACCACACCCACTATAATTAAATTTGTTATTAACTTTCAACCCATTATAATTTATTTATTAATATTTTATATACGGTGTAACTTTTTTTACTTGTTTAGTTGCTTCAATTATCTTCTATTTCTTGTCACTATGTATTTTAAAATTAAAAATATATTAAATGTAAAAATGTAAAAAAATGTGATTTTTAATAAAAATTATCTTAAAGATAAAATGTGAAATTGATATCAACATAAAATTTTAACACTAATATTTTATGGCATCATCAATAATTTAAGTTTAGCAAAAATTTATAAAGTTCAATATGATAAAACAATTCAATAATATAAATAGTACAAAATGTGAAATTTAATTTAATAATATAATATAAATAGTAAATATAAATAAAATTATTATTTAAGTTTAAAAATTCTTTTTGGATGATTTTAATTTTTATTTAGAGGTAAAGGGTGAGAAGTAAAAGTTTAGAGAGAAAAAAAAAAATTTTGGCAGTTTAAGAGAGTAAAATTTTTAGGGGGGAAAAATGAGAAGAGTAAAATTTTGGGAGGGAAATATTCAAAAAGGGGGATGGCTTTGAGGTAGAAGGGGGTAGGATGGGAGGGAGCAAAAGTTATTGGGGGAAAGTAGGAGGAAGTAAAAGTTTTGAGAGGAAAGTGAAGAGGTTTAGGAGTTTGGGGTAATAATATAAATTATTATAGTTTAATATTCGATTTATTCAAATTATTCGAATTATTCGACTTGAAAACCAAATTCGATTCGAACTCGAATTTGAAAAAAAATTCAAGTTGACTCGAATAACGCAATTCATTTAACTCAAAATTCAAATTTTTTTTTATTTTTTTCAAGTTTAATCAAATTTTACTCACCCTTAATTAATTTTCTTATTAATAAGTAATAGAGAACATTGAAAATCCAAAAATAAAATTGTCTACCTAACAAAATGATTTTACCAATCATGCAAAAAGTATATATTTTATTTTTATTAACGATAAACCTCCACCACGATAATACACGGCACCACCATAGTCATAGGGATGCACAAACAGCCAACAACCGAGAAATGTGAAAACACCACAAATCAAATACGAACCCCCTTCTCACCATATATATAATACCGCCAAAAGAAAACTTCAGAATTCAGACTAAAACTCTTCATGACCGAGTATCTGTCCAAGATCCGTCTAAAACAATAAAAATTTTGGACAAAAATACAAAGGGTTCTCAGTCACTTTTTCTTAGATAGTTAGGTAAAAAAATTTTGGCCAGAGACTAAAAACATTATATTAATTAAATATATTAAATAATAAGTATTTATTAAATCGCTAATTCAATAATAATTAAATTCATTACTCAAAACCTATTTTTTTTACCTAACTAAATAATCAAACACAAAATATATAATTTTAAAAATTATATTTAATACAATAAAATATTTATTATATTTATGATAGTGTTTTTAATATAAATACTTTTAAATGTATTTTTAATGTGTTAGAAAACTTTTATTTTAGTGTTTTTAGTGCATTTAGTAAATTATACTTTTTTAAAAAATATATTTCTAAACAAAAACTAATATAAACAGAATCAAATATGGGCAGACTAGGTTGAGCCCAAGTTTACCTTACTTAAACTGTGTCGAGCTTGCGCAAAAAAAAAAAAAGCCCTTTTTCGAGCCGAATCAACCCAAACTTGAAAACTTTATCTAAATACCTTACATGTTACCTTACATGGACCTATCCTTGTAGCATCCTAAATTAATGGGCCTCTCGCTTAATGTGTTGTGATGTTTATGTTATCTCTAACGTGTAATTAGAGTGTTTAAGAGGTTCGATTGGGCTCGTAGATTGGGCCGGCCCTTAGTCAAATTTTTCTGCTTGGACACTCTAGTGGAAAGCCGCTTAGATAGGGTTTAAAAGATGTTATCTGTAAGTTAAGACACACAAATGGGCTTGTGGCCCAAAGGCAAAGTGGCGCCACTTAGAGAGCAAGTGAGGGTGGCGGCGCCACCGAGGAGGTCCAAGGTTCGAGTCGATTACCCACTTATTTTTAAATGTTTTAAGGCCAAAGGAGAGGAGAGTTGGGGATGGCTAGGATGCTTGAAATTAGAGATTAATAGAATGGATAATGTGGATAATGTGGTCGATAAAGTGACCGATAAAAGGAAGGAAGAGGTGGTGTTATCCATGTCACTCAAGGATGAGTGATCGATGAAGATAAGGAGAAAATATAGGAATTATCTCACGAGTGCAAAGTTGTTGGCCGAATTTCCATCTCTTGAGGGGTGCCAAAATTTCCCTACTATTGGATTAGTTGTTAGTTATCGTGAAGGGCACTTTCTGCTTTGATAGGTAAGTGCCAAAATTATCTATAAATAAGTGGGTATCTCTTCAATTTCGCATTTGAATCCCATTCTTTAAAAGCTTTTCTCTCATTCTCTCGCCAAAGCCAAATCCTTAAGCCTATTCTCTCATCTTCACTTCTATGCAAAAGTCTAAAGGCTATTATTCTTTTCTCTGCTTTCTTCTACAAAGCCGAAACCACCCAATTCTTCTCAACATCTTTCTCTTCAAAAGCCAAACTCAACTTTCTTCTCATCTCCATAGCTGAATACTTCCTATTCTCTTTGCCGATCTCTTCACTAAAAGTCGAATCTATAAAGATTTCTTCCTATCATCTTCTTTTTGATCTTCTCAAAAGCCAAATCTTCTAGAGTAGCCGAATCTCCCGTGATAGGTAAGTGCCGATCTTTTTCTCTTCACTTTCTTTCGGCTTTTAAAAGTTAAAGTCGAAAGGCTATTGAGATTGGTAAGGTTGACGCTTGATTAATGGTTTGATGTTTTCTTGTTGGGCGACGCTGAATTGAAGTAGATCATTTAGATCTAAAAGCCGGAAACTACTAGTCTCTCGAGTCTCAATCTTCTTCCGGATTTCAAGGTAAGGGTTCTCTTTAGATTTCAAGTAGGTTCGCTCATCGTAGTTATAATCTTAGCTTTATGATATGGATTAAAACCATATGTTGTGATGGTAGCAACCGATAAGGTCTTTTAATGGAATCAAATATCGATCAAAGCGGCGAGGGGATTGGATCCATAAACCAATCTCTAAGTTTAAGAAACGAATGGTGTCGCGTAGCTCGAGATTGGCCACGTGTTGTGGACCGGCTCAACAACACCTTAGGCAGATAGCGCTTGTGTTTGCCACGGATAGCATCGACATAGAAAGTATCATTTTATCGATAAACAGGTGTGTAGATCCCTAACACACTAATTAATCTATACTAAATATATGCTATGGGCTAAAAGCCAAAAAAAGTCAGATAGTAATCAGACTAAATATATGTTATGGCCTAAAAGCCTAAAAAGGTCAGACGGATACCATCAAACCCGGTAAGGGTTAGGCAAAGGATGCCGTAAGTAATCATAAGAAATCTCTCTTTGTGTACCGATATATATATAGATGCCTGTTTTCTTAAAGATGGTATGATGTTTTCGATTTTCCATGTGTGTTTGCATGGGGTGGGAGTATGATAATGAAGGGGAAGAGCATGATAGGTCACTTGGTGATCGGTGGTTAAACCACAAATTCAAATGTTAGGTCACATAGTGATCGGTGGCAAAGCCACGCTTAAATGATTCCTGATTAATAGGAATAGGCAGTAAGGCTGTCGATATAGTGTGTAGCGGTTGGCGGGTTGATTGTAGAAATCCCCAAGGTGTGTTGACTGGTACAGGCTAGTGTGTAGAGGATGGACTTTTAGGATGGGTTGGGCCATTTACCATTCATCATTTAATATGTATGTATGATGGTTGCCATAACGTATGGGCCAAGGCCCATAATGTGTTTGTGGGCCTCAAGTCGTTGTGTGTTTCGGGATTTATACACTGAGTCTTGGTGACTCACCCTTTCATTTTTCTCCACTCTTTCAGATGAGCAGTAGATCGTGGACATGGGAGCCTTAATTTCTTAAACTATTCTTTATTTTTTTTGGTTTTTCTTTAAGTTTGAATTTGGGACTATTTTTGTAATAAGGCCTCCATAGCTTAGTGTTTTGATTTATATTTGTCAATGTTTACATTTTATAAATTTATGTTCAAAGTCTTAATTATAAGAAGAAATAAAATGGGATTTTCAAACAAGTAATTTGTATAGAAGAAATAAAAATATTACAAAGGTTTTCTTTAAATAACACTTATTTAACGAATACTTCAACATACCAACTGAGATTTCAAAACATTTCAAAGCAAAGTTTCTAATCTTTAAACCCGTAACATACCAGATCCAATCGTGGCATTTGGGTCGGGTTTGGAGTGTTACAATCCTAGCTCCAAGCCTTAAGCACCTCTAGTCTAGAC
Organism: Gossypium bickii; assembly: GCA_025503065.1. NCBI lineage: Eukaryota > Viridiplantae > Streptophyta > Magnoliopsida > Malvales > Malvaceae > Gossypium > Gossypium bickii. The sequence goes on from CP106709.1 coordinate 14,260,062, forward strand.
CAACTAAATGAAAACCCTCTGAGACAATCATAGATACAAAAAGTAGGATATGAATTCCCCATAAGTCCTTCATCGCCTACACCCTATTGTCATACAAAATTTTTTTCCCTATTTATGGAAAGAAATAAGTAATAATATGGTGTTTTAATTTCTAACATATTGTATTAATATCTTGATTATTGGTATCATTGATACTAAGATAACATTGTGGTGGTTCATGATGGTTCACATGAAGAACGAAGATCAATACATAAGTTAAAGTGAATAGAATATGGGTGTTAGAAGAAGATTAGAGAGAGGACGAGAGTAGGGAAGAGGTAAAGGTTTAGTTCGGGGAGGAAGTGCTCTAGCCTTTTTTCTTGAGATCCAAAGGCCTTTAAAGAGGTCCTTCCTCATATGTTTCCATAACCATGCTATGTCTTACACATGTAATCCCAAGTTTATTGTCCTTGCAGACTTCATATGTTACCATAACTGAGCTATAGTCTTACATATTAAACCTCTTTTGTGGTGTAACCCCAAAAAACCTATAAACCGCCATCACGGTGTCACTGCATAGAGTCAATAGACTGTCATCACATTGTCGCTTAGCAAGCCAATCGACATCATTCCGTGATGCCTCCCAATCTCCTTTAAATCCCCATTTTAGTCCACCTATTCCTCCTCTTCACCAAGTATTCCTATCTTCAACTACTCCCACACACTGACGCCCCTCCGCACTTCCATATCATATACATAATAAGCATTTCACATATACAATCGTATTTATATCATTAGTATGTAGTACGCCACCCATTAATACTTCAATTCATAACTAAATAAGCATCTAGTATGTGTGCATTCAAGCATACCAATTACCAAGTTCATACACAACTACGGTCTGCATAAACAAAATAAACATCGACACATATCAATCAAGAGTTCAATATCATTGAACACCCGAGATGGAGCATAGAAACTCACATTGCTTCCTTAATCTTAGTCACTTTAGCTTGTCCAACCGCCAGAGCCTTCTTCATCCTAAAGCATCTAAGCATGACAACCATTACTTAATTAATTCAAGGTATTCAACCTTAAACCTAAAACCTTGTTTACGTAAACTTTTAAGAGTTCAAGCCCTCCTTCCTCAAAATCTCGAGCACAATAAGGTTAAAAAGCTTACAAGTTTCTTAATTTATCCGTAAGCTTCCTGTTTCAAAGAGAGGAGGACGGGTTATTCACATCATTTGATGGTCAAAGGCGAATTGAAAGCTAAGCAGTGGTAATTCTAAAGATTCCCTGGGAAAAATAGAGATGTCTCCTACATTACCCATAATATGTGGAAGTATCAACGTACTTTCATAGAGTCATTCTGGCCCAATGCTACATGAAGAACATAAGCCGATGACTAATAGGAAGACCTAGGATGTAAAGATCATAACATGAGTGGTTCGACAGATTTTGATTCCTATATATCCACTCATGTGGTACTTCATTGTTCAATATATATAAAAATTATACAATAAGAATTATACGAAATCCATCTCAGATAGATATCATCATCTACATCCGTAAAGTCAGATGCTTTGGAAGAAGCTTGTACAGCTTTGGGAAGGGGTTTTGATTGATCGATCAAAAAGAAGAATCTACTTCAACCGATATGCCCTTAGGCACGCCCATACATAACATAGAAATCACACTTGGAAGGGGTGGACAATTAGCTAGAGCAAATGTGTCATAAGAAACTAATCGCAAAGGAGGGGAAATCGCCACATTAAAATTACCTTCCTGAGAGGTCCGCTTGATATCCAAAAACGCCAAAGAATAATTGGACAGTGGGGAACGCTGGGGTGAACCGTAAAAGTTTGGGTAGAGCCTCGATCTAAATGTTGGCTAGGTAAGCGCCCCATAGTAAGAGAGGAGTAGTTATGAACCTCAGAGACCATCCCCATGGGGGTGGTGAAGGGAGGGCTCCAATTGGTAGAAAAGAACCCGCAACCCCGTGGGGTTATCCTGCACTTGGAAGAAGAAGTAGAAAAAGGAATAAATATAGTGATAATTTGATTCTTCGTTGACAGAGTAAATAGGAGAGATTATTTCTTTCTTCTTCTTTACAAAAACAAAAATATATATATTTTTAAAGTAAAAATGGCGCTGCTCACTAAAAAAAAAAATCCTTTTGTAGCAAATCATTTATTAAAAAAAATCGAAAGGCTTAATACAAAAGCGGAAAAAAAATAATAATAACTTGGTTTAGAGCATCTACCATTATACCCACAATGATCGGCCATACTATCGCTATCCATAATGGAAAAGAACATTTGCCCATTTATATAATGGATCGTATGGTAGGACATAAATTGGGAGAATTCAGTATTTATTATAAATTTTTATGACACGCAAAAATGATAATAAATATTATTGTCATAATATTATTATAATAAATTATAATAAAAATAGAGATTAATTAATGAATTCATTAGTGAAAGGTAAACTTTATGATAAAGATAAAGAAACACAGAGGAACCCATATACAACTTCTTCGATTTAAATATACGCTTTAGGTCAACATATATGTATGTCTGCTCACAAAGCACGAAGAATAATTGATCAGATTCTTGGATGTTCCTACGAAGAAACACTTATGATACTAGAATTCATGCCTTATCGAGCATGTTATCCCATTTTAAAATTGGTTTATTCTGCAGCAGCAAATGCTCGTCATAATACAAAATTGGGGAGGATTTCCTTTTCAAGAATGTTCACATTTCACCTATATATATAACTCTCATACACGGCCTCTCAATCTCTTCTAGCTAATCACATGTAATTATTACGCCTCCCACTTTTGGCACCAAATTTGATTCCATCCTAACCAAACCAAAATTGAAATTTAATTATTTTCCCAGCAAACACCAAAATTTCCAAAATTTCCCAGTAGTGTCCGCCAACTCTTTACTTTGTTCAATTAATTCCTAAACTTTTTTAAATCTGAGTCCTTAAGGAAATTTGGGCATGATAGTTTCGGAACCCCATTTTTCAATAATCAAGTCAGTAAATATTATTATTTAATATTTACGAGTCTATTTTAGTATTATATTGAATTTGGTACTGTAATTTATCTAAATAGATATTTAATGAAGGTACAAAGGCTAAATAGTAATAGTTAATCGCTATAGATTGTCAAGGGATCAATTAAGCAATTAGACCAATGCTTAGTTATGTTTGGTGGATGATGATGTTTCCATGCACATTAGAAGAGTTAAACATGGTTAATAATAGATTAATTAAGGTTTAAACCAAAAGATCTTAATATTTACAATTTTACCAAACTATATAAGTTAATTTATAAGAAAAAAATCATCATCCTCCATCCATTTTCATCTCCATTGTTGTCCAAGGGAGAAGAGAAGGGGTTTTTTTTTTTCAAGATTTATTCTTCAAATTGGTAAGTGATTTCAAGTCCATTTCTTGTAATTTTTATATTTTTTTTAGATCATAGGAGCTTGATTTAGCTAGCCTAGGGACTATTTTGTAAAATTGTTAAAGTTCATAAAAGTTTCCATTATTGAATCTTGAAGCTTTTGGTACTAAATTGAGAAATTTTGAGCTTAGATATGAAAAAAAAGAGTAATTTGTAAAGTAAAAGTTGTTAATTTTGAACATAAGGACTAAAAAATTTCTATAATTTTAGATATTATAGGGCTGTAGAAGGATGAAATTGAGATTGGTTTTGAAATCGAAGGTCAAATTTGAAAGTTATGTGAAATTCAATTTTAGGAACTAAATTGAATAAAATGCAAAACTTGAATGAATATCCGATAAATGAAGTTGAATTGATATATAGTTATAGTATGTTGTTAAATTATGTTTGAAATTGATAATTGAATTAAATTATTTGTAACGCCCCAAAATTTTAATTTTTTATTTCGTGTATGTATGACATACAATGTCTATATGCTTTAGTGGTTAGGCCTTGAACTGCTCGGGAGTGATTTGGCATCAAAACGATACCAGGTGTGTACCCGAAATGCAGAAAACAGGGTTCATTGAAAAGTTAAAATTGCTTGCTATCGATAAATAAGAGAAATAAGAGAAAATGATGCGAAAAATTGTAGAGAAAGGAAACAAGGTTGTTAAAAACTAGGAAATCAACATTTTGCACTAAAACAGCTTTGACAACAAAGAGTAGTAATAACTTTTAAAAATCATCACAAATAGTGTAAATTAAGTTAGAGATTGAATAAAATATGAAATTAAAATTTATTGGGTCTAGTCTTTCATGGAAAACTAGTGTAAGAAATTGAATTGTAAATCATTAGTTATAATAAATTTTGTGAGACAAGGTCGTAATGATTTTGAGTTCCCTATTCGACTTTGGAAAATCATCAAAAATTGTAAAACAATAATTAGGGGCTTAAATTTATTTTTTTAAATTCATAATAAGTCTATTTTCAAGAGAAATAAACGAAAACATCATCCAAATTCTGTACTAAGAGATAAACAATTTTTAGTAACAAAAGGTTGAAGTCGCATAGACCAACCCAGCCGCCTTGCTCTCTGCGCTCACAAAGACTCTCGCCGGCAGCTCGCGCGCTCTCGCCCGTAACCATTACCTCCATCGCCGAACCGCGCCCCTCTCGTGGTTGCCGACCATCCTCCCGAATCGTACGCCCGACCTCGTGATCGATCCTCGATCGCCCTCTCGATACCCCTTTACTTCTGCGCCCTATTGACCCACACTCGAAACACCCTCTGTTCTCGGTCCAACATTCTCCCGTATGAGACTTCCCACACCGAGCACACTGCGGCGGCCACTAAGTAGTAGCAGCAGGCCTTGCAGCTTGATTCGGCCCACCATACCTAGCCCTTTTCTGTGAATTCCCGGCAGACCCTGATGACCCAGAACTCCTCTTAGCCCAACTCTTATCCTGGTTCCGTCTCACTGACTGTTTCACCTCCTCCGTAATCTTGGCCTTCTCTACCAAGACCACAAATTCTCTCTCCTGCTGGGGAGCAATCAACATTCGCAGTTCATCTCTCAACCCATCCTCAAATCTGACACAGCACTCGTGTTCCGTAGCCACAATACCCCGAGCATAGTGACTCAACCGAAGAAACTCTGCCTCATACTCCGATACTGACTTATTCCCCTGAACCAAATTCAAGAACGCCTTGCACTGTGCATCAATGTAACTAGCCCCAACGTACTTCCTCTGATAAGCTGCCTTAAAGAAATCCCAAGTGATGTCGTCGGTCATTGCTCCATCCCTGATTGTGAGCCACCACTGATAAGACTCATCTCGGAGAAGAGACACTATTCCCTTCAGCTTCTCCTCAACTGTAAAATCCAAGTTGTCTATGATACGTTCCGTCGCCTCCAGCCAATACTCAGCCGTATTAGGAGCCATACCGGATACACCCTTGAATACCTCTGTGCCATTAGCCCAAGTCGCTTCTGACACGATTTTCGAAGCCTGCTCCGACGCCGCACTCGTAATCTCTCTCGTAACTCCGCAGATCGCTTCGTGACACTATGTCATCACCACCCGCCTCGATCCTCGAAACTCGCGCCCACACCGGGCGGCGGTGGTACCTCATTTTTCGACCCATGGCCGCACCCGATCGTTCGCATACGCTCATCCTACCTCTACCACGCCCACGCAGTATTACGCCCACGCCCTCATGCACTCATGACTACCGCTCACGATTTAACTCGAAAGTTAAGAGTTTTATACGTTAGACTTATTCCATCATATTACAAAGACGCTTTTATGAAACAGCTTTATTACGGGGATTGTTTTCGTAAGTTCACATGATTCTATGAGTTTCAGTCTCTAGAGTAATCTACTAATACTATCAGTCATATCACCATCATCACACTCATATAAACAGCAGTTAGGGATACTTACCTGGGCAGATCGGTGCCGGAGACTCAGTGCCATGCTTTCCTAACCATGCACTTCCCATTAAGATTTTTTCATAACCCATTTTAAAACATTTTGGGCCTCGGCACTCCACAAAATTTCAGCTTTTAAACTTGGCTCTGATACCAAAATTGTAACACCTCAAACCCGGTCAACACGCTACGACTAAATTCGACATGTCACAGGGTAAAATATTTTGAAGAAAACACATTGTCGGTTTGTTTTTGTGAAGAAACGTTATTGAAAACATTCTGTCGTTTAAAGTTTGGACAAAAGAAGAACACTTTCGGGAAAAATCGTATATCATCCCTCATTTTAGGAAAACCATTTGATTTCATGAAAACCCAACTTCGTTTAAGCAATAAAGTTAAAAGCCGTTTCGCATTCGGACTCAAAGTAAAACTTAGTTTTGGAAGAAATTTGAGTTGGTTTGTTGTTATCACTTGTTTGTTATTACCCGATGGTAAAGTAAAATAAAATGATACTTTGTAAAAGTTTCAAAATTTATTTATTATTAGATTGTTAGGCATGCCGCTTTGTTTAATTTAGCAAAACATAATAAAATTTAAAGCAGTATAAATAAACCCCAAAAATAAAAGTTAGTGGCCTTATTACAACCCAAAAACCAAATTTAAAGAAAGTATCAACCGACATAGCAATTTAAAACAAAACCCAAAAACTGAAGCAACGCGATGACTAGTCTCCCCCTACAAGAAATCCTGAAGGAGATAACACAATAAGATGACCACCCCTTACCTCAGCACCTTTCGATCACCAAGCAAAAACTGAAGCAACGCGATGACTAGTCTCCCCCTACAATCGGCAAGAACTACCAACACAGGATTAATGCCTTCTGCATTGGAGAGAAGAGAAAGAAGATTCGAAACCAAAGGGAACTCTTACCACGATTGAACAGAAAATCGATAAACCAGTTATGCCGCTAGATGAAAATGAACCACTGCCCCAACAGTCACAAATAAAAAGAACAAACACTTAGGGAAGATTCAGCCACACAACAAAAAGAAATAGAAGGGGAAAAAGAGAAGAAATAAGGAGAAGTTACCACTCCAAGGGTTGAGATTCGTCTATAGATCCAAAAGAAGAGAACGAATAAGAAATCACAAAACAAGAGAGTGTGATTCGGCTTTTGAAAACAAAGAAGGAGATTTATGTACTTTCTAAAGAGAGGGATTGAGAGAAGAAAAGTAGTCGATTGAAAGGGGAGGAGTGTTGATTTCAGTTTTGAAACAAATAAAATGAAGATAAGAAGTAGAAGTAATTCAGTTTTTGGCATTTGAGAGAAAAGAAGAAACAATGGAGATGATGAGTAGAGGATATTGGGGTTTCGGCCAAGTACCAAAAGTAGAAAAAGAAAAGCTTCGGTTTGGTACTTGAGAGGAAAAACAACAAGAATACTAAAGGGTTTCGGTTTGCCACAAAACAAAATGCCACAAATGAGTGCCTAGCCGAAAATGCACTCTTACTCAAGGCTATTGAAATCCAAGACACTCCTAGCTACCCAAACCGATTTCCCCTTCTCCTTTAGTGCTTGGCATTCGTCCAACACTAAGCTCCCTTGCCCATCTCCATAAATTTCTCATGGCCACCCATTCAAATCTGTTTGAATGAGTCAAACTCCTCAGCTTTCTCTCTTCCACCCGTTTGAACTTGTTGACTTATTCAACATCTATCCGTCAGAGTCCATCCTGAGTACAACTCCTCCCTGTCCTAGCGTCAAAAAGAAATAAGCAAAGAAGGAATTTCTCACTCGAACCTAGGCTTTCCTCCCCCGCAAGTGCCGCACTCTCCTTGTGCTTAAGTGGCGCCTCCCTTGCCACTTTTTCACTGGTACTCTTGTGTCAAAACCCTCAAGTAATTTCTCTTATCACCTAACTCACTCAGCTCTCCCTTCCAAGTACCCAAAACAGAAATTTTTGCTATGGCTCAGGCCTACCCCAAGCTCATGCCTGGACTCCAAAACACCCTAAACTAGCACAACAATCATACTATCACATGCAACACACAAAAATATAGAGACCCCGATTTAAGGATGTGACACCTACTAACTTTCAACTCAACACCTTTTCATTTTTCCCTACTTCTCTTCTCTATACTCTTAAGCTACACCAAAACCATGTCAAAGGAGCAGAAGGAATCAAGCATAGTCTCCCCGAGGGAGACCGATCTATATAAGTTCATGACGGCCGCTTCAATCATCTGACAAGCCAAGAACATTTGAAGCCATTTAGTTTTTATTTCGTTTTTCTCTTTTGCTTCAATTTCCTTAACTTTACTTCTCTTCCGCTTAATTTAGTTTAATTTATTTTGGTTTCTTTGTGTAAGGTTCAAAAGGCTGCTTGGGAATCACGCCACTTTCGCCACCGCCAGCACCCCCGCAGCCTTAGAGGTTACACCTACCTCGCGAACCATCTAACAATAAGGACCCTTCAGTCCATCCATCTTGTCTTTTAATTTTCTTTTACTTTCTGTTATCTTTCTCTTTATCTTTCTTGTCTTTAATTATATATTTAGTTTATTTTAAATGTGTCTTAATAATTCCTGGCTAATTCTCTACGAGCTCCCAATTTCTTCATCTAAACGCAGAGCTCAGTATCAGTCACCACACTTCGGGAATCCCTACTCAAGGAAATCATCCATAATTCAGGAAGTTTTACTTCTGCCCTTCTCTTTTGATTATCTAACTAGTTATATTATCTATCTTTGCACATTGAGGGCAACGTACATCTTAAGTGTGGGGGGTAAAAGTACCTAACTTTTTGCATTATTCTCAAAATCCTGAATTATATCTTGTCCTTAAGTAACACCCTCATATTACTAATTAGGATGAAATTTCTGATAATTTATGATTTTTATTGATATGTTTTAGAGTAAGTCATTGATAATTGTGCATTGATGATTAAAGTTGAAGATACTAGAGAATCAAGCATGATAAGTCTATTTTCCAGAATAAAATTTTTTATGTTGTCTACCTGAATCTGAAAGTTTCCTTGAAATTTGAAATTTTACAAGGTTGATATCAAACACCCATAATTTTTGTGAGACTTTGAGCCTTATAGAGCATATATTCTTTTTTATACTCAATTTTTAATTATGAGTGTGTCAACATAGAACTGTTATTCTAGAACTTGCATCGTTTATACATGTCAAGACCACACCTATGATTTGATATACCGAGATGATAAAGGCACCTAGGTTTTAACCTACTCACACCACTAAAAGAACTACCTTCATAATTAACCACTAGTGAACCCCGTTGATCCCAACAACCCATTTATTGACTCACCCACTAATATTAACCTAAAAACCCTTTGTATTTGTTATCACCATTCTTTGACTACCTTTTGTCGAGATTTGATTTTGAACAGTTTCTTAACTATGTTTTATATTTCAGTTGTTAAAGTTCTTTCTTATTATATATTTGATTTGTTCTTAAAAAATGGAGAATATTCATTATTAGTTATGTGATTATAAGCTTATACATATAAATCCCAATTGTTGAAGAAGAAGCTCGTACTATTAGTATTAGTATTACAAGTTTTCATGTGATATAATTATCTATTATCGCTTTATTGTTTGTAGTTAGGTAATTTGTCAAGTCAATCTCGATTCTAACCTCTAATTTAGCCTTTATCCACACCTTTTACCAAGCCCCAAGCATAAACCCTCATAAAGACCTTTTGATTTGTGTGCCATCTCATATTATAGTGGTGGAGATTTGATTTTCATGCAAGCCTATGGGATTAACTTTTTGTGTTCGACTTTTAAGTGCTTAATTTTGAACCTTAAACACTTCGAGTGATTTGAATGAATCTTTAGTGAGGATGTCAACTCTTGTCAATTTTGAATCGAGGGTAATTATTTAGATGAAGGAAAACTCCTATGTTTTCGTGATACAAAGGTATGACTTATATTGTTTGAATCTTTGGGACTCTTTGAATTAAAATTATCCATGTATAAATTATCTATGAATTATGATGAGACATTGTCGATAGGAATATTGAATTATGGAAAGTTCATTTTAATTATAAGTTGAGAATTTTGCTTGAGGACAAGCAAAAGCTTAAGTGGGGGTATGTGATAAACCGTAAAAAGCAACATATTTTAATCCCACATTCAAAGATACGCTTTGGATGATTTATCCCTTGATTTAGGTAAAACGGTGCTCTTAATCCTTTCTTTTCATGTTTTATACTCAGGAAAGAACCCGAGGATGTAAAGAACGAGAAATGGGCCTAAAATGGACCAAATTGGGCCAAAGTGGAAATCGACACGGCCGGGACTTAAGCCCACATGGTCTTGCCTCCCTGATAAACTAGAACACGGCCTGATCCTAATGCACACGACCGTGCCTCATTAAAGAAATTCGAACACGGCCTGGCCACAATTCACACGGGCGTGTGCCATGGCCGTGTTCCTGTCGTGGAAAAGAGCAATTTCATTCAGATTTGGATACTTAAGGGAAAAGAAACCCATCTTAAAAGCCTATATAAACCCCCTAAGTACAACCTAGAAGGGGGCGATTAGCTAGGCTAAGGAGCCGAGCCAAAAAGGTCAGATTGTGGTAATCACTCGAAGATAGCCAGTTGATCCATCTCAAGAAGCCAGAATTCTACCCAAGACGGCGGATCTCTCCTTCTATTCTTTCAGGGGTTTTAGGGATTTCTTATGTTTTGTTTTATCTTTTCTTTTGAGATGTGTTCTTTTATTGATATGAACTAAACTCTTCAGATACCTGAAGGAGATGAAACCTAAGACGGATCTTGTTATTGTTTTCTGAACTATATGATAAATACTTGATTTGTTCTTAATTATGTGTGCTTAATTCTTGTGTTAATATTTCTGGGATATTGATTCAAGTTGGATGTGCTTAGGTGGTGGAGCAAAAGTCCCTGCTTAAGAGTAGGTCTAGCATAGTTAAGTAGAGTTGATCGCACGCCAAGAGATAGGGTGACGAGATTTTGCCAGATTAGGGTGAAACCTAATATGGGAGTCCACAGATCGAGTTAATGCGATTCTAGGGGTTTTAATTAGAAAAAGATTTCAATTAATCAACCAAGGGTTAGATGTTATTCGCTTCGAGAGAGGGTTTAATATAAATTAGGGAATCCTACGGATCAAGTCAAGTGAATACATGGTCTGGTTCTGTGTTAGATAACAAGTGAAGTCTAGGTGGATTCTTCATAAGGGTATCGTCTTAATCAGTTGAGTTTTCCCAACAGTATTTTCCCCAATTCATTCTTTTTGTCTTTGCATCTTTAGCTTAGTATTTAGTTAATTTTAGATTAAACAACAACTTCACTTATTTTAGGCTAGATAATAAAAAGAAAGTTAGTATTAGTACTTTTAGTTCCTTCGGGTTCTAAATCCTGGCCTTGCCTTAACTATACTATCGCTCGATAGGTGCACTTGCCTCAATCGTTGTCATAGTTAGTTTTCATGTTCGATCATTCTCTTTATAAATTTAAAACTCTGACAAAACACAACGATCAAGCCACTATCAACTAAGCACTTTACACTATAGTTTGTAACTTTTACATTTTACGCGATTAAGTCCTTTTATTTAATCGAACACCTAAACGACAAAATTAAGTCACGCAAATTTAACACCAACAAGTTCACACATAATAAACACACAAAATAATTTAAAAAATATTTTTCAAACTCAAATTTTTGGTCTCGAAACCATTATTCCGATTAGGGTCTAAATTAGATTGTTACACGCGTTATCCTTCACATCAAGAAATTCATTTTCTATGACAAGCTCTCGATTTAGAAATTGAATGTGAATCAACACCTCTTTTCTACGATGAAAATGCAATGCAATCGTAACCAGAACAAAACAAAACAGGTTAGTACAAAGCAAAATCAAGCAAGAAATAAATAAATAGAGCATATATTCGGGTAACCACTAGGGTTTGGTATGGTTCTTCCTAGGATAGGCTCTTAGGGCTCATTATATGTTGTTCGATTCTAAAGTAAAGGTACTTGAACCAGCAGATTCCTCGATCCTCACCCATTATAGGCTCATATGAATTGAGTTCAGTTTAGGGGAATACATTTCCCTATGGCTATACGAAGATGAAAATATCACGAAGACATAAATACAGATGTATCCCGAAAGTGATTCACTATCCTATACAGAGGTGAAGACCTCACGAAGGAATAGTTTCTCACTCCCACTTAAAAGGGTAAAATTGACCGATTATGCGATGCAATGTGCGGAAATACATTTAGAAGACTTGGACCAATAAAGCAACCGAGATGATACTGCACTACAAAAATGAAATGCAAAGAAAGGATTGTAAATTTAAACCGAATTATCGATTTTCAACAAAAGACAAGAAATAATCAAATCATGGCTTGACGCTCTTATTTTTCCCCAATGAGTCACTGTTATCGAAACCATTTTTTTGAAAAATGGGTCGACTTTGGTTTTGAAAACAAAAATGAAAAACGGGAGTCACCACCAAACCTTTTTGATGAGGTGTGATCGGGTCACCTCGTAATTTATTCATTTTAATAAAAATTCAAAAATACTAAAACGACGATTTTGGGTCTACAAAATCCAGAAAATGGGTTCGGGAGTCGGTTACGCCCAAGGAAGGATTAGCACCCTCGATATGCCTAAAATTGGTACCTAGTTGATTAATTGATGTCTTAGTGTCAAAAGCCGAAAGCTCGAAAAGAAATTTAAAATATGATCCCTCTTTATACTATTTTATTTTTACGTGAAAATCGTTTGAATGAATCAAAATGTTTATTAAAGGCCCTTTATTTCGAGGTAGCAAAAGAAGTCGCATCCCGTAAGTTAGGACACGGCATTTTAACTTCTCGAAAATAAGTCGACCCTTTATTTTGTTATTTAATCAAATTTTGAATTTCAAAAGGATGTTCAATTATTTTGGATTCAACGAGAAAATTAAAACCCCGTAAGTTAGGGTACGACTTCTCGAATTTCAAAATACGAAACATTGCCTATTTAAAAAGTTTGAATGAATACAAGAGTAACATTCAAAATGATATTTACTTATTTTTTTTGGGATATAGTGTAAAACCGATTATATCTAAACTTAATGATGTGATGACGCTACGTAATGACTATACGGGAAAATATTAAAATGATAATTGTTATACTTATAACAATAGAATTTTAATTCACGATTTTAGTAATAAAACAAATAAGGTAATACAAAAATGAAAGGAATGAAAATAGTGTCCAATATTTTGAAAATGGAAGAATGATAAATAAATAAATGAAATAAATAATGAGTGTTATCAAACGTTAAAAAATAAAAAGAATAAATAAATATGTAAAGCAAATAAATAACTTAAGTATTTAAATAATAATAGATAAGTAACATAAATATATGTAATATTAAATTTAAAAAATTAAAGGTAAATGAACAAATAAACAGACAAATTTAATTGATATGAATAATGGATAAATAAAATATTAGGTGGAAATAAAAATTCAAATATAACAAAAAGATAAATAAATAATAAAACAAATGGGTAAATAAACAAAAATAAATGCAAATATAAACACATTATATAAAAGGATTGATATTAATTAAATAAAGGATGAAATCGAAATTAAAATAAAGTCAAAAGGACAAATTAAAAATAGATAAAAGAAAAGGGCTGAACGGAGGACCAAAACGAAACGCGTGCTACAAAGGAGGGACTAACTGAGCAATTAAACCTTGTCCCTAAAACGCACAATTTTAGTAAGGAATAAAACGAAACAAATGCAGAAACTGTGGGGCAAAATTAAAAAAAAACAAAAGAAGGGACAGGACCCAATCGAGAAAGAGAAAAAAGCGGAAGGACCACAGGCATAAATATTCTAAAAGTTGAAAAAGCGCAGATCCCCCTGCAGCGGGTCGGGTCACGTACAGGTTATGTTCAAAATGTCTCCGTTTTGGCGCCAATGACTTTTACATGAAACGACATCATTTCCCTGTATTATAAAAACCAGTTTTTTTTTTAAAAGTCATTTTCACTCCTCTCTTCAAATTTTTTTTGCAAAACTCTGTCCCTAGCCTTAACTCCGGCCTGGGGTTCCGGCAAGCCTTCGCCGTGGCTCCACCATGTACGGCTACCGGAGATATGAAAAGCCGGCCTTTTTCGGCCCTTTTTAGTTCCCTTTTTTCCTTTTTTTTAAAAAAAAACTTGAAACTCGATTTTGGATTAGAAGCAAAAGGAAAATAGGGTGCGAAAACAACAACCCTCTTCATCTTCTTTAACCCTACCCAAATCATATGGATTTACAGTGTTCGGGACGCTGACGGCCACTCAACTAGCGATGGGAGACCAATCGATGCATTACACTGATAGAAGGGAAAAAGAATCGGCCGGTAATGTTTATTGTTTTTTATTTCGAAAAAATGAAAAATAAAAAATGCACCTTTTTCTGTGTTTCAAACTTCTTCTTTTTTAGAATCTGCTTTCTTTTTTTTGATATCTGCTCGTGTCTCAATATACAATTTTTTTGGGGCTCTTATAGTCGATTTACAAGTCTTTTTTTCCTCTTCTTCTGCCACTGTTGTTATTTTTGTTGCTTTCTCTGCTTTTTGTTCTATTTTGCAGGTTTAAGCAAGGTCAACAGAAAGGACCTTGCTATTTCGGTGCAAGGCGACAAAGGGGGTCGTGGGCCTCGTGACGAGGTGCGTGGGCGTGGTGCTCGAGGAGGTCATGCGGCACCTAGGGTTTTGATCGCTGGAAATCAGTGTCTTAAAATTTATAAAAAGAATGATCGAACCTAGAAACTAACTCTGTCAACGATTTTAAGGCAAGCGCACCTATCGAACAGTATTATAGCTTAGGCAAGACTGGAATATCGAACCCAAAGGAACCAAAAGTACTAATACTAACTCTCTTTTTATTATTTAGCCTAAGAATTAAGTGAATGTTTATCTAAAATTAACTAACAACTAAACTAAAGACTCTAAGACAAAAAAGAATGAAATTGGGGAAATAACTTAGGGAAAAATCAATTAATTAAGACGACACCCTAGGAAGAATCCACCTAGATTTCACTTGTTATCTAACTCTGATCTTGATGATTTATTCATTTGACTTGATCCGTAGGACTCCCTAATGTACATAAGACCCTCTCTCGAAGCGAATAATGACTAGCCCTAGGTTGATTAATTGAAATCTCTTTCTAATTAAAACCCTTAGAATCGCATTAACTCGATCTATGGATTCCCATATTAGGTTTCACCCTAATCCGGCAAAGTTTAGTCACCCTATCTCGAGGCGCGCGAACAACTCCGCTGTAATTATGGTAGATCTATGAATAGGCAGGGACTTTTTGTAACACCCCAAACCCGGCCCAAACACCACGATCGGATCTGGCATGTCACTAAGAAAATTTAATTTAACATGTCGCATTTTTGGAAAATAGTTTTCTTGATTTTAACATTTTATTCGGGAAAATAAATGGTTGAATAATTTGTAAAAGATATGAATTTTCATTTAAATGCCTTTATGAATTAGAAACCAAAATTTAATACATGCTTTAACTTAATTAAAACAAAAAAAAAATGTAAATGTCTAGTAATAATAAAAGCCCAAAACAAGCGAACATATAAAGCTAGTGGCCCATGACCTTATTACAATGAAATTTAAAACCCACTAACTGAAAATTTTAAAAATTATTAAACTAGAAAAGTCTTTTGCTGAATCAAAATAATCTCTCACATGGCCACCTTGCGCTCCTCTCCAACCCGGTCCGATGCACTAGGTGCTACCTGAAAATGTTAAATAATAGGTTGAGTCGCGAGACTCAGTGTGCAACCCTTGTGCACCATCAGATTGGGCCTTAGCCCCACAGAACAGATAACAGAGTAGAATATATCAGAAAATATGCAAAGCCCAATCCAATCCTAGGTTTCCATCCACTACACACCACCCTTACCTGCAAATCACACCATTGGGGATTTCTACAATCAACCTACACCGCTACACACCATCGATGGCAATCACTCTGCAGATAGCTGCTCATTGTTAAATCATGGCAATAGCCACTACAACAGATAATGGCATTAGCCACTACAATAGATCATGGCAAAAGCCAATACAACAGATCATGGCATTAGCCACTACAACAGATCATGGCAAAAGCCACTACAACAGGACACTTCCCTTTTCATCAATCACCCAACCCCATGCATACATAGAAATTGGCATACATATAAAACATATCATCTCAACAGAAACATTCACTTTAGAATGACAGATATCACTAACCTGGTGATTCGCCTTTACCCCTTTTCGGGTTTCCAACAGCCATGCCGGTATTTCGGCATTTAACAGAATATACAGAATATAGCAGGTTTATATGCATACTAATCAAGCAATCTAAATGGTGTGAGAGTGTTACACACCTGATTAATACGTAAGACTACCCTCTATGTCGATACCCTCGCTAATCGATCTACTACCCTCTGCTTACAACTTTGCTCAAAAGTCGAAGAACGCGAATATAAGGCCTCTCCTATATTCGCCCAAGGGTTAGTGTTTACCCGAATCTATACTTTGAAATTAATGCATCTTCTTACCTAGATCGGTTAAATCCCAGAAGTAGTATGATTTGTGTGCTACTGATTTAGAAACCTAGGCGATTGGATCTCCTTCAAATCCCGAAATGCTGCAAATGAGAGAAAACACCCGATTAGTTAACCATATAGCCATTTGGCTAAAATCTCTGAAAGCTGGAAAAGATTGAAAGAATAACATAATCGACACTTACCACTTCAAAAGATTTTGACTACCCCTTGCAGGAAGATTCGGCAAACACCAGATAAGATATCTAAGAATTTCGGCTTTTAAGAAAATCCCGAAAAAGTATGAACAAAAGAAGGCTGATGCGTTTTCGGCTTTTAGAAGAACTGAGTGAAAAGTTTTGGTTTCTAGAATTGCCGAAATTTCAAAGGAATTCAAAGCTTTCTTCCTTCTCCCACATTTAGCCAAGGAGAAAACAAAAAGATGATGGCTTATTTTATGACATTTTAGCATATATTATGTTATTTAACTAATTACTTATTTAACCTTATAACATAAAATAAAACTAATATATAACTTAAGGTTAGTTATGACAAATGGCACCCACTAACTTAAAAATGGGTTAATTTCCCTTTTAATGCCTCATATTAAAAGCCATTATCATTCTAGCACTTTCCACTATAGTTTGCAACTTTTACATTTTACGTGATTAAGTCCTTTTTCTAAATTAAACACACAAACGATTAAATTTTTCTACGAAACTTTCACACACATTAGTTCACATATAATAAACATAGAATATGTCATTTAAAAGATATTTTAGACTCGGATTCGTGGTCCCAAAACCACAGTTCCGATTAGGGTCAAATTCAGACTGTTACAACTCTCCCCCTTAGGGATTTTCGTCCCCGAAAATCTTACCATTAAACAAAGCCGGATATCAAGGCCTCATTGAATCCTCGTGCTCCCACGTAGCCTCTTCAACTCCGTACAATTCTATAACACTTTTACTAATGGAATTCTCTTGTTTCTCAACTCTTTCATTTCCTGAGCTAAAATACGGATCGCTTCTTCCTCATACGCCATACCGGATCGGATTTCAATCTCGTGACGAGCGATCACATGTGACGGATCTGATCTATATCTACGACGCATCAAAACATGAAATACATTGTGTATCTTTTCTAATTCAGAGGGCAACTTCAATCTATAAGCAACAGGCCCAATACGTTTGATGATCTCGTACGGTCCGATGAACCTTGGACTTAGTTTGCCTTTCCGATCAAATCAGAGTACCTTCTTCCACGGAGAAACTTTCAAGAATACACGGTCTCTGACCTGAAACTCAATGTCTTTGCGCTTCGAATCAGCATAGGACTTTTGATGATCCGAGGCAGTTTTCAAACTATCTCTGATTACAGCCACTTTCTGTTCCGCCTCTTTAATCAAATCAACCCCGTGTATCTTATTCTCACTGAGCTCGGTCCAGTACAATGGTGAACGACACTTGCGACCATAAAGAGCCTCGTCTGGTGCCATTTTGATATTGGATTGAAAACTGTTATTTTAAGCAAATTCAACCAGAGGTAAGCATCTTTCCCACGTACCTTCAAACTCAAGAACGCAACATCTCAACATGTCTTGAAGTATCTGAATGGTTCGCTCGCATCGACCGCCTGTCATGGATGAAAAGTCAGACTAAAGTGAAGTTTAGTACCTAAAGCATCCTACAATTTCTTCCAAAATCGCGACGTAAATCTCAGGTCTCTGTTTGAAATAATGGAACTCGGCACACCATGTAATCTCACAATCTGTGATACATACAATTCCGCAAGTTTATCGAGTGAATAGTCTGCATTTAACCGCACAAAGTGAGTGATTTGGTCATCTATCTACAATAACCCAAATCGCATCTTTCTTACTCGGTGTTGTGGGGCAAACCGGATACAAAATCCATAGTAATTCTATCCCATTTCCATTCAGTATCATGATCGGTGACGTAACCCGTAAGGCACTTGATGCTCTTTCTTTTACTTGTCGACAAATTGAACACTTTGAAACAAATTCGTATATATCCCGCTTCATGCCGTGCCACCAATAGGATCAAGCTTCAAATCATTATACATTTTCGTATACCCGGATGTATCGATAATCGACTATTATGAGCCTCGATCAAAATCATCTCGAATTAAGTCCACCTTCTTCTCGAACACATATTCGCCTTTGAAGTTCAAACAATCATTTGCATCAATTTGAAATTCTAAGTCCGCATCATTTTCACACCGAACTCGCTCTAGCAATCATATTTTTGTCAATTTTCTCGCATCACAAATTTGTCAAATAAACATCGGTCTTGCTTTTAACTCGCTTATAATCGAACCATCACCAGTCATAACCATATGTGCGTTTAATGCACGAAGAGCAAACAATGATTTTTGACTTAAGGCATCTACAACAATGTTAGCTTTTCTCGGATGGTAGTCAATTACTAATTCATAGTCTTTCAACAGCTCTAACCATCTACGTTGTCCCAAGTTCAAATATTTCTGAGTCATCAAATACTTCAGACTTTTGTGATCAGAGTAAACATGACATTTCTCACCGAATAAGTAATGACGTCAAATTTTCAATTCAAAAATGATGGCTGCTAATTCCAGATCGTGAGCGAATAATTTATTTCGTGAGGCTTCAATTGTCTCGAAGCGTAGGCTATGACTTTTCCTTCCTGCATCAAAATGCAACCCAAACCATTCAAAGAAGTATCACTATAAACAATAAATTCTTTACCCGATTCAGGCTGAGCTAACACTAGAGCTTTGGTCAAAAGGGCTTTCAACTAATCAAAAATTTTTTGACACTTTTCCGACCACTCGAACTTGACATCTTTCTGTAGTAGCATTATCAAAAGTGTAGCTATAATAGAAAAACCTTTCACAAACCGTCTGTAGTATCCCGCAAGTTACAGAAAACTTTGAATTTTAGAAACATTCTTTGGTGGTTTCCAATCAAGTATAGCCGATATTTTGTTTGGATCAACCCGAATACCTGATACTGAATGACGTGACCCAAAAAGCTGACTTCCTTCATCCAGAATTCACACTTACTAAACTTTGCATACAACTGTTGATATAGCAAAGTTTGTAGCATTAATCTCAAATTCTCAGCATGCTCGGTTTCATCTCTAGAGTAGATCAGTATATCATCAATAAACACTACTACAAACTGATCCAAAAACTGTCTGAAAACCTGATTCATCAAATCCATAAAAACAGCAAGCGCATTAGTAAGTCCAAAAGGCATAACCAGAAACTCAAAGTGTCCGTACCTTCATTCGGAATGCAGTCCTTGGCACATCTGAATCTCTAACTCGCAACAGATAATAACTTGATCTTAGATCTATCTTTGAGAACACTGAAGCCCTTTTTAACTGGTCAAACAAATCATCAATTCGAGGTAACGGGTATTTATTCTTTATTTTTATTTTATTTTGCTGCCGGTAATCAATACACATTCGCATAGTTCCGCTTTTCTTTTCACAAAAATGTAATCGGTGCACCCCAAAAAGAAAAACTCGGCCGCATAGCGCCCCTATCTCACAACTCTTGCAACAAATGCTTTCAACTCTTTCAACTTAGTAGGTGCCATCCGATACGGAGCTATCAAAATCGGAGTCGTCCCCGGTACTAATTCAATGCCAAACTCAATCTCTCGTACTGGTGGTAAACCCAGTAATTCTTCAGGAAACACATCTGGGTATTCACACACAACCGGTACAGATTCAATCTATTTTTCAGACACTTTATTATCCAATACATATGCCAAATAAACTTTGCATCCTTTTCTCACATACTTTTGGGCCAACATCGAGGATATTACTGTAGGTAACTCATTTAAATCACTAGATTCAACTCGGATGATCTCACCATTCTGACATCTCAAATCAATAATCTTTCTTTTGCAATTCACCAGTGTATCATGCAAAGTTAACCAGTCCAAAATTATATCGAACTCGTCGAAGGGCAACAACGTTAAATTGACTGGAAAGCAGGAATCCCGAATCATCAACGGGCAACCTTTACACACTTTATCAACGAGAACACATCTACCCAAAGGGTCGGACACACGGATCACAAACTCAGTAGACTCAACAGATAGAGTCTTATTGGATACTAGAGTTTTGCACACATATGAAACAGTTGAACCAGGATCAATCAATGCAATCACAGTAATATCATAAACTGTGAAAGTACCGGTAATGACATCTGGGGAAGAAGCATCCTCTCTAGCTCATATAGCATAAGCTCTAGCTGGAGCTCTAGCCTCTGATCGAACTGTAGTGTCCTTCGTCCCTCTCTGACTGCCTTCTACATTGCCTGAATGTCTGGGTGGTCTGCCCCATGCTGATGCACTACTCGGTTTAGTGTTCTGAGCTGTATTTTGCTCGGCTAGCATCGGACACTCTCGAATAAAATGATCCGACGATCCATATTTAAAGTAAGACCGATCACGTAATCTACAATTCCCGGAATGCTATTTACCACAGTGCTTGCATTCAACTCCATTCTGTGGAACGTTACCAACACTGGCCATCGAGGTAGCTCGGGAACCCACTAAGGCCTCGGTCTCGTCTGAACATATCCGGCGTAGCTTTACGTTCGCAAAAGTCATCTCTCGAACTTTTTAGTTACAAGTTGGAAAGTCTTACTCGATGATCTTTTACGAGTGTCTCTAGCTTCCATCTCAGCTTTTCTTTTCTCTTTACCAAGTTCTTTGGCTTTACAAGCTCGCTTGACAAGTACTACGAACTCCTTGATTTTAAGAATGCCAACAAGCAACTTTATATCTTTATTCAAACCGTCTTCGAACCTCTTGCACATGTTGGCTTCAGTTGATACACACTCTTGGGCATAACGGCTCAACTCGATAAATTTTTGCTCATATTCATCACAACATCATGCCACTCTATTTTAGCTCTAGAAATTCTTTCCATTTTTGGTCGATGAACCTCTGGCTTATATATTTCTTGCAGAATTTGTTCTGGAAGAAATCCCACGTCACTTTTTCTTTCGGAACCACTAATACTAGTGTATTCCACTAGTGATATGCCGTGTCCCGAAGTAAAGATATAGCACATTTCAAACATTCATCTAGATTGCAGGATAGCTCATCAAGTACCCTAATAGTGTTATCAAGCCACATCTCAGCCCGTTCCGCATCATCGTCATCATTATCTTTGAATTCTTCAACCCGATATTTTCTAATTTTATCAACATGAGACCTACTAGATCTCACCGGATCTACCATCTGAGTCTGCCAAGGCACGGAGTTGGATTATTCGGGGGTGGAGGTCGTTGTACAGCCGGGTTAGTCTGAATAAACTGGGTAAATCAGTCGTTCATCATTTGGTAGAAGGCTTGTTTAGCCTCCCCCTCGTGGCTACCCAAAACTAGTCGAGAGTCTACTGGCGCTGATCCGCATGCATGGTTAAGCGCTACACTCTCTACATCATCCGCTACGGCTCTGTCGAGATCAGGATCCATTTACTATATAAAACACAATTCGGAATGTCAGAAGTCACCACACTATCAAATATACAATAAAGGCATGTATAGCTAGACTTACACGCGCTACGGTAGTCCTAGAATCGACTAAATCATAAGCTCTGATACCAATCAAATGTAACACCCCTAACCCGTATCCGTCGCCAGATTAGGGTTACAGGCATTACCGGATAAGTCATAACTTCTGCTCAAATGATTAAATCTTAGCTAAACATCTTTATCAAATAATTCATTTATAAACAGACAAATCACACATGTATAATACATGCTTAATACTTTAACCCAAATCATATACAATATAATCATCAGTGAACACAAAATGACCCTGAAATGTACATTACGACAATGTCACACAACAATACCAATTCCATATACCACATTCGACAAGTTGATCTTAATATGTGAAGTTTATAAACAAGTAAACCATTTCAAAAGTCAATTCATTTTAATTACTAATAAAAACAAACCCGATGATCAAAACTTTATGCTATATGGTCAAGATACATAAGTTCATTACATTATCATAAACACAATTTTTGGGCCTATGCATTTAATGTGTGATTATGTTTAATGTGAGTGTTAGGGGTTCAGAATGGGCTCAGGTTTGGGCCGAGGCTGTAGTTAAAATTCTTGTTTGAACACTTTAGTGGAAAGCTTGTTAAGTTAGGGCATAATAGATATTAGCTGTGTTTTAAAACACAAATGGGCTTGTGGCCCAGTGGCAAAATGGTGCCACTAAAAGGGAAGGGAGTTGGCGTCAATTGAAGGTCCAAAGTTCGAGTCACATTACCCATCTATTTTAATTAATTTTGGCGTCAAGGGAGAGCAGAGTTGGAGTCAGTTAGAATACTTGAATTTAGGAATAATAATTGATGGATAATATGGATAATGGGGATGATAAAGTAACTGATAAAGGAAGGAAGAGGTGGTGTTATCTAGGCTTCTTCTGAAGGTATGGATAGATTAAGCTAAAGGAGAAAAGATAGGAGCTATCTGCTGAGTGCAGTGTTGGCCGAAATTCTATCACCTAGAAGAGGGAAGAAATCGGTTTCTTTATGGCAAAGGGGTGCCGAATTTTCCCTTTTTATTTGTTTAATTCTTAGTTATTAGAAAGGGCACTTTCGGTTTTTGATAGGTAAGTGCCGAAATTTCTATAAATAAGGGGGATAACTCATCAATTCCAGCATTTGGAACCCTATTCTTTTCTTCTTTCCTTGTGTCGAAATTCTCGGTCTCCCTCTACAAGTTCTTTTCTTTTGATTTCTTCAGAAGCCGAAACCTCCCAATCTTCTCAACATCTTTTCTTTCAAAAGTCGAAACCTTGAACTCTCTTCTCATCTCCATAGCCGAATACTCCTATTTCCTTTTGCCGATTTCTTCAACCAAAAAGCCGAAACTACTTAGATTTCTTCTTCTCTTCTGATCTTCTCAAAAACCCGGAATTTCTAAGGGGTAGTCGAATTCTTTATGTAAAGGTGAGTGCCGATTTTTCTATCTCTTCACTTTCTCTTTCGGGTTTTGGAAGGCAAAGCTGAAAAGCTAATGGTTTAATGGTTTTATGTATTCTCTTGTTGGGCGACATTCAAGAATTGAAGTAGATCTCTTAGATCTAAAAGCCGGAAACACTAGCCCCTAAATTTCATATCACTTTTTGGGATTTCAAGGTAAGGATTTCAATTCTCCTTAAGATGATCAACTGTTTCCTTTTCGTTAGTTGTGCCTTAACCTAATGTTTCGTTACCAGCCTCTGAACAACACTTTAGGCGGATAGCGGTTGTGTCAGCTACGGATAGCGTCGATGTAGAAAGTCTTGTTCTAATGATAATCAAGTGTGTAGATCTCTAACACACTAATTAATCTGTACTAAATATATGTTACGGGAAAAAAGCCGGAAAAAGGCTATATGGTAATCTATACTAAATATATGTTATGGGCTAAAAGTTGGAAAAAGGCTGTATAGACAGTCGGATGGTAGGCAAGGGATGCCAGGTACTTAATCATAGAAACTTCTCTATGTGTATCGATGTATGTGATAAACTGAAAACTCTTAGGTAATACATTGTTTGATTTTGCATGTATGTATGCATGGGATGGGATTGATATGATGAAGGGGAAGAAGGTTGCATAGCGATCCGTGGCTTTGCCATATAGGTCACATAGTGATCGGTCTTTATGACAGGCAGCTCAGTTGTCGAAATGCTACGATGTATTATTAAGGTGACATGGCGATCGGTGGCTTTGCCACATAGGTCACTCAGTGATCGGTCTTTAAGACAGGTAGCAGAGCTGTCGTTATGGTGTGTAGCGGATGGAGGGTTGATTATAGAAATCCCCAAGATGTGATGGTTGGTACGGGTTGGTGTGTAAAGGATGGAATTCTAAGATGGGTTGGGCTATTCACCATCTATTATCTGTCATGTGATTATGATTGTTGCCTTTATGAATGGGCCAGGGCCCATAATGTGTTTATGGGCCCAAGCCTTTTATGTGTTTTCGGATTTGCACACCGAGTCTTGGTGACTCACCCCTTTATTTTCCCTAACTTTTCAGATGTAGATCGTGGACATGGGAGCCGAGACGGACTCGAGGGGCCATCAAGTTTCTATTTTTATAGATTATTTTCGGTTTTTCCTTTAAGTTTCATTTTGGGAATATTTAGGTAATAAGGCCCCATAGTTTATATTCGCCTAGGTAGTTTTTAATATTTGCAACTTATGAAACTATGTCAAAGGTTTAATTTTATGAAATAATAATAATACAAGGTTTTTTTTTTAATGTCACTTATTTATTCAAATATTGTCTAATTAACTTACGATTTCCAAAACCAACAAGGCAAAAGTTTTCAACGTACAACCCGTAGCATACCAGATCCGGTCGAAACGTATGGGCCGGGTTTAGGGTGTTACAAGTAATGCACAAATTTGAAAAGAATTTTCTAAAACACCTTTGAAAAACTCCACTGCATAAATTTTTTCTCAATTTATGAATTTGATATACTTATGCTCAAAAATAAGAAATTTGATAGTTATGCTACTTAAGCATTCATATCGTTCAAATTACCTCTAACAATTATTATACTAGCAAAACTAGACTTAAATGTTTCTTAATAAAGACATGTTACTCACTACCAATTTGATTTTGATTCCTTATTCAAAATTAAATTGCAATCATTAAGCTTAACTAATGTCTTCATATGTTGAATAGAGCAATTTCTCTCCACTAATGTAGGTAACATTGGAATTTTGAATCAATAGGTCTTTAATAAGGTTGTAACGTACGAGCTTAGGGGTAGGTAAAAGATAGACAAATTTTTGGCTTAAAAACCCTAGACTTAGCTTAAAATCGAACCTTCGGAATTCTTACCCTTAATACACCAACTTTTGCTCTTTCGACCATTTATTTCGAGTACATGTGTTTTTTTTTTGTTCTTGTAAATTCTCAAGCTCAAATTCGAGCACTTGCTTCATGTACTACAATTTTTTGAGCAATTGATACTTCTTTTCAACTCCCCCAAACTTATTTTCAAACGATATTCTGAATAGTACTGAGTCTAGTGTTTGGGACAATTTTACAAGTATTGAAGAGAAAATTGATGGCTAAATATTGCATAGGTCTGAATAAAATTAGGCCATATAGTCTCAAAATTGGGTTTCAAAGGATAATTTTATCAGGGTCGGCTTGAAAGGCTCAAACGGTCCAAACAACAGTTGCCTAAATCATTTTCAACATTCCATGCTTCCTAGGATTTCGCCTCAGGAAATTACTAAGTCAATTCTAAAGACTTAAACTTTCATGCATGCCTAATTTTTTCGTAGGGAATTAAAAATTTTATGGTACAAATTTACATGCTTTATTAAAAATACATTCACATATTTATTAAGCTAACATAATAAATTATTGAAATAATAGAACTTTATTAATACTGAAGTTTAGCATAATTAACAAAATTTCAAATTATTGAACAAAAATATATCCTAATCATAACTAAAAGAAAATTTTATTCTGAGTGGAATTAATTCAAATTTTTGGTCCCCCCTACTTAAAGTGAACAATGTCCTCATTGTTTAAAGTGAATAGAGACTATACACTAGGTAGGATATTTAGAAAAGAGGAGGTGAGTCAAATTGACTGCTTAAGTACCAAGCTCTTTCTAAATTCCAATCCTAGACATGTATATATCTATTGCCACACTTTAGCCTTTGTGACTTGTTCAGATTTTATTCATGATTCCTATCTCTTGTTTTATTGTGCAGAAATAAAAATTCCTAATTAGCCTGATCCTAAAATAACTTAAGAAAAAAAACTAAAGTTGAAGTCCTCCCTTTTTTATTTGTTTGCAGATCCATCACAACTTGACTTATCTTTTTCCTTCCTCGACATTGGAGTCCATGGTTCAAGTATAAAGTCTGGAAATTCATGCACAAAAATAAACGGGTTATGTAATTTATATTTTAAATGCATCTCTGATTGAGTCATCCCGTATTTTTGAGTATCTCTAGTAATCTTGTTACTGCAACTACATGTGTTGCAGCATAGCCATTATACCAAACTGTTCACTTCGTGGAATGGTGCTAGATAAATGGACTCTCAGCATAAAACTTAGGGAATTTGTTAACGGTGGTTTTAGTTTTGGGCAGGTGGGTGGGTAGCTGAGGGTTAGAGTTGAAGAGGGTGGCAGTTTTAAGGATAGTTTAGGTGCGGTAGTTGCTGACTTCGAATGAAGGTGTTTGGGGTGGTGATTCAGGGAGTTAAGGGTGCAACATTAAGGAGTTAAGTGAGATGCACTATTGGGCTACAAGGGAGTTGTGGTAGAACAAGGTAAGGGCTATAGATTTGTGCGGAAAAGGGTTGAATATTCCTTTACTTAGTAGTGTCTTAGGCTCAATGGCAGCTCCTTTTTGGATCCTAAGCTCTTGTACTGAAAATAAAAAAACTCAAAGAAATTAGTGCTTGGGTTAAAAGTTAACCATTTATTTAACAAAACAAATACTTAAATTCTTTGGGCTATTTAGAAAAAAAAACTTTTTTTTGAAAAATTACATTAAATTAAACTCCCAGGAAAGACTGGAGGGGTCACGAATGGTCCTGCTTAAGTCCCAAACTCCTAGACAGAGTTTTAGTTAATGGAATGAACTAAAGAAAATTTTATCTAAGTCTACCATTTTTTTCAAATGAGAGAAAAAAAAAAACTAAAAATATAAAATAGCGATAAAGAAAGTGAAGAGAACTCCCTCCTTTTTATTTAGGATCGTCATTGACCATGGTGGTGTCAAATGGCCATTTGTCATACCAACCATAACCATCTAAGAAGTAATCATATTCTTTCCCATCAAATCTGTCCAACATCTTATTAGGAAAAGAAATCAGAATGATCTTTCCTGGTGGCCTTATTTAACTTCCTGTAATTCCTACAAATCCTCCAACCCATGACTCAAATATCTGCAATAATCCATCCAACACCCTTTTTGTGCCTTTCCAATATCACAAGTGCCTCTTCTTCTTGATCTTTGATGAACTCAACTGAATGATAGGTAAAGTCAAAGATAGGCCCGAATAGTCATATTTCAAACGAGGAGACAAAATCTTCAGTTCCAGTTTAGCTGGCTCTTCAATCAATGACTTTGGTTGCTTATACTCTTGAGATGATAACTCTAATGATTCGAATGGAACTTCTTGAGTGAATTCCTTCGAATTAGCTTCTAACCAAGCCAAACATTCCTTGTTTTTATCATCACTTGGTGAATCCTCCAGTAGAATATGTTCTAACGGATTGTTTAAAGAATTGAGCTCCAATTCTGTAGAAGCAAATGATTCCATCTTGGAAATAGCAGAACAGTCTTCAGCTAAATCTAGGAATTTAGCAGCATCGAAGTCATTAAAAGTCACCTTATCATAAAAAATTTCTTTCAATTGAGTATCTCATTGCTGCTTCTGGAATCGTTGAGGATATGGCAATGGTGGAATTTTAGCTTTAACCGGTCAACTCTTCCGTAGAAATTTTTCTGCATTTGACAAGGGTGTTAGATAATCAGAACTAACTAGTTTAGAGTTTACCTTATCAAGAATTATTGAATCTAACTTCTGTGATATAGGAGTTTCAACACTTGGTTGAACTTCCTCTTTGTCTTGAGCTACAACAGGCTCATCTTGAACCTCAACCACCTTGGGCTCCAATATCTTTCCACTTGGCAAAGAGATTGCTTTGCAATTTTCCTTTCTTGGATTTCTCGGATTCTCCGTGTCACTAGGTAAGGTACCCTGTGGTCGGTTCCTAAGTTCAGTTGCAAGCTGGCCCATTTGATTCTCCAAATTTTTCAATGTAGCTGCTTGGTTTTGGATTAAGGCATCATTCTTTGCCACGTATGCCTTCAGCAAATTCTAAAGATCACTTGAAGATTCAGTTGATGGGGGTTGCTGCATTTCTTGAGAATATTCCGACGGATAATTTGGTCGAAATGGCATAACAGCGTCACTATAGTCCGCCCATTAATTACTCCATACAAAAATTGGATGATTCTGCCATGAAGAGTTGTAAAAATTTGATTGCAGACCATTCCAATTCTGATTTCCCATGTAATAATTTGACTCTTGATTGGATGGGCAATCTTCAAAGAAATGGCCATCTCCACAGCATTCACAAGAAATATTCTCGAACTGGTTCGACTGTTGACCTGACAGATTACCATTGACATCGTTAACAATTATGTTCTTAAGCATAGAAGACATAGAGGATATCTGGGCTACCAAAGAAGCAAGTGTGTCTGCTTTATGTACTACTGCTGCTCGTCTTTCTGAGGCTCCTCGGTTGGTTGGCCACTGATAGTTATTGCTAGCAATTCTTTCAATAATCTCGTAAGCATCATTGTAAGACTTAGAAAGAAGAGCTCCATTTTCCGAATCATCCGCCATTATTCTAGTATGAATATTGAGACCAATATAGAAAGTCTCCATTTGAACGCTGTAAGGAATGCCGTGATGAGGGCACTTTCGTAATAACTCCTTAAACCACTCTCATGCCTCATATAAAGATTCTTCATCAAGTTGCTGAAATGAAGTGATTTCATTTCGAATCTTGGCGGTTAAAGATGAAGGGAAATATTTTATTAAGAAACGTTCAACCAACTCTTGCCATGTAGTTATGGAACCTGACAGTAGGGAGTTCAACCACGCTCGTGCTCTATCTCTTAAGGAGTATGGAAATAATCTCAGTCTCAAAGCGTCCTCGACCACTCCGACTAGTTTAAATGAGTCACTCACTTCCATGAATAGTCGAAGATGAAGATGTGGATCTTCATTAGGAATCCCACTAAATTGACCCATATATTGCAACATCTGGAACATGACCGGCTTCAGCTTGAATTGTTGTGCCTCAATTTTGGGTCTCTTAATACTTAGATTAAGCTCGTTGAATAGAGGAATGACATATTGTTGAATGGCACAGTTTCTATCATCGGCAATAATGATCGGATTATGAGTATTATAAGCGAATGTTCCTCCTGGATTTTGGTTTGGATTTTCGAAATTCATATCTTTGGTCCTTCTTTGGTTCGCTTGTCGTCTCCTTTGTCAAAAAGTCCTTTCGATTTTAGGATTTACAGGAAGTAAGTCAATAATTTGACAAATACTCAAAAAAAAAAAGAAAAGAAAGAATGGAATTAAAACAGAAAAAAATAGACCAAAATGAAAAATTAACAATTTCACAAATAATGTCTTTTAAAACAATCCCCGGCAACGGCACCAAAAACTTGGAACGGTGGAAATGTGCAAGTGTAAACAATCGTAACAAGTAATAAAGTGACAAGTAAATGTCGAGTTATCGTACCCACGAGGACTCAGAAAAGAATTATTTATGAAAATGATTTCAAACACTTTGATGATGGAAAAATATTTGGATTTAAGAGATATTTAAAAACTAAAGGAAAAACAAAGAAAAATAAAATAGAAAAAAGTTCTGGTGCACGATTTCAAAAACTGATTTTAATCAAGATGATATAATTGTGTTGGATTAATAACATTTCTGATCTTAGAATTATTAAGCTTGTGTTTATACTTGTTAAAACATGGCAACTCTGTAATTTGCTAACTTATGAACATACTTACAAATAAAAATCCATTCATCTCTTGTACATATTCTTATGTCAATTCGACCGATTAAACAGATTTATAAAAGTAAACATGTTATTGCACATACATACTTATTAAATTAAACTATCTCTCGCATGTTCCTATGTCGATTCAAATGATTAATTCAACCTAATAAGCATATAAAAGATCATGCAATGTAACAAAGTAATTTTACCTTGAAACAATTTAATCACAAAAATCCTGCAAGTTATGCAAGGCATATGTATCGTCAAATACAATGCTAATTTAATCTTTAGCTACCTTAGAAGAATTAAACATGCACAGATTAAGTATTGTGTCCATTAATTACAATTTCAATGCGTTTAAATAATTAATTCATAAGCTATCTAAACAATTATAATGCCAGATAACTTAAACATGATTTTACTTAATCAAGCATTTTACCGAGGCCTTTAACAGCATAAACACAATTTTAACAACTTAAGAAATCGAAATGCAATCAACCTAACACGAATTAAATTCAAGCTAAATTGATTAAATTAATCATTCCAACAGCATAAATATTCATAAACATGTTCGTCAAAACAACAACGAAATTTAAAGAGATAGGGAACAAGAAGCAAATCCGGTGTTTCTCCGTGGCTTTACTGATTGCTCCGTTCTTCGTTCTTCGTTGGCCTCAGCTATCAAGGTGGCTTATGAACACTCCAATTGCTGCTCTGAATGGCTGGGAAAACACCTCTTTTCCAAGAGGATAAATCGGCACACGAACACACAAAGGGAAAATGGATAAGTGGAAATTAAGAGAAAGTGAGAGAGGAGAATGTTGGATGCTTGAGTTGTGTTTTGAATGAGCAGCTTGGAAGTGTATTTATAGCAGATAAAGGCTGCTAAAAATAGAAAATATCAGCAGCAAAAGAGGCCTCCCTTGGCTCAAGCATCCATGTGGCAAAGTTGAAGGATTCAACTTTGCTAAATATAGCATGGGGCAAATCTACAAAGCCATAATATTTAGAGGGGTTTGAATGCAATTTTGAAAAGTCTTGAAGGGCTTCTTTGAAAGCTTAATTAATCAGCTAATAAGCTGATTTGGGCCATCATTGTGGATGGTTTGGGCTGCCCAATTGGTGGCTGGTTCGGTTCAATCGGTTCGGTTCAACCAGTGCGGTTTAACTAGACCCTTTTTCCATAATTAATTAATAATAATTTATTTAGACCAAATTAAATTGGGAATAAATTAAAATTAATTATATTATGATTAAATATTCATAATTGGACCATCTTGGGCTAGAAATAAATTCACCTTGATACTTCAAATTACTTCTCGGGTTTATTCTTCGAGCAGTGTCTGCCGAGCCAATTTTCACCCTTTGTGCGAATCTGTCTAAAATAGTCAAATTTAATCAAAATTAACTATAAAATTAATTAAAATTCATCATGTTCATATTTTTAGCACAATTTAATTATTTTATAATATTTAATTATTTTCTGACTAGAATTTACTCGGATCGCATGAATTTGGGTCAAAAATGGCGTGAAAAAGTATATAAATTTTCGTGTTTCCACTAGGCCAAGGAGCCAAGCCGAAAAGGTCAGATTTGTGGAGAATCACTCGAAGATAGCAAGTTGATCCATCTCAAGAAGCCAGAATTCTATTCAAGATGGCAGATCTCTCCTTCAATTCCTTCAGGGGGTTTTAGGGATTTCTTATGTTTTATTTTATCTTTTCTTCTGAGATGTTTTCTTTATTTGTTATGAACTAAACCCTTCAAATATTCGAAGGGGATGAAACCTAAGACAAATCTTGTTATCATTTGCTGAACTATATGATAAATATTTGACTTGTTCTTAATTATGTGTTCTTAATTCTTGTGTTGATATTTCCGGGATATTAATTCAAGTATGATGTGCTTAGGTGGTGGAGCAAAAGTCCCTGCCTATTCATTGATCAAGCATAATTACAGTGGAGTTGTTCGCTCGCCTAGAGATAGGGTGACGAAATTTTGCTGGATTAGGGTGAAACCTAATATGGGAATCCATAGATCGAGTTAATGTGATTCTAGGGGTTTTAACTAGAAAGAGATTTCAATTAATCAACCTAGGGTTAGTCGTTATTCGAGAGAGGGTTTAATGTACATTACGGAGTCCTACGGACCAAGTCAAGTGAATAAATCGTCTGGTTCAGAGTTAGATAATAAGTGAAGTCTAGGTGGATTCTTCCTAAGGGTATCATCTTAATCAATTGGTTTTTTCTTCCATGTTATTTTTCCCAAATTCATTATTTTTTGTCTTTAAATCTTTAGTTTAGTTGATAGTTAAATTTAGATTAGAGAAACATTCACTTAATTCTTAGGCTAAATGATAGAAAGAGAGTTAGTATTAGTACTTTTGGTTCCTTTGAGATTCGATATTCCGGTCTTGCCTAAACTATACTACTGTTCGATAGGTGCGCTTGCCTTAAAATCGTTGTCAGAGTTAGTTTCTAGGTTCGATCATTCTCATTATAAATTTTAATGCTCTGATTTTCGACGATCAAAAAGCCAAGGAAGGGTTCACGTTAGAAAAAGAAAACAACAAAAAGTTTGACGTCAAATTCTTCTTTGGATGAAAGAGAAAATTTGAATAGAGGAAAATAATCCCCAAAAATCTTGACAATCCTTTGATTTACTCCCACAATCCCCCACTGATCGTATGTCTGTCGAGTTTTAAATTTAATAAAGAGAATGATCGAACCTGGAAACTAACTCTGACAACGATTAAAGGCAAGTGTACCTATTGAACAGTAGTATAGCTTAGGCAAGACCGGTTTATCGAACCCAAAGGAACTAAAAGTACTAATACTAACTTTCTTTTTATTATTTAGCCTAAAATAAGTGACGTTACTTTAATCTAATCTAAATTAACTACTAAGCTAAAGACACAAAAATAAAAAGGATGAATTGGGCAAACAACTTTAGGAATAACTCAGTTGATTAAGACGATACCCTTAGGAAGAATCCACCTAGACTTCACTTGTTATTTAACCCTGACCATACGATTTATTCACTTAGTTTGATCCGTAAGACTCCCTAACGTATATGAAATCCTCTATCGATGCGAATAACGTCTAACCCTAGGTTAATTAATGGAAATCTCTTTCTCTCTTAATAACCCCCTAGAATAGCAGTAAATTGATCTATGGATTCCCATATTAGGTTTCACCCTAACCCGACAAAATCTCGTCACCCTATCTCTAGGCGTGTGATCAACTCCGCTTAATTATGCTAGATCTATTATTAAGCAGGGTCTATTCCTCCTCCATCTAAGCATATCAAATTTGAATTAAGCTCAAATAATTAAGAACAAACTAAGTATTTATCATATAATTCAGAAAACAATAACAAGATCCATCATCGATTTCATCCCCTTCAGGTATCTGAAGGATTTAGTTCATAACATAAGAAAATATCTCAAGAGAAAAGTTAAAACAAAACATAAGAAATCCCTAAAACTCCTGAAGGGGATTGAAGGAGAGATCCGCCGTCTTGAGTAGAATTCTAGCTTTTGAGATGGATCAACTGCTACCTTCGAGGATTCCCACAAATCGACCTTTCGGCTTGGCTCCTCTGGCCTAGCTAACCGCCTCTTTCACCGACACTTGGGGGTTTATATAGGCTTCAAATAGGTTTCTTTGCCCCAAAGTATCCAAATTCGGCTTAAATTGTTCTTTGCCACGACAGGACACACGGCCATGTCATACGCCTGTGTGACATGTCTTCAAGCCATGTTCGGATTTCTTTAATGAGACATGGCCATGTAAATCGGGGTCGGTAGTGTCAATTTCTTTCTTGGCCCAATTTACTCCGTTTTGGGCCTGTTTCTCGTTCTTTTCAACCTCGAGTTCTTCCCTGGGTATAAGACATGAAAAGAAAGGATTAAGAGCACCTTTTTTACATAAATTGAGGGATAAATCATCCAAAAGCATACTAAATGTGGGATTAAAATATGTTACTTTTACGGTTTATCAAATACCCCAACACTTAGGCTTTTGCTTGTCCTCAAGCAAAATTCTCAACTTACAATTAAAATGAACTTTCCATAATTCATAATTCCTATCAACAATGTCTTATCATAATTCATAGATAATTTATACATGGATAATTCAACTCAAATAGTCCTAAAGATTCAAACAAGATAAGTCATGTATTTGTATCACAAAAATATAGGTGTCCCCCCTTATCTGAATAATTACCTTTAATTCAAAACCCATAAGGATCGACATCCTCACAAAAGATTCACTCAAATCACTCAAAAAGTGTTTAAGGTTCAAGGTTAAAAGATCACTCATAAGTCAAACCTGAAAAGTTAATCCCATAGGCTTGCCTTAAAATCAAATCTCCACCACTGTAAAATGAGATGATAAACAAATCAAAAGGTCTTTGTCAGGGTTGTAACGGGGCTAGGGTTAAAGGTGTGGATAAAGGCTGAATTAGAAGGTTAGAATCGAGATTGAATTGACAAGTTACCTATCTAGAAATACTGAGACAATAATAATTACATCAACTAAAAATTTATAAAACTAAGAATACGAGCTTTTTCTTTTGATAATTGGACTTTAATTGTATAAGCTCTTTTTCATAATACTAATACTGAATTTTTTTTAAGAACAAACTAAGTAATAGAGAGTAAATTCTATTACTGAAATAATACAATTATGTAACTAGTCAAATCAAATCTCGATATAAGGGTAGTCAAAAAGGAATGGTGATAACAAATACAAAGGGTTTTGGGTTAATCTTAGTGGGTGAGTCAATAAAAAGGGTTGTTAGGATCAAAGGGGTTCACTAGGGGTTAATTTTGAAGGTAGGCTTTTTAGTGGATTAAGTGGGTTAAATCCTAAGTGCCTTTATCATCTCTGTATATCAAATCATAACTGTGGTCTTGACATGTATAATCAAGGCAAGTTCTAGAATAACAGTTCAATATTGACACATTCATAATCAATAAAGTGAGCACGGAAAAGAATGTATGCTCTATAAGGCTCAAAATCTCACAAAAATTATGGGTATTTTGATATCAACCTTATAGATTTCAAGTTTCAAAGTAATATTCAGATTCAGGTTAACAACCTAAAAATTTTAATTTTTGAAAATTAGACTTATCATGCTTGATTCTCTGGTATTCTTCAAATTTAATCATCAATGCACAATTATCAATGACTTACTCTAAAAACATGTCAATAAAAATCATAAATCATCAGAAATTTCATCCTAATTAGTAATATGAGGAAGTTACTTAAGAACAAGATTAAATTCAGGGATTTGAGAATAATGAAAAAAAGTTAGGCACTTTTATTCTCAGGAATTGAGAATAATGCAGAAAGTTAGGCATTTTCTCGAAATAACTATTCACCCCCCACACATAAGATGTGCATTGCCCTTAATGTATAAAGATAGATAATAACAGTTAAGGGATAAATCAAAAGAGAAGGGGAAAGAATACTCCCTGAATTTTGGATGGATTCCTTGAGGCGGAAGTGAAAGGAGGATGGGGAGGTCGGTCTCGATGACGACCCTGCGCTAGATGAAGAAATTGGGTAGCGCACTGAGAAGTAGCCAGAAATTATTAAGACCTAATTAAAATAAACTAAATAAATAATTACAGATCAGAAAGATAAAAAAAGAGGAAACAAAAATGTAAACAAAATGAAAATTAAAGATAAATGGACCGAAGAGTCCTTATTGTTGGATGGTTCGTGAGGTGGGTGTGACCTCTGAGGTTGCGGAGGTGCTGGCAGTGGCGGAAGTGGCGTGATTCCCTAGCAGCCTTTCGAACCTGACGTTACGAAACTAAACTAAATTAAACTAATTTAAGCAGGAAAGAAGTAAAGATAAGGAAATTGAAGCAAAAGAGAAAAATAAAATAAAAACTAAATAGCCTCAAATGTTCTTGGTCATTGTTTGGATGAAGCTGCCAGCATGAACTCATGTAAATCGTTATCCTTTAAGGAGTTTGGCCTTTTACGCTTCTTTATCATGGGTTTGGTGTGGCTCAAGAGTTATTGAGACTTGTTATGGGGAAATCTGAGAAGAGGGAAGAAAAGAAGGGGTGGAGAGTAGAGGGGGAGGATGGGGGAGGGTTTAAATAAAGTTCAATTCTGGTACACGTGCACGCCCATGGTCTGAGGGCTTGTCGATTCACACGGCCGCCTCGCACGGCCATGTGTTTGGGCGTGTTGGCTCTCCCACACCCGTTTTGCAGATTGCCACGGCCGTTGGTAACAAGTCAGTATGTTAATCAGTTGCTCTGACTTGTACCATCCTGCCATGTTAGTACCAAGATTCTTGAGGTACACACGGCTTCAGCCACGGCCATGTGCAAGGCCGCGTGGTCTGGAAATCTGCACCCTTGGTTATTTTTAGAGTTTAAGTAAAAGAAAGAATAAAATAAAATAAAATGAAAAATGAAAAACATAGAAGTTAATGAGGTTACTGCTCAGGTTGCCTCCCGAGAAGCGCTCGTTTATAGTCTTAAGCTAGACTTTCCTCGTATTTGAAAAACAATCAGGCAGGTTTAAAGGATTTAATATCTTCCCTCGTGCTTACGATTTTATTTTCTTGATAAAGTTTAAGTCGAGAAGCATTTACCTTAAAAGTGTCCAATGTTGGATTGCTTACCTCAACTGCTCTGTGTGGGAAGATATTTTGTACCTCGAGAGGAATTGCTTCGTTCTTGTTCAGGTCTGATGTGGTGATGTGATGATCTAATTTATCTAATGGTACCTGGTCTCCTATTTTTAAGTCGTTTGATATTCCTACGAGTTCTTCTGGGGGCTCCTTTGGTATTATTTCATGTGATTCCGGTTCTTCTTTGATTTGAGTTTCCTGCTCTTTTAGTTTGTTGACCTTAAGGCTTCGTTCCTTATGTGAATTTTCGTGAGTCGGCTCAGGTTTGTATCCTTGTAGTGTTTCCTGTGATGAGGGTTGCACAAATTGATTATCAACTGAATTGTCTTTCTTACCTTCATCAATTGTTGTCCTCACCGAGTCAAGAGCTTGAAGATTGATTGATTCATCCCCTACACAAAGTATGAGTTCTCCTGTGGCAACATCAATTTTAGTTTTAGCAGTTGCTAGGAAGGGTCTTCCTAAGATTAAAGGGATTGGATTGTCCTCATCCATGTCTAAAACAACAAAATCTACTGGAAAAATGAATTTATCGATATTGACAAGAACATATTCGATAATGCCTCTAGGAATTCTAACAGTTTTATCAGCTAATTGAATACTCATCCTAGTTTGTTTGGGTTTTCCTAGACCTAGTCATTTAAACAATGTAGAAGGCATGACATTTATACTTGCCCCTAAATCAGCTAACGCATTATCAACAGTTAAACTACCAATTAAACATAGGATTGTAAAACTCCCTGGATCTTTTTGCTTCCATGGTAGTCTATTTTGTAGAATTCCTGAGCACGCTGCGTTCAATTCCACATGGTGCTCTTTGTCTAATTTGTGTTTGTTTGTTAAGAGCTGTCTTAAAAATTTCCTCGAGTCTGGCATCTGAAAAAGAGCTTCAAGAAGGGGTAAGTTAATATGTAATTTCTTTAGAAGTTTAAGAAACCTATCGAACTGTTCCTCTGAATCATCTCTTTTCAGCGCTTCGGGATAAGGTATGTGAGGTTGGTACTCCTTGATTACCGGTTTCAAATTTTCTTGTGTGACCTCTACTTTACCTTCATCTACCTTGTTTTCTTGTATTAGATTGGGTTCACCTAATCTTTTACTGTCATGAGCTGTGATGGCTTGAATTTGCTCTTTTGGGTTAATCTTAGTGTTACTTGGTAGACGTCCTTGCTGTCGTTCTGACATTACCTTTGCGAGTTGTTCGACTACATTAGTGACTTCCTTAACTGACTTAGTAAGTTCCCCGACTTGGTTCTTGGTGCTTTTAAGTGTTTTCTCGATCTTGAAAGTTTGTTTTTACAGAGTCGCCATGAAGTTTGTCAGCATCTCTTCGAGATTTGGCTTCTTTTCTTACAGATAAGGCTGATTTTGGAAATTTTGAGGAGGTTGTTGTCTTTGATTCCCTTGATTTCCTTGACCTTCCCATGAAAAGTTTGGGTGGTTCCTCCAACTTGGATTATAAGTGTTACTATATGGGTTATTATTGGATCTAAAATTATTACCTATATAGTTCATCTGTTCGCTCTCTGCGCCCAGTTGGTAGGGTGGGTACTCGAGATTCGCCACAGCCCACTTGTATCGTCTTTGCATTCTTTGGGTGTACCTGCGAAGAACACAAACTATCAAGCTTTTTATTCATCATCTCTATCTGTGTTGATAGCATGGTTACTGTGTCTATGTTGAAAGCTCCGACCGGTTTTGTCGGTTTCATTCTTGTAACTTGCCACTAATAATTATTCAGTGACATCTCTTCAATGAACTCCTAGGCTGCTTCAGGAGTTCTATTATTTAGGGTTCCACCAGTGGCTGAGTCGATTAGTTGCCTCGTTAAGGGGTTTACACCGTTATAAAAAGTTTGGACTTGAAGCCACAAGGGTAAACCATGGTGTGGACACCTTCTCAAGAGATCCTTGTATCTCTCCCATGCGTCGTATAATGTCTCTAAATCCATCTGCACAAAAGAAGAGATATCATTCTATAATTTGGCCGTCTTGGCCGGTTGGAAATATTTTAATGAAAAATTTTAGGTCATTTGCTCCCATGTGGTGATTGACCCTCGTGGTAACGAGTTCAACCACTGTGTGGCTTTATTCCTTAATGAAAAGGGAAATAACCGAAGACGTATGGCATCATCAGAAATGCCATTTATTTTGAAGATATCACATAACTCTAAAAAATTAGCTATATGAGTGTTTGGGTCTTCGTCTTGCAAACCATCAAATTGAACAAAGTGTTGAATCATTTGCATTGTGTTAGGCTTTAATTCAAATTATTAGCAGCTATAGCAGGCCTAACAATACTCGATTCTGCTCCTGTTAAATGAGGTTTAGCATAATCAAACATTGTATGTGGAACATTGTTTTCTACCACATCATGTGGTTGTGGATTATTCTCGTCCATCCCTTCAGTAGGATTGGATCTGCCTTCTTGATTTTCCTCTGTGTAATTTAGGGCTCGCCTAATTTCTCTGTGATTCCTTCGAGCGGTAGCTTCTATAACATTGTCGTATACTAAAGGTCCTCTCGGGTTCCTTCTAGTCATAAACTAGAGGTACCTGTTAAGAAAAGAAAGAAAAAAATTTCAGCAAAAAAAAAATAATAAAAAATAAGTAAATTGCGAAAAATAAAAAATAATGGCTAAAGTAATAAAAATAGAGCTTTCTTAATATTTTAGTTCCCCGGCAACGGCACCAAAAACTTGATCGTATATTTGTCGAGTTTTAAAATTTTTAAAGAGAATGATCAAACCTGAAAACTAACTCTGACAATGATTAAAGGCAAGTGTACCTATCAAACAATAGTATAGCTTAGGCAAGACCGGATTATCGAACCCAAAGGAACTAAAAGTACTAATACTATCTTTCTTTTTATTATTTAGCTAAAATAAGTGAAGTTGCTTTAATCTAATCTAAATTAACTACTAAGCTAAAGACACAAAGACAAAAAGGATGAATTGGGCAAACAACTTTAGGAATAACTCAGTTGATTAAGACGATACCCTTAGGAAGAATCCACCTAGACTTCACTTGTTATTTAACCCTAAACCATATGATTTATTCACTTAGTTTGATCCGTAAGACTCCCTAACGTATATTAAACCCTCTCTCGAGGCGAATAACGTCTAACTGTAGGTTAATTAATGGAAATCTCTTTCTCTCTTAATAACCCCCTAGAATAGCAGTAAATCGATCTATGGATTCCCATATTAGGTTTCACCCTAATCTGGCAAAATCTCGTCACCCTATCTCTAGGCGTGCGATCAACTCTGCTTAATTATGCTAGATCTACTCTTAGGCAGGGTCTATTCCTCCTCCACCTAAGCACATCAAATTTTAATTAAGCTCACATAATTAAGAACAAACTAAGTTTTATCATATAATTTAGAAAACAATAACAAGATCCATCATCGGTTTTATCCCCTTCAGGTATCTGAAGGATTTAGTTCATAACGAAATAAGAAAACATCTCAAGAGAAAAGATAAAACAAAACATAAGAAATCCCTAAAACTCCCTGAAGGGATTGAAGGAGAGATCCGCCGTCTTGAGTAGAATCCCGGCTTCTTGAGATGGATCTACTAGGCTACCTTCGAGTGATTCTCACAAATATGACCTTTTCGGCTTGGCTTGCAACATCCCGAAATTGGGCCTAGTAGGATTGGGCCCAATGGGCTTTGGGCGTAGTAGCATTTAAAAAGTTTTGGAGAACAAGAGATCGAAGCAAATGCAAGTTGGACCTATTAGGTAAGTGATTTTGGAAGGTTAGAAGGCTTCTATGAAGTTCCGGGATCAAACTTTGGCTTTAGGGAAATTTTGGTTTTAGGCAAGAAAAACCCTAGGAGTTAGTAGGTAGGCTTTAAGAAAAAAATGTGGAGGAAAATGACACAAGTGGAGTGTGTGGTGTAGTGGCAAAGTGACGCCACATAAAAGGCAAGGGGATGATGCCACAAGGAAGGAAGGAGGTCCAAGGTTCAAGTCTTGGCTCTTGCATTTTGGTTTTCTTTTTACATGGACCTTAGTATTTGGCTATAGATTTATATTTAGCTGTGCCAAGATGCCAAGATGCCAAGATGGCAGTCATGCTGCTTATCAACATATTATGGCCGAAGCCCTTATAACAGATCACGGCATTAGCCGCTACAACATATAACAGATCACGGTATAAACCGCTACACATATAACGTATAACTTCCTCCTTTCATCAACCCAACCCATGCAATCATAAAATCAATATACTTTTATCATATAAAGTCAAAACAATCACTGACCTGGTGATTTTCTTCACCCTTTTTGGGTTTCCAACATTAAACTGAGATATTGGCATTTATCACAACATATAAACTTATGAACATACATTAATAATCAGATCTAGATGGTGGGGAAGTATTACACACCTGATATCGCAAAATCCAATATTCTTAGTCGATGTCCTTGCTATCCGGATCTATTATCCTTAATGTAAAGCCTTGCTCAAAAGCGGAACAATTACGAAAATAGTATTCAGCCATGGTTAGTATTCTACCCAATTTTATATATATAAATAAACAAATCCTCTTACCTTGAAATCCCGAAAAAAGTATGAACAAGAGAAGGCTGATGTGTCTTTAGCTTTTAAAAAACTTGAGTGAAGAGTTTCGGTTTCTGACAGGAAAAGAGAAGAAGAAAAGAAAACAAGGAAGAGACTTGAAGAGTTCGGCTAGGAAGAAAAAGAATGGAAAGAGTTTCGACTTTTGAATCAAAATGAAGATGGGGGATTAGGCTTAGAGATTTCGACTTTTGCGGAGAATGAAGAAGAAGATGGAACTTTAGGAGTTTTCGGCTTTTACTCAGAGAAGAAGAGAAAAGAATGAGAGAAAAACCCAAATGTCGAAATTGAAGAGATATTCCACCTATTTATAGAAATTTCGGCACTTACCCAACCTTGCAGATAAATCCTATCTTTTCTCCTTTATCTTAATCTACTAGCTCATCTAAAAGAGACTTAATTATCTCTAACTCCTCCCTCCTTTATCAGCATATTATCCATATATTTTAATCATTAAAATCCCTAAATTTTAGCTTTTATCTGCTTATTATCCAGATAAAATAAATTCCTAAATAATAGCCTTTATCTGCTTATTATCCACATATTTTAAACATTAAAATCCCTAAATTTTAGCCTTGTTGCCATCCACTCCACCTAATCCTAATGCCCAAAATTTAGCTAACTTAAATTAAAAGAATTGGGCTCCATGAAACTTAAATTTGGGCCCCTTATTCCCTTGTGTGGCGTCACCTCCTAAAATTGGGCCACAAGCCCACTTTGGTATTTTAAACATAGATACTACCTTTTAAACCCTATAATGCCCAAACAGATAATTTTAATCAAGGCCTCTACCTAAGCCTGAGCCCGATTTGGACCCCTAACACTTAAATTAACACATTAAGCATATCCACCCATTAAACGCATAGGCCCAAAAATTCAGGATGTTACAGTTTTCTACCACCGATCACAATGTGATCTAACATTTCATTAGGTTGGTTTTCTACCACCGATCACCATGTAACCAGTCATGCTCTTCCCCTTTTCATAACAAACCCATCCCATGCATACATTCATGCAAAATCAAACAATCTACTACCTAAGAGTTTACAGTCTTTCGCATACATCGATACACATAGAGAAGTTCTATGATTACGTACCTGGCATTCCTTGCCTAACCCTTTTTGGGTTTCATTCGACTGTCTACATAGCCACTTTTCGACTTTTTAGCCCATAACATAAACATACATATATTCATACAGATTATTAGTGTGTTAGAGATCTACACACACATTGCTCATCAAACCTCATTTTACGGCTTTTCAGCCCCTAACAGGTATAATACAAAATAAAACTTATGTGATAAGGATCTACACACCTGATTACCGTTAGAACGAGACCCTCTAAGTTGACGCTATCCGTAGCCAACACCACTGCTATCTGCCTAAGGTGTTGTTTAGAAGCCAGTCCACAACCAAGTGGCCAATCTCGAGCAGCGAATCTTGCTTTCGTTTCTTAAACTTAGGGATTCTCTCCTTTGCCTGATCCATATTTAATTCCATCACAAGTCCTTGTCAGAACTACTATCACAATATATGATCGTTAATCCTCATCATAAAGTTAAGATCTTGTATACAATGAACGAATCTAGTAAAAATCTAGGGAAAATCTCCTTACCTTAAAATCTCGAAATTGGAGACTAACGATTTTTGGCTTTTAGATCTAGACGACCAAGTTCCCTTCAAATCCCGGAATGCCGCCCAACATAGAACCATTAAACTATTAGCTTTTCGGCTTTTGCCTTTCAAAAACTGAAATAAAACGTGAGAAACTAACAGAAGTCGACACTTACCTTAACACAGGGGATTCGGCTAGCACTAGAGAGAAGATTCGGCAATGCCAAAGAAAAAGATTTAAATGTCAGAAGAATAGAACTAACTCACAAATGGGATGAATAGAGAAAAACTATGAAGATTTCAGCTTTTTAGAGAAATCGGCACAAGAGGAAAAGAATGGAAAAGAGAGTGAAGGGAGAGGTTTCGGCTTTTGAAGAAATTGAAGAAAAGAAATTGTAGAGGGAGAGGCTAAGAATTTGGGCACAAAGAGTGAAGAGGAAATTAGGGTTTAAATGCCAGAATCAATGAGATATTCCCCCTATTTATAGAAATTTCGGCATCTACTACTTAAAACCAAAAACGCCCTTCCTGATAACTAAAAGTCAAGCTAATAAAAAGGGAAAATTCGGCACCCCTTATCCATGAAGTAGCCGAATTCTTTACTCCTCTAGGTGGTGGATTTTTGACCATTACCTTGCCTTATAGATAGCTCCTATCTTTTCTCCTTTTTATCTTCTAAATTATCAATTATAAAATCCATATATATCTTCTTATTTTTAAGCCTTGTAGCTTTCCACTTCATCAAATCTTAATGCCGAAATTTAACTCACTTAAATTAAAGGATTTGGGCTTCATTAAACTTAAATTTTGGGCCCCTAAATCCCTTGTTGTGGCTTCACCCCTTGCTCCTTTTTAAGTGCCAAAAAAGGCCCAAAAACATGGGCTCCTTGCGGCCAAAACTTGGGCCTCTTTAATTGTTAATGGCGCCACCTTCTAATTCCCTTACGGTGCCACCTATTGTTGGGCCACAAGCCCACGTTGGTATTTTAAACATAATTACCAACTTTTAACCCTATAGTGCCCAAACAAAAATTTAACCAAGGCCTTGACCACATCCTG
The DNA here is from genome assembly GCA_025503065.1 of Gossypium bickii. NCBI lineage: Eukaryota > Viridiplantae > Streptophyta > Magnoliopsida > Malvales > Malvaceae > Gossypium > Gossypium bickii. The sequence continues at coordinate 14,304,062 of CP106709.1, forward strand.
AGCCCAATTTCGATCCCTAACAGTTAAATTAACACGTTAAACATATCCACACACTAAACACATAGGCCCAAAAATTCAGAATGTTACAGCCCTGTTAAAGTCTTTGCTCTATTCTCGTTACATGTCAACGAGCAAAGAGAGGCAGTTGTAAGGCCCAATTTTGGCCCAGGCTAAACAGTCCCAAACAAAAACAATTAATAGTCATTTTTTTTACAATTTAAACCCAATCCTAAAAACTAACTTCAGCCCAAACCAATTTAACCCAATAATAAGAAAACCCTAGTGGACCAGATGGCCCAAAACCTAGACTTTTTTCAGCAAAAAAAGGGGTAACGAAAACCCTAACCCCCTAGCCGTCGCTTTTAGCATCTGCCACAGCCAACTGTTACCCTCAATCACCGCCTGCAAGAAAAGAGGAAAAAGGATAGCAAAGAACACGCAAGGAATGCAAGAATAGTAGAAAATAATATAAAAAATGTATGAAATGGCTATAAAAGCCATAGAACAAATTTGTAAAAGAGGGGATTTTTTTTTATCGAATACAAAAAAAAAAAAATCGGTAAGCAGTTGAAAGAAAAAGGTGCTAAGGTCCTTTTACTCTTTTATTTTTCTTCTTGTTTTCTTTTTTGAATATATATATATTTTTCTTCACTTTTTAAAAATTTATATACTCTATATATGTATATATCAAAAAGAGTAAAAAAAGGAAGAAGAAACTCACTTTTTTTATTTCACCAGAAAAGGGGGACTTTTGGCCTTACAGCGTAGTGAGGCAGCGGCATTCGTCATCATCGATAGGTGGCCGATGCGGCGGCAATCAGCCAAACTCTCACCGGACTCTCATACCCTGTAGAGAAAAAAAGGAGGGGGAGATGTTTTTTTTAAACAAATGAAAAAATGATTTTAAAAAATAAAATCTGACTTAAATAGGCCTTCAAAACGACGCCGTTTTGGGTAGGCCTTTCAGGCACCGAAAACAACGCCGTTTTGGACACGACCCGCATGCGACACGACCCGCACGCGACCCGACCCACTCTAGGGGATCCGCGTGTTTTTAAAAAGTGGTCTTATTGCGCTTTTGGTCCTTCCGCTTTTTAAGTGGTTTACAATCAAGTCCTTTTTTCTTTTTAATTTTTAACCCCGTTAGTTTTATTCTGTTTTCAATTTAATCCCTCAATTTGGCCCAAACGCCTTGTGCATAAAGGACCGGGGATATTTTCCTATTAGTCCCTTGCCTTTTCGCGCGCGTTTCATTTTGGTCCTTTTATTATTTATTTTATTCCTTTTACTTTATTTAAATTTCGATCTAGTCCTTTATGTTATTTATCTTCTTTTTTAGTACCGCACTCCTTTAATATTAAATTTTATAGATTCTCTATGTATTATTTTCATCATTTCATTTTTTTATTATTTGTATATAGATATTTTTATTCTTATCTCCTTATTATTTTACTTTTAGTTCTTATTATTTTGGATTTCTTTATTTTATTATTATTATTTAGTCCAAAGTTGATTTTCATTCACTTAATTTCCACCATTTCTAGAGTCATTTATTTTTTATTTTTTATTTTATTAATTAATTAATTATTTTTATTTTATTTATTTATTATTTATTTATTGTTCTTTACTTTTTAGTACTTTAAAGTAATTTATTTCCTTTATTGTATTTTTACTTTATTATTATTATCATCATCATCATCATCATCATCATCATCATCATCATCATCATCATTATTTATTATTATCTATTGTGCTTTATTACAAATTGCACCCCTCTCATTTGTATTTTAATTTGATATTTTATTTTCAATATTTTATAAATTATTTTTCTTAATATTTATTTGTGTACGTATATGTTTCTTTGTCATCATAACATTCGAAAATTTGGTATTTTCTTTTCTGTGCATTGTTTTGTCACTAATATTATTATTATTATCATTGTTATTATTTATTTTATTTTATTTTATTTTCGACTTATTTACGCATTTCAAAACAAAATATACATTAATGTAAAAAGGGATCGTATTTTAAATTCTTTTCGAGTTTTCAATTTTCGACACTAAGACACTAGTTAATCAATTAGGTACCAATTTTGGGCGTATCGAGAGTGCTAATCCCTCCTCGTGCGTAACCGACTCCCCAACCCATTTTTTGGATTTCGTTGACCAGAAATAGTCATTTTAGTAAATTTAAATTTTTATTAAAATGATTGAATTACAAGGTGACCCGATCACACCTCATAAAAAAAGGATTGGTGGCGACTCCCGTTTTTCCTTTTCATTTTCAAAATATAAAGTCGACGACCTTTTTACAAAAAAATGGTTTCAACAACCTCGGCTGGGTCTTTTCCTTGCATAGAGGGATCATACTTATAAAATTGGATAAATGGTACTTGGAAGCGAAGAGCCACTTGATCATCAATGTCAGATAGAAGTTTATGTCCATTTAAGTGCCAAAACGGCGCCGATTCAAGGTTACCCGTCTGACCCGACCCGAAAGCCCTCAGGATCCGCGTGTTTTTGCTGTGAATGGGTTATTTGCATGCGGGGTCCCTCAGCTTTTAAGGCCTGTTGCGATTCGGTCCTATATCTTTTTTTTTCTTTTTTTTTTTTAATTTTACCCTATAATTTTGGTAGTGTTTCATTTCAGTCTATATTGAAGTTATGCGTTTTGGGGGACAAGGATATTATCCCATTTGGTCCCCCATCTCATTCGCGTATTACAATTTGGGCCCGATATTTTTTTTATTCTGTTTTCCCCCTTAAATTCTGTTTTAATTTCAATTTTATTCCTGTTTGATTAATTTAATTTTTTATAACGGATTTATCAATTCATTTATTTGTTTATCATTTTCTTACTCTTAAAATATTTAAATTTAATATTAGGTATTATTTTTATTTCATATTTTACACCTAAAATATTTAAACTTAACATTATGTATACATTTTTATCTATTTCATATTTTTTTAATCCTCTATTATTATTACTATTATTATTATATTTTTATCATTAGTATCATTATTATTTTTATTAGTTTTATTATTACTCATATTTATTTATATATTTTATTATCATTATTATTTGTTTATTAATGTATTATTATTTATTATTATTACTATTATTAGTATTATTATTACTATTACTATTATTACTAGTAGTATTATTATTATTTTTTTAGCTTAAGAAAATTGTCATGTTTAAGGAAAACAATTCGCATTTTTAGAAAATCATGTTTTAGGTAAAACCATCATCATAATAAGCAGGTTAAATCCAAAAGCCCAAAAACGAAAGCCAAACAGTTTTAAAGAGTCCAGAGAGTCTTAGAAAATACAACCTCCCAAATCTCAATGCCAAAACTCAATTAAAACCATAAAACAAAATAAAACAGTAATAGCGAGTGGTCACCGTTGAGTCCTCCACTGCACTGATCCGCCTAAGTCTGTGGATTACTTGTATAGTTTAAATAGAAAAAGGTGAGTTTACGTAAACTCAGTGTGGAACCCCACATAATTAAGCATGCAGACAACTAGAAAATCAGAATCAGTTAGATACAGATTCGGGCTTAAGCCATTTATAGTCACATATGCATATTCGGGCCTAAGCCCATCTCAGATACAAATTAGATATGCAAATCAGAATCAAAAATCAAGTATCCTACCACCAACCTCTACACACCATCTCCGACCATCCTTACACACAATGTGGGGTTTAAAACACCTACCTAGCCCTACACACCATGTTGTACCAATGCGGCACATAACGAGATATAACGCACCCATTTTTGCCAAATAATAAACAAAAGCGCTTTTGAACACTTCCTCCAATATACATCATCCCACCCCCAATAATAGTAATAGTACATACATACAGAATCAACAGATAGAACATGCTTAACATGCTTATATAAACAGATAGCAGATATACATGGCATAGACATGCTTAGAACAGTACTACAGTCTAATAAATTACATACTTATAGGTTTTAGTAAGCCTTTACCAACCCTACGGTAGGTCCACTGTCGATTAGGATGACCGTACGACCCTACGGGAAATTTCAGTATAATTACTACTTTTATAGTGCTGTTGAAATAACTAAATAAATTACTCTCTTCCTTACCCTAAATTGGATGGCCTTTCAACATGTTGTCCAATTCCTTCTCAAATCTTTCCATGGCTGGAGCTGGCAAACAAATAGGTACTGAAGTTCCAACTTCTCCTTTCTTGCTTTTGGTTGGTACGAAAAAGCTTATCACCCCAACAGCTTTTGCTGCCCCTGCAAACATTGCCTTACCCCATCCAAAATCGATGTCTTCGAATCCTAGTTTTGTTAAATCAGATACAATGAAAGATCCAACAACTTTTGTGAAATTAAGTTGTTTAGCCCTAAGCACCATCAAAGCTGCCACTGATTTGGCATATTCCTTTGTTATGCTTGCTTTGGCTTGCTTCACTAGTTCCACTGTATACCCTAATGGATTATGGAGAAGATTTCTAACTGTTGTTATTGCTGCTGGAAAGACAAAGGCATTCCCATAATATCCCAATGGCAATGAAGGATTGAATTTGGAACGTAAGTTTCCGACGCATAGCATGCGTACCTTTTCATTATGGTTAAGATTTAGAGCAATGGTTCGACAACGCCATAAGCAAGCTGTTAGGAGTTCGAACTTGGTGGTGCAATGGCAAAGGTGGAGTGAGAGGAGACTACGAAGAGTTGAAACTTCAACCGGGCCAAAGAAAAAAGAACGTTGAACCAAGTTATCCAATGGCCAAGAGATGGCGGTGGGTTCTACTTCATCATACTCATGGTGATGAAATGTGACTCGGGTGGATCTCCAGCATCTAAGAGATGTCTTTCCCAAATGGGTGAGATAGAGCATGCGATTGCACCTAGTGCCATTTAAACATGGTAGACATGAATTGTTTTAGGCCTATGCCATCACATATTACATGGTTAAAACGGGTAGCGAAAATGAAACTACCGCATTTTAGTCGTGTTACCTGTTAAAAAGTAAATTAATTAACTGAATAAATTAATATTTTAAAGATTAAATCATGTTGAGTAACCTTATGAAGAAAGAAAAATGAATGTGATGAATACTTAGATGGTTTTTAGGCATAAATTTGGATGGTACCATAAGAAATAACTACTCAAACATATACCCCTACACCTCATCTAATCAAGATTTATTTTAGGTTTTATAGACTTTGGTACTTTTAGAACAAGCAAAAGCTAATTGAATCTTTTTAAAAAGAAGAAAAATGAACAAGCAAAGATCAAAAAACAACAAAGTAGATAGATAAAGGTTTTACAGATTCTTTTAGTTTTTAATATAAGAATTATTTGGCCTAAAATGCCTTGTTTTGATAAATAAGTTTTAAGAGTAAAAGTTATTTTAAACTACCGAAAAGTTGTAATTTGTGATCAAACATAAGTACTCTCACCATCAAGTACAAGAATCAAATTACTCCACTCTCCACTTTTATGGGTATATTGGATTTTTTTTTGGTGATAAAGGGTATATTGGATTTAAAATCGTGAAAATGTGAGTATTTCCAACTAATTTTGCATCGATTAGTTATTAGTATAATAATTTTTAATATATAGTACAATAATTAAATATAAAATAAAAAATAGTTAGTGGGTTATTCATTACCTGAATTAACAATAGTGGGCAACTTAGCATCCCTTCAGAGCCAGGAACATCGTAAAGGAGCTCATCAAAGCAAGGAAATGGCGGGTGAAGTGCATTGCCAAATTGTTCAAGGGTAACATCCGCATCAGCTTTTATAAACATCACACCCTCACCGGTGCAATCCACTATGAGCTTACCATTAGCCACTTCCCTTAATCTACCTGCAAATGGATAATAAAACACTAAGGCATTTGCAAGTGCCTTCCTAATAACCTCGGCTGGGTCTTTTCCTTGCATGGAGGGATCGTACTTATAAAATTGGATAAATGGCATTTGGAAGCGAAGAGCCGCTTGATCATCAATGTCAGATAGAAGTTTATGTTCATGTGGTGTGGGCTTGGCTGGAGCCACAAGCTCGGGTTTGCATCGTTGGACACAGAATACAAGAGGAATGCTAGAAGCTATTGCCATGGCACCTAGAAATCTATGGACATTCCAAGTATTTGTGATTCTGTGAAAATCATCTTATAATAGGAAACGAATCCAGAAGGATTGGACTCTATTGTTGCCGTGTTGGAGATAGAAGTCAAATTTAGAGTTATGTTACGTTGCAATGAATGAAGAAAGAGAAATTACAGGAAAAAACAAAAATAGTACTATCAATTTATTTATTACCTGCATCGGCTTAATTGATTGATGCATATATGAACCATTTTGTGCTCTATTTAGAGATAATTATGTAAGATCTCAACGATATAAAGAAATAATGGTTAAGGTAATTTGTTCATACTCCAATATCAAGGTTTAAGTTTGTTGATGTATTTTTTTCCCACTAATTTAGAACTTAAATTTATACCAAAAAAAAAATTTGAGATATGATATTAACACAACATAAAAACATAATTTTACCCTCATAAAATTTAAAAATAACTTATATGAATGAATTTAGTAAAATTTATATAAAATAAATTATTCATGCATCACGATTATATAAAATTATAAGTTGTTTTTAAGAGTATAAGTTCAAACAATACAAGTAAATTTAATCATTAAAAAGTAAGCACCAAACATAATCTAGACGAGAATAACTCTAAACAAGACTCATATGTGATGTAGTTTAAAAATTGAGTTAAATTTGGATGAAAGCTTACTCTTGATTCGAGGTGAGGTTTGGACACACAGCGCGCTAAAGACTTTAAAGTCTCAATCTTATCAAAATTTTTTTTGGATACAATGATAATTTAGACTTAACTTATTTTTTAAAAAATGAATACCCGTCACAACTTAAAATTGTCTTAATTAACCTTATCATTTTAACCAAAACCTTTGACAAAAATATAATATTTTTTTTAAATAAAGAAAACTGTCACAACTATAGCATAAACACAAGCACGAAATGAATATTTTTTCTCTCTCTCCTTACTTTCCTCTATATTTTATTTTTTTATTTTCTTTCTTTATAAAAATAAAAATAAATTAAATTAAAGGAAATATACAATGCCCTTATCAGCTACTTAAATCTTCTTAATCCTAAAGATGCATCGTCACAAAGTAAAATACTCTAAAATTGAAATAAAATCATCTAATATTATAGATATAAATTTTGTGAAGGAGATGCTTGACACTAAGGACCATTTGGATCCCCATCATTGGATGCCATTTTATGACCCTAAAATCAGGTTTGAGTATGATAATTATGTGGACTCAATTACACCGGCCTTAACTTGTCAAGTAAATGGATGCCATTTTATGAATATGAAGTGTGAGTGCATGACTTTTGAATTATAGTTGATTATAGGGTTAGATGGAACCAAATCAAATAAAAAAATTTTGAGTTAATCGAGTTGACGAATTATATTTTATCATCCTAACTCGATTTGAAAATTTCTTGAATCGAGTCGAGTGAGATGGAATTCGAATCGAATCAAATTGAATATATTTGTTCGAGTTAAATTAAAAAAAAATTTAGGTCTTTGTAATCACTGTCACCCACTATAATTAAATTTGTTATTAACTTTCAACCCATTATAATTTATTTATTAATATTTTATATACGGTGTAACTTTTTTACTTGTTTAGTTGCTTCAATTATCTTCTATTTCTTGTCACTATGTATTTTAAAATTAAAAAAATATATTAAATGTAAAAAATGTAAAAAAAATGTGATTTTTTAATAAAAATTATCTTAAAGATAAAATGTGAAATTGATATCAACATAAAATTTTAACACGAATATTTTATGGCATCATCAATAATTTAAGTTTAGCAAAAATTTATAAAGTTCAATATGATAAAACAATTCAATAATATAAATAGTACAAAATGTGAAATTTAATTTAATAATATAATATAAATAGTAAATATAAATAAAATTATTATTTAAGTTTAAAAATTCTTTTTTGGATGATTTTAATTTTTTATTTAGAGGTAAAGGGTGAGAAGTAAAAGTTTAGGGAGAAAATAAAAAATTTTGCAGGTTAAGAGAGTAAAATTTTTAGGGGGAAAAAATGAGAAGAGTAAAATTTTGGGAGGAAATATTCAAAAGGGGATGGCTTTGAGGTAGAAGGGGTAGGATGGGAGGAGCAAAAGTTATGGGGGAAAGTAGGAGGAAGTAAAAGTTTTGAGAGGAAAGTGAAGAGGTTTAGGAGTTTGGGGTAATAATATAAATTATTATAGTTTAATATTCGATTTATTCAAATTATTGAATTATTCGAATTAAAAAACCAAATTCGATTCGAACTCGAAATTTGAAAAAAATTCAAGTTGACTCGAATAACCCAATTCATTTAACTCAAAATTCAAATTTTTTTATTTTTTCAAGTTTAATCAAATTTTACTCACCCTTAATTAATTTTCTTATTAATAAGTAATAGAGAACATTGAAAATCCAAAAATAAAATTGTCTACCTAACAAAATGATTTTACCAATCATGCAAAAGTATATATTTTATTTTTATTAACGATAAACCTCCACCACGATAATACACGGCACCACCATAGTCATAGGGATGCACAAACGACCAACAACCGAGAAATGTGAAAACACCACAAATCAAATCTGAACCCCTTCTCACCATATATATATATACAGCCAAAAAAAACTTGAGTCGGACTAAAACTCTTCATGACCAAGTATCTGTCCAAGATCCGTCTAAAACAATAAAAATTTTGGACAAAAATACAAAGGGTTCTCGATCACTTTTTCTTAGATAGTTAGGTAAAAAATTTTGGCAGAGACTAAAAACATTATATTAATTAAATATATTAAATAATAAGTATTTATTAAATCGCTAATTCAATAATAATTAAATTCATTACTCAAAACCTATTTTTTTAACCTAACTAAATAATCAAACACAAAATATATAATTTTAAAAATTATATTTAATACAATAAAATATTTATTATATTTATGATAGTGTTTTTAATATAAATACTTTTAAATGTATTTTTAATGTGTTAGAAAACTTTTATTTTAGTGTTTTTAGTGCATTTAGTAAATTATACTTTTTAAAAAAATATATTTCTAAACAAAAACTAATATAAACAGAATCAAATATGGGCAGACTAGGTTGAGCCCAAGTTTACCTTACTTAAACTGTGTCGAGCTTGCGAAAAAAAAAAAAAAAAGCCCTTTTTCGAGCCGAATCAACCCAAACTTGAAAACTTTATCTAAATACCTTACATGTTACCTTACATGGACCTATCCTTGTAGCATCCTAAATTAATGGGCCTCTGCGTTTAATGTGTTGTGATGTTTATGTTATCTCTAACGTGTAATTAGAGTGTTTAAGAGGTTCAGATTGGGCTCAGAGATTGGGCCGAGGCCTTAGTCAAATTTTCTGTTTGGACACTCTAGTGGAAAGCCAGTTAGGATAGGGTTTAAAAGATGTTATCTGTAAGTTAAGACACACAAATGGGCTTGTGGCCCAGTGGCAAAGTGGCGCCACTTAGAGAGCAGGGAGGTGGCGTCAGCTGAGGAGGTCCAAGGTTCGAGTCGCATTACCCACTTATTTTTAAATGTTTTGGCGTCAAAGGAGAGGAGAGTTGGGGATGGCTAGGATGCTTGAAATTAGGAGATTAATAGAATGGATAATGTGGATAATGTGGCTGATAAAGTGACTGATAAAAGGAAGGAAGAGGTGGTGTTATCCATGTCACTCAAGGATGAGTGATCAGATGAAGATAAGGGAGAAAATATAGGAATTATCTGCTGAGTGCAGTGTTGGCCGAATTTCCATCTCTTGGAGGGGTGCCAAAATTTCCCCTACTATTGGATTAGTTGTTAGTTATCAGGAAGGGCACTTTCGGTTTTGATAGGTAAGTGCCAAAATTATCTATAAATAAGGGGTATCTCTTCAATTTCGGCATTTGAATCCCATTCTTTTAAAGCTTTTCTCTCATTCTCTGCCAAAGCCGAAATCCTTAAGCCTATTCTCTCATCTTCACTTCTATGCAAAAGTCTAAAGGCTATTATTCTTTTTCTGTTTTCTTCTACAAAGCCGAAACCACCCAATTCTTCTCAACATCTTTCTCTTCAAAAGCCGAAACTCTGAACTTTCTTCTCATCTCCATAGCTGAATACTTCCTATTCTCTTTTGCCGATCTCTTCACTAAAAGTCGAATCTATAAAGATTTCTTCCTATCATCTTCTTTTTTTGATCTTCTCAAAAGCCGAAATCTTCTAGGAGTAATAGAATCTCTGTGATAGGGTAAGTCTTAGATCTTTTTCTCTTCACTTTCTCTTTCGGTTTTTAAAAGTTAAAGCTGAAAGGCTATTGAGATTGGTAAGGTTGACGTTTGATTAATGGTTTGATGTTTTCTTGTTGGGCGACGTCGGGAATTGAAGTAGATCATTTAGATCTAAAAGCCGGAAACTACTAGTCTCTGAGTCTCAATCTTCTTCCGGGATTTCAAGGTAAGGGGTTCTCCTTAGATTTCCGTTAGGTTCGTTCATCGTAGTTATAATCTTAGCTTTATGATATGGATTAAAAACCATATGTTGTGATGGTAGCAACTGATAAGGTCTTTTAATGGAATCAAATATCGATCAGGCGAAGGAGGGGATTGGATCTGTTAAACCAATCTCTAAGTTTAAGAAACGAGCGGTGTCGGCGATTCGAGATTGTACCGGGGTTGTGGGCCAAACTTACGAACAACACCTTAGGCGGATAGCGATTGTGTCGACTACGGATAGCATCGACATAGAAAGTATCGTTTTATCGATAAACAGGTGTGTAGATCCTAACACACTAATTAATCTATACTAAATATATGCTATGGGCTAAAAGCCGGAAAAAAGCTGTATAGTAATCTGTACTAAATATATGTTATGGCCTAAAAGCCGGAAAAAGGCTGTATGGACAGTCATCAAACCCGAAAAGGGTTAGGCAAAGGATGCCAGGTAAGTAATCATAAGAAATCTCTCTTTGTGTACCGATATATATATAGATGCCTGTTTTCTTAAAGATGGTATGATGTTTTCGATTTTCCATGTGTGTTTGCATGGGGTGGGAGTATGATAATGAAGGGGAAGAGCATGATAGGTCACTTGGTGATCGGTGGTTAAACCACAAATTCAAATGTTAGGTCACATAGTGATCGGTGGCAAAGCCACGCTTAAATGATTCCTGATTAATAGGAATAGGCAGTAAGGCTGTCGATATGGTGTGTAGCGGTTGGCGGGTTGATTGTAGAAATCCCCGAGGTGTGTTGACTGGTACAGGCTAGTGTGTAGAGGATGGACTTTTAGGATGGGTTGGGCCATTTACCATTCATCATTTAATATGTATGTATGATGGTTGCCATAACGTATGGGCCAAGGCCCATAATGTGTTTGTGGGCCTCAAGTCGTTGTGTGTTTCGGGATTTATACACTGAGTCTTGGTGACTCACCCTTTCATTTTCTCCACTCTTTTCGGATGAAGCGATAGATCGTGGACATGGGGAGCCTTAATTTCTTAAACTATTCTTTATTTTTTTGGTTTTTCTTTAAGTTTGAATTTGGGACTATTTTTGTAATAAGGCCTCCATAGCTTAGTGTTTTGATTTATATTTGTCAATGTTTACATTTTATAAATTTATGTTCAAAGTCTTAATTATAAGAAGAAATAAAATGGGATTTTCAAACAAGTAATTTGTATAGAAGAAATAAAAAATATTACAAAGGTTTTCTTTAAATAACACTTATTTAATGAATACTTCAACATACCAACTGAGATTTCAAAACATTTCAAAGCAAAGTTTCTAATCTTTAAACCCGTAACATACCGGATCAATCGTGGCATTTGGGTCGGGTTTGGAGTGTTACAATCTAGCTCAAAGCCTTAAGCACCTCTAGTCTAGACCAACTAAATGAAAACCCTCTGAGACAATCATAGATACAAAAAGTAGGATATGAATTCCCCATAAGTCCTTCATCGCCTACACCTATTGTCATACAAAATTTTTTCCCTATTTATGGAAAGAAATAAGTAATAATATGGTGTTTTAATTTCTAACATATTGTATTAATATCTTGATTATTGGTATCATTGATACTAAGATAACATTGTGGTGGTTCATGATGGTTCACATGAAGAACGAAGATCAATACATAAGTTAAAGTGAATAGAATATGGGTGTTAGAAGAAGATTAGAGAGAGGACGAGAGTAGGGAAGAGGTAAAGGTTTAGTTCGGGGAGGAAGTGCTCTAGCCTTTTTTCTTGAGATCCAAAGGCCTTTAAAGAGGTCCTTCCTCATATGTTTCCATAACCATGCTATGTCTTACACATGTAATCCCAAGTTTATTGTCCTTGCAGACTTCATATGTTACCATAACTGAGCTATAGTCTTACATATTAAACCTCTTTTGTGGTGTAACCCCAAAAAACCTATAAACCGCCATCACGGTGTCACTGCATAGAGTCAATAGACCGTCGTCACATTGTCGCTTTAGCAAGCCAATCGACATCATTCCGTGATGCCTCCCAATCTCCTTTAAATCCCCATTTTAGTCCACCTATTCCTCCTCTTCACCAAGTATTCCTATCTTCAACTACCCCGTCACGGTACGTCCCTCCGTACCCCATATATCATATACATAATAAGCATTTCACATATACAATCGTATTTATATCATTAGTATGTAGTACGCCACCCATTAATACTTCAATTCATAACTAAATAAGCATCTAGTATGTGTGCATTCAAGCATACTCAATTACCAAGTTCATACACAACTACGGGTTGAGACAACACAAAATAAACATCGACACATATCAATCAGTAGTTCAATATCATTGAACACCGGAGAGATGGAGCATAGAAACTCACATTGCTTCCTTAATCTTAGTCGACAGCTTGTCCAACCGCGAGCCTTCTTCATCCTAGCATCTAAGCATGACAACCATTACTTAATTAATTCGAAGGTATTCAACCTTAAACCTAAAACCTTGTTTACAGAAACTTTTAAGAGTTCAAGCCCTCCTTCCTCAAAATCTCGAGCACAATAAGGTTAAAAAGCTTACAAGTTTCTTAATTTATCCAGAAGCGCCCCTTGTTTCAAAGAGAGGAGGACGGGTTATTCACATCATTTGATGGTCAAAGGCGAATTGAAAGCTAAGCAGTGGTAATTCTAAAGATTCCCCGGGGGAAAAATAGAGATGTCTCCTACATTACCCATAATATGTGGAAGTATCAACGTAATTTCATAGAGTCATTCGGTCTGAATGCTACATGAAGAACATAAGCCAGATGACGGAATAGGAAGACCTAGGATGTAGAAGATCATAACATGAGTGGTTCGACAGATTTTGATTCCTATATATCCACTCATGTGGTACTTCATTGTTCAATATATATAAAAATTATACAATAAGAATTATACGAATCCATCTGTATAGATATCATCATCTACATCCAGAAAGCTGTATGCTTTGGAAGAAGCTTGTACAGTTTGGGAAGGGGTTTTGATTGATCGATCAAAAAGAAGAATCTACTTCAACCGATATGCCCTTAGGCACGGCCATACATAACATAGAAATCACACTTGGAAGGGGTGGACAATTAGCTAGAAGCGGTGTCTTTGTTGCGAAACTAAGCGCAAAGGAGGAAATCGGCCACATTAAAATTACATTACGGAGAGGTCCGTTTGATATCCAAAAGCGCTCGACAACGATCGGACCAGGTGGGGAGCGTTGGGGTGAACCAGAAAAGTTTGGGTAGAGCTGATCTAAATGTTGGCTAGGTAAGCGTCCTATAGTAAGAGGAGTAGTTATGAACCACATAGACCATCCCCATGGGGTGGTGAAGGAGGGCTCCAATTGGTAGAAAAGAACCCGCAACCCCAGGTGGGTTATCACGCACTTGGAAGAAGAAGTAGAAAAAGGAATAAATATAGTGATAATTTGATTCTTCGTTGTGAGTAAATAGGAGAGATTATTTCTTTCTTCTTCTTTACAAAAACAAAAAATATATATATTTTTAAAGTAAAAAAATGGCGCGTTCACTAAAAAAAAAAATCCTTTTGTAGCAAATCATTTATTAAAAAAAATCGAAAGGCTTAATACAAAAGCGGAAAAAAAATAATAATAACTTGGTTTAGAGCATCTACCATTATACCCACAATGATCGGCCATACTATAAGCTATCCATAATGGAAAGAACATTTGCCCATTTATATAATGGATCGTATGGTAGGACATAAATTGGGAGAATTAGTACCTCTATAAATTTTTGCGGACACGCAAAAATGATAATAAATATTGTCGTTAATATTATTATAATAAATTATAATAAAAAATAGAGATTAATTAATGAATTCATTAGTGAAAGGTAAACTTTATGATAAAGATAAAGAAACACAGGAGGAACCCATATACAACTTCAGACGAAATATACGCTTTAGGTCAACATATATGTATGTACGCTCACAAAGCTCTGAAGAATAATTGATCAGATTCTTGGATGTTCCTACGAAGAAACACTTATGATACTAGAATTCATGCCTTATCGAGCATGTTATCCCATTTTAAAATTGGTTTATTCTGCAGCAGCAAATGCTCGTCATAATACAAAATTGGGGAGGATTTCCTTTTCAAGAATGTTCACATTTCACCTATATATATAACTCTCATACACGGTCTCTCAATCTCTTCTAGCTAATCACATGTAATTATTACGTCTCCCACTTTTGGCACCAGCCGATTCCATCCTAACCAAACCAAAATTGAAATTTAATTATTTTCCCAGCAAACACCAAAATTTCCAAAATTTCCCAGTAGTGTCCGCCAACTCTTTACTTTGTTCAATTAATTCCTAAACTTTTTTAAATCTGAGTCCTTAAGGAAATTTGGGCATGATAGTTTCGGAACCCCATTTTTCAATAATCAAGTCAGTAAATATTATTATTTAATATTTACGAGTCTATTTTAGTATTATATTGAATTTGGTACTGTAATTTATCTAAATAGATATTTAATGAAGGTACAAAGGCTAAATAGTAATAGTTAATCGATATAGATTGTCAAGGGATCAATTAAGCAATTAGACCAATGCTTAGTTATGTTTGGTGGATGATGATGTTTCCATGCACATTAGAAGAGTTAAACATGGTTAATAATAGATTAATTAAGGTTTAAACCAAAGATCTTAATATTTACAATTTTACCAAACTATATAAGTTAATTTATAAGAAAAAATCATCATCCTCCATCCATTTTCATCTCCATTGTTGTCCAAGGAGAAGAGAAGGGGTTTTTTTTTCAAGATTTATTCTTCAAATTGGTAAGTGATTTCAAGTCCATTTCTTGTAATTTTTATATTTTTTTTAGATCATAGGAGCTTGATTTAGCTAGCCTAGGGACTATTTTGTAAAATTGTTAAAGTTCATAAAAGTTTCCATTATTGAATCTTGAAGCTTTTGGTACTAAATTGAGAAATTTTGAGCTTAGATATGAAAAAAAGAGTAATTTGTAAAGTAAAAGTTGTTAATTTTGAACATAAGGACTAAAAATTTCTATAATTTTAGATATTATAGAAATTTGTAGAAGGATGAAATTGAGATTGGTTTTGAAATCGAAGGTCAAATTTGAAAGTTATGTGAAATTCAATTTTAGGAACTAAATTGAATAAAATGCAAAACTTGAATGAATATCCGATAAATGAAGTTGAATTGATATATAGTTATAGTATGTTGTTAAATTATGTTTGAAATTGATAATTGAATTAAATTATTTGTAACGCCCCAAAATTTTAATTTTTTATTTCGTGTATGTATGACATACAATGTCTATATGCTTTAGTGGTTAGGCCTTGAACTGCTCGGGAGTGATTTGGCATCAAAACGATACCAGGTGTGTACCCGAAATGCAGAAAACAGGGTTCATTGAAAAGTTAAAATTGCTTGCTATCGATAAATAAGAGAAATAAGAGAAAATGATGCGAAAAATTGTAGAGAAAGGAAACAAGGTTGTTAAAAACTAGGAAATCAACATTTTGCACTAAAACAGTTTTGGACAACAGTAGCAGTCTAACTTTTAAAAATCATCACAAATAGTGTAAATTAAGTTAGAGATTGAATAAAATATGAAATTAAAATTTATTGGGTCTAGTCTTTCATGGAAAAACTAGTGTAAGAAATTGAATTGTAAATCATTAGTTATAATAAATTTTGTGAGACAAGGTCAGAATGATTTTGAGTTCCCCTATTCTGACTTTGGAAAATCATCAAAAATTGTAAAACAATAATTAGGGGCTTAAATTTATTTTTTTAAATTCATAATAAGTCTATTTTCAAGAGAAATAAACGAAAACATCATCCAAATTCTGTACTAAGAGATAAACAATTTTTAGTAACAAAAGGTTGAAGCTGCATAGACCAACCCAGGCTGTCTTGCCTCTGTGCTCACAGCACCTCTGCGGTGCTCCGCGGCCTCGTCCAGAACCATTACCTCCATTTGGCCGAACGCGGCCTCTCGTGATTCTTGACCATCCCTCCGAAGCGTATGCGGCCACGACCCTCGGCCCGGATCCTGGCGTCCTCTGCGGGCCATCCCTTACTCGATGCCTATTGACCCACTTTCGAAACACCCTACATTCTCGGTCCAACATTCTCCGTATGAGACTTCCCACACCGAGCAGCACCTTGCGGCGGCCACTAAGTAATGCTAGCGGCGAGCCTTGCGACTTGATTCGGCCCACCATACCTAGCCCTTTTCTGTGAATTCCCGGCAGACCCTGATGACCCAGAACTCCTCTTAGCCCAACTCTTATCCTGGTTCCGTCTCACTGACTGTTTCACCTCCTCCGTAATCTTGGCCTTCTCTACCAAGACCACAAATTCTCTCTCCTGCTGGGGAGCAATCAACATTCGCAGTTCATCTCTCAACCCATCCTCAAATCGACCACGACCTTTCGTGTTCCGTAGCCACAATACCCCGAGCATAGTGACTCAACCGAAGAAACTCTGCCTCATACTCCGATACTGACTTATTCCCCTGAACCAAATTCAAGAACGCCTTGCGCTGTGCATCAATGTAACTAGCCCCAACGTACTTCCTCTGATAAGCTGCCTTAAAGAAATCCCAAGTGATGTCGTCGGTCATTGCTCCATCCCTGATTGTGAGCCACCACTGATAAGACTCATCTCGGAGAAGAGACACTATTCCCTTCAGCTTCTCCTCAACTGTAAAATCCAAGTTGTCTATGATACGTTCCGTCGCCTCCAGCCAATACTCAGCCGTATTAGGAGCCATACCGGATACACCCTTGAATACCTCTGTGCCATTAGCCCGAAGTCGCTCGGACACAGATTTTCGAGCTTCCGTTCCGACGCCTGCACTCGTAACTCTCTCCAGAACCCGCAGCATCGCCTGTGACACTATGTCATCACCACCCGTCTGATCCTGAAACTCCGCGCCCACAGCTGGCGGCGGTGGTACCTCATTTTTCGACCCATGGCCAGACCCGACTGGTTCAGACACAGTCATCCTACCTCTACCACGTCCACGTGTATTACGCCCACGTCCTCATGCACTCATGACTACCGTTCACGATTTAATCTGAGTTAAGAGTTTTATACGTTAGACTTATTCCACTGTTATTACAGCACAGTTTTATGAACAGTTTATTACGGGGATTGTTTTCGTAAGTTCACATGATTCTATGAGTTTCAGTCTCTAGAGTAATCTACTAATACTATCAGTCATATCACCATCATCACACTCATATAAGCAATGATTAGGGATACTTACAGGCGGATCGGTCTTTGGAGACTCGATGCCATGCTTTCCTAACCATGCACTTCCCATTAAGATTTTTTCATAACCCATTTTAAAACATTTTGGGCCTCAGACCCACAGCCGAGCTTTTAAACTTGGCTCTGATACCAAAATTGTAACACCTCAAACCCGGTCAACACGCTACGACTAAATTCGACATGTCACAGGGTAAAATATTTTGAAGAAAACACATTGTCGGTTTGTTTTTGTGAAGAAGCGTTATTGAAAACATTACATCGTTTAAAGTTTGGACAAAAGAAGAACACTTTGGGAAAAAATCGTATATCATCCCTCATTTTAGGAAAACCATTTGATTTCATGAAAACCCAACTTCGTTTAAGCAATAAAGTTAAAAGCCGTTTCGCATTCGGACTCAAAGTAAAACTTAGTTTTGGAAGAAATTTGAGTTGGTTTGTTGTTATCACTTGTTTGTTATTACCCGATGGTAAAGTAAAATAAAAATGATACTTTGTAAAAAGTTTCGAAAACATTTATTATTAGATTGTTAGGCATGCCGTTTGTTTAATTGTAAAACATAATAAAATTTAAAGCGAGATAAATAAACCCCAAAATAAAAGTTAGTGGCCTTATTACAACCCAAAACCAAATTTAAAGAAAGTATCAACCGACATAGCAATTTAAAACAAAACCCAAAAAGCTGAAACAACGCGCGATGACTAGTCTCCCCTACAAGAAATCTGAAGGAGATAACACAATAAGATGACCACCCTTACCTCGGCACCTTTCGATCACCAAGCAAAAAGCTGAAACAACGCGATGACTAGTCTCCCCTACAATCGGCAAGAACTACCAACACGGGATTAATGCCTTACGCATTGGAGAGAAGAAGAAGAAGATTCGAAACCAAGGGAACTCTTACCACGATTGAGCAGAAAATCGATAAACCGGTTATGCGCTAGATGAAAATGAACCACTTTGCCCCACGATCACAAATAAAAAGAACAAACACTTAGGAAGATTCATTACACAACAAAAAGAAATAGAAGGGGAAAAGAGAAGAAATAAGGAGAAGTTACCACTCCAAGGGTTGAGATTAGTCTATAGATCCAAAAGAAAGAAACGAATAAGAAATCACAAAACAAGAGAGTGTGATTCGGCTTTTGAAAACAAAGAAGGAGATTTATGTACTTTGGCACAGAGAGAGGATTGAGAGAAGAAAAGTAGTCGATTGAAAGGGAGGAGTGTTGATTTCAGTTTTGAAACAAATAAAATGAAGATAAAAGTAAAGTAATTGATTTTGGCATTTGAGAGAAAAGAAGAAACAATGGAGATGATGAGTAGAGGATATTGGGGTTTCGGCCAAGTACCAAAAGTAGAAAAAGAAAAGCTTGGTTTGGTACTTGAGAGGAAAAACAACAAGAATACTAAAGGGTTTCGGTTTGCCACAAAACAAAATGCCACAAATGAGTGCCTGGCAGAAAATGCACTCTTCTTGGCTGTTGAAATCCGGCACACTCCTAGCTACCCAAACCGATTTCCCCTTCTCCTTTAGTGCTTGGCATTCGTCAACACTAAGCTCCTTGCCCATCTCCATAAATTTCTCATGGCCACCCATTCAAATCTGTTTGAATGAGTCAAACTCCTCGACTTTCTCTCTTCCACCAGTTTGAACTTGTTGACTTATTCAACATCTATCAAAGTCGAGTCCATCACGAGTACAACTCCTCCTGTCCTAGCGTCAAAAGAAATAAGCGACAAGGAATTTACTGCAGCTCGAACCTAGGCTTTCCCTCCTGCACCAGTCATGTCACTCTCCTTGTGCTTAAGTGGCGCCTCCCCACCACTTTTCACTTTGGTACTCTTGTGTCAAAACCCTCAAGTAATTTCTCTTATCACCTAACTCACTCAGCTCTCCTTCCAAGTACCCAAAGCAGAAATTTTTGCTGTGGCTCAGGGCCTACCCCAAGCTCATGCACGGACTCCAAAACACCTAAACTAGCACAACAATCATACTATCACATGCAACACACAAAAATATAGAGACCAGGTTTAAGGATGTGACACCTACTAACTTTCAACTCAACACCTTTTCATTTTCCCTACTTCTCTTCTCTATACTCTTAAGCTACACCAAAACCATGTCAAAGGAGCGAGAAGGAATCAAGCATAGTCTCCCAGGAGGCCGATCTATATAAGTTCATGTGGCGCTTCAATCATCGACAAGCCAAGAACATTTGAAGCCATTTAGTTTTTATTTCGTTTTTCTCTTTTGCTTCAATTTCCTTAACTTTACTTCTCTTAAAGCTTAATTTAGTTTAATTTATTTTGGTTTCTTTGTGTAAGGTTCAAAAGGCTGCAGGAATCACGCCACTTTATACCACACCTTGTGCCCCATGACCTTAGAGTTACACCTACCTCATGAACCATCTAACAATAAGGACCCTTGATCCATCCATCTTGTCTTTTAATTTTCTTTTACTTTTACATTATCTTTCTCTTTATCTTTCTTGTCTTTAATTATATATTTAGTTTATTTTAAATGTGTCTTAATAATTCTGGCTAATTCTCTCTGAGCTCCCAATTTCTTCATCTAAGCATTGAGCTCGATGTCGATCCACCACACTTGGAATCCCTACTCAAGAAATCATCCATAATTCGGGAAGTTTTATACGCCCTTCTCTTTGATTATCTAACTAGTTATATTATCTATCTTTGCACATTGAGAGACAGCGTACATCTTAAGTGTGGGGGTAAAAGTACCTAACTTTTGCATTATTCTCAAAATCTGAATTATATCTTGTCCTTAAGTAACACCCTCATATTACTAATTAGGATGAAATTTACGATAATTTATGATTTTTATTGATATGTTTTAGAGTAAGTCATTGATAATTGTGCATTGATGATTAAAGTTGAAGATACTAGAGAATCAAAGCATGATAAATCTATTTTCGAGAATAAAATTTTTTATATTTGTCTACAGAATCACGAAGTTTCCTTGAAATTTGAAATTTTACAAGGTTGATATCAAACACCCATAATTTTTGTGAGACTTTGAGCCTTATAGAGCATATATTCTTTTTATACTCAATTTTTAATTATGAGTGTGTCAACATAGAGCTTGTTATTCTAGAACTTGCATCGTTTATACATGTCAAGACCACACCTATGATTTGATATCTGAGATGATAAAGGCACCTAGGTTTTAACCTACTCACACCACTAAAGAACTACCTTCATAATTAACCACTAGTGAACCCAGTTGATCCCAACAACCCATTTATTGACTCACCCACTAATATTAACCTAAAAACCCTTTGTATTTGTTATCACCATTCTTTGACTACCTTTTTGTGAGATTTGATTTTGAGCAGTTTCTTAACTATGTTTTATATTTCAGTTGTTAAAGTTCTTTCTTATTATATATTTGATTTGTTCTTAAAAAATGGAGAATATTCATTATTAGTTATGTGATTATAAACTTACATATAAATCCCAATTGTTGAAGAAGAAGCTCGTACTATTAGTATTAGTATTACAAGTTTTCATGTGATATAATTATCTATTATCGAGTTTATTGTTTGTAGTTAGGTAATTTGTCAAGTCAATCTCGATTCTAACCCTCTAATTTAGCCTTTATCCACACCTTTTACCCAAGCCCCGTTACAACCCTGTTAAAGACCTTTTGATTTGTGTGCCATCTCATATTATAGTGGTGGAGATTTGATTTTCATGCAAGCCTATGGGATTAACTTTTTGTGTTCGACTTTTAAGTGCTTAATTTTGAACCTTAAACACTTGAGTGATTTGAATGAATCTTTAGTGAGGATGTCAACTCTTGTCAATTTTGAATCGGAGGTAATTATTTAGATGAAGGGAAACTCCTATGTTTTAGTGATACAAAGGTATGACTTATATTGTTTGAATCTTTGGGACTCTTTGAATTAAAATTATCCATGTATAAATTATCTATGAATTATGATGAGACATTGTCGATAGGAATATTGAATTATGGAAAGTTCATTTTAATTATAAGTTGAGAATTTTGCTTGAGGACAAGCAAAAGCTTAAGTGTGGGGGTATGTGATAAACCGTAAAAGCAACATATTTTAATCCCACATTCAGCATACGTTTGGATGATTTATCCCTTGATTTAGGTAAAGCGGTGCTCTTAATCCTTTCTTTTCATGTTTTATACTCGGGGAAAGAACAGGGATGTAAGAAACGAGAAATGGGCCTAAAATGGACCAAATTGGGCCAAAGTGGAAATCGACACGGCGGGACTTAAGCCCCATGGTCTTGCCTCACGATAAACTAGAACACGGCTTTGATCCTAATGCACACGGCCAGTACCTCATTAAAGAAATTCGAACACGGCACGGCCACAATTCACGCGGGCGTGTGCCATGGCGTGTTCTGTCGTGGAAAAAGAGCAATTTCATTGATTTGGATACTTAAGGAAAAGAAACCCATCTTAAAAGCCTATATAAACCCCTAAGTACAACCTAGAAGGGGCGATTAGCTAGGCTAAGGCCAGAGCCAAAAAGGTCGGATTGTGGTAATCACTCGAAGATAGCCGGTTGATCCATCTCAAGAAGCGAAATTCTACCCAAGGCAGCGGATCTCTCCTTCTATTCTTTCGAGGTTTTAGGGATTTCTTATGTTTTGTTTTATCTTTTCTTTTGAGATGTGTTCTTTTATTGATATGAACTAAACTCTTGAGATACAGAAGGAGATGAAACCTAAGGCGGATCTTGTTATTGTTTTACGAACTATATGATAAATACTTGATTTGTTCTTAATTATGTGTGCTTAATTCTTGTGTTAATATTTACAGGATATTGATTCAAGTTGGATGTGTTAGGTGGTGGAGCAAAAGTCCACCTTAGAGTAGGTCTAGCATAGTTAAGTAGAGTTGATCATGCACGCCAAGAGATAGGGTGGCGAGATTTTGCAGTTAGGGTGAAACCTAATATAGGAGTCCACAGAATCGAGTTAATGCGATTCTAGGGGTTTTAATTAGAAAAGATTTCAATTAATCAACCAAGGGTTAGATGTTATTAAGCTTGAGAGAGGTTTAATATAAATTAGGGAATCCTACGGATCAAGTCAAGTGAATACATGAGTGCAGTTACGTGTTAGATAACAAGTGAAGTCTAGGTGGATTCTTCATAAGGGTATCGTCTTAATCAGTTGAGTTTTCCCAACAGTATTTTCCCCAATTCATTCTTTTTGTCTTTGCATCTTTAGCTTAGTATTTAGTTAATTTTAGATTAAACAACAACTTCACTTATTTTAGGCTAGATAATAAAAAGAAAGTTAGTATTAGTACTTTTAGTTCCTTTGGGTTCGGCAATCCGGTCTTGCCTTAACTATACTACTGTTCGATAGGTGCACTTGCCTCAATCGTTGTCATAGTTAGTTTTCATGTTCGATCATTCTCTTTATAAATTTAAAACTCTGACAAAACACAACGATCAAGCCACTATCAACTAAGCACTTTACACTATAGTTTGTAACTTTTTTACATTTCTGCGATTAAGTCCTTTTATTTAATCGAACACCTAAGCGACAAAATTAAGTCATAAATTTAACACCAACAAGTTCACACATAATAAACACACAAAATAATTTAAAAATATTTTTTCAAACTCAAATTTTGGTCTCCGAAACCATTATTAGATTAGGAGTCTAAATTAGATTGTTACCGCAGCGTTATCCTTCACATCAAGAAATTCATTTTCTATGACAAGCTCTCGATTTAGAAATTGAATGTGAATCAACACCTCTTTCTCTGATGAAAATGCAATGCAATCGTAACGAGAACAAAACAAAGCGAGTTAGTACAAAGCAAAATCAAGCAAGAAATAAATAAATAGAGCATATATTAGGGTAACCACTAGGGTTTGGTATGGTTCTTCCTAGGATGAGCTCTTAGGGCTCATTATATGTTGTTAGATTCTAAAGTAAAGGTACTTGAACCAGTGATTCCTCGATCCTCACCCATTATAGGCTCATATGAATTGAGTTCGGTTTAGAGAATACATTTCCACTATGGCTATCTGAAGATGAAAATATCACGAAGACATAAATCTGGATGTATCCAGAAAGTGATTCACTATCCTATCTGAGGTGAAGACCTCACGAAGGAATAGTTTCTCACTCCCACTTAAAAGGTAAAATTGACCAGAATTATGCGATGCAATGTGCGGAAATACATTTAGAAGACTTGGACCAATAAAGCAGCCAGAGATGATCGGACCACAAAAATGAAATGCAAAGAAAGGATTGTAAATTTAAGCCAAGATTATCGATTTTCAACAAAAGACAAGAAATAATCAAATCATGGCTTGGCGCTCTTATTTTTCCCAGTGAGTCACCAAGCTATCGAAACCATTTTTGGAAAAATGGGTGACTTTGGTTTTGAAAACAAAAATGAAAAGCGGAGTCACCACCAAACCTTTTTGATGAGGTGTGATCGGGTCACCTCGTAATTTATTCATTTTAATAAAAATTCAAAAAAATACTAAAGCAGCGATTTTGGGTCTACAAAATCCGAGAAAATGGGTTGAAGTCAGTTCGCCCAAGGAAGGATTAGCACCCTCGATATACCTAAAATTGGTACCTAGTTGATTAATTGATGTCTTAGTGTCAAAAGCGAAAGCTCGAAAAGAAATTTAAAATATGATCCCTCTTTATACTATTTTATTTTTACGTGAAAATCGTTTGAATGAATCAAAATGTTTATTAAAGGCCCTTTATTTGAGTAGCAAAGAAGTCGCATCCGTAAGTTAGGACCACGGCATTTTAACTTCTAGAAAATAAAGTCGACCCTTTATTTTGTTATTTAATCAAATTTTGAATTTCAAAAAGGATGTTGATTATTTTGGATTCAACGAGAAAATTAAAACCAGTAAGTTAAGTGCGACTTCTAAATTTCAAAATACGAAACATTGCCTATTTAAAAGTTTGAATGAATACAAGAGTAACATTCAAAATGATATTTACTTATTTTTTTGGGATATAGTGTAAAAACCGATTATATCTAAACTTAATGATGTGATGGCGCTTTCTGGAGAATGACTATACGGGAAAATATTAAAATGATAATTGTTATACTTATAACAATAGAATTCTTAATTCACGATTTTAGTAATAAAACAAATAAGGTAATACAAAAAATGAAAGGAATGAAAATAGTGTCCAATATTTTGAAAATGGAAGAATGATAAATAAATAAATGAAATAAATAATGAGTGTTATCAAACGTTAAAAAATAAAAAGAATAAATAAATATGTAAAGCAAATAAATAACTTAAGTATTTAAATAATAATAGATAAGTAACATAAATATATGTAATATTAAATTTAAAAAATTAAAGGTAAATGAACAAATAAACAGACAAATTTAATTGATATGAATAATGGATAAATAAAATATTAGGTGGAAATAAAAATTCAAATATAACAAAAGATAAATAAATAATAAAACAAATGGGTAAATAAACAAAAATAAATGCAAATATAAACACATTATATAAAAGGATTGATATTAATTAAATAAAGGATGAAATCGAAATTAAAATAAAGTCAAAAGGACAAATTAAAAATAGATAAAAGAAAAGGGCTGAGCGGAGGACCAAAAGCGAAGCAGCGTGCTACAAAGGAGGACTAGCGAGCAATTAAACCTTGTCCACTAAAAGCGCACAATTTTAGTAAGGAATAAGCGAAACAAATCACGAGAGCTGTAGGGCAAAATTAAAAAAACAAAAGAAGGGACGAGGACCCAATCGAGAAGAGAAAAAGCGGAAGGACCACGAGGCATAAATATTCTAAAAAAGTTGAAAAAGCGCGATCCCCACTGCGGCGGGTGGGTCACGTCTGAGTTATGTTCAAAATGTCTCAGTTTTGGCGCCAATGACTTTTACATGAAACGACATCATTTCCTGTATTATAAAAAAAGCAGTTTTTTAAAAGTCATTTCACTCCTCTCTTCAAATTTTTTTTTGCAAAACTACTGTCCCTAGCCTTAACTCAGGCACTGGGGGTTAGGCAAAGCCTTAGCAGTGGCTCCACCATGTCTGCTACCAGGAGATATGAAAAGCGGCCTTTTAGGCCCTTTTTAGTTCCCTTTTTCCTTTTTTTAAAAAAAACTTGAAACTCGATTTTGGATTAGAAGCAAAAGGAAAATAGGGTGCGAAAACAACAACCCTCTTCATCTTCTTTAACCTACAGAAATCATATGGATTTCTGGTGTTGAGGCGTTGGCGGTCACTCAGCGGCGATGGGAGACCATCAATGGACACTCGATAGAAGGGAAAAAGAATCGTAGGTAATGTTTATTGTTTTTATTTGAAAAAATGAAAAATAAAAAATGCACCTTTTACGTGTTTCAAACTTCTTCTTTTTTTTAGAATCTGTTTCTTTTTTATTTGATATCTGTTAGTGTCTAATATACAATTTTTGGGGCTCTTATAGTCGATTTACAAGTCTTTTTCCTCTTATTACCTTGCACTTGTTGTTATTTTTGTTGCTTTCTGCTTTTTGTTCTATTTTGCGAGTTTAAGCAAGGTCAGCAGAAAGGACCTTGCTATTCCCGGTGCAAAGCGACAAAGGGTCGAGGGGGCCTCGGGGCGAGAGTGCGGGCGTGGTGCTCGAAGGAGGCTGCGGCACCTAGGGTTTTGATCATTTGGAAATCGGTGTCTTAAAATTTATAAAAAGAATGATCGAACCTAGAAACTAACTCATCAGCGATTTTAAGGCAAGCGCACCTATCGAGCAGTATTATAAGCTTAGGCAAAGGCGGAATATCGAACCCAAAGGAACCAAAAGTACTAATACTAACTCTCTTTTTATTATTTAGCTTTAAAATTAAGTGAATGTTTATCTAAAATTAACTAACAACTAAACTAAAGACTACTAAGACAAAAAGAATGAAATTGGGGAAATAACTTGGGAAAAATCAATTAATTAAGGCGACACCACAGGAAGAATCCACCTAGATTTCACTTGTTATCTAACTCTGATCTTGATGATTTATTCATTTGACTTGATCAGTAGGACTCCACAATGTACATAAGACCCTCTCTCGAGCGAATAATGACTAGCCCTAGGTTGATTAATTGAAATCTCTTTCTAATTAAAACCCTTAGAATCGCATTAACTTTCGATCTATGGATTCCCATATTAGGTTTCACCACTAATCAAGGCAAAGTTTAGTCACCCTATCTCGAAGTAGCGAACAACTCATTGTAATTATGGTAGATCTATGAATAGGCGGGGACTTTTGTAACACCCAACCAGACCCAAACACCACGATCGGATCGGCATGTCACTAAGAAAATTTAATTTAACATGTCGCATTTTGGAAAATAGTTTTCTTGATTTTAACATTTTATTAGGGAAAATAAATGGTTGAATAATTTGTAAAAGATATGAATTTTCATTTAAATGCCTTTATGAATTAGAAACCAAAATTTAATACATGCTTTAACTTAATTAAAACAAAAAAAAAAATGTAAATGTCTAGTAATAATAAAAGCCCAAAACAAGCGAACATATAAAGCTAGTGGCCCATGACCTTATTACAATGAAATTTAAAACCCACTAGCTGAAAATTTTAAAAATTATTAAACTAGAAAAGTCTTTTCTTTGAATCAAAATAATCTCTCATAGCCACCTTGCGCTCCTCTCAGCCGGTCAGATGCACTAGGTGCTACTGAAAATGTTAAATAATAGGTTAGTCGCGAGACTCGATGTGCAACCATGTGCACCATCAGTTGGGCCTTAGCCCCTGAGCAGAATAGCAGTAGAATATATCGAAAAAATATGCAAAGCCCAATCAATCCTAGGTTTCCATCCACTACACTACCTGCACATAAATCACACCATTGGGGATTTCTACAATCAACCTACCACGCTACACACCATCGATGGCAATCACTCTGCGAGATAAGCTGCTCATTGTTAAATCATGGCAATAGCCACTACAGTGATAATGGCATTAGCCACTACAATAGATCATGGCAAAAGCCAATACAGCGGATCATGGCATTAGCCACTACAGCAGAATCATGGCAAAAGCCACTACAACGAGGACACTTCCCTTTTCATCAATCACCCAACCCCATGCATACATAGAAATTGGCATACATATAAAACATATCATCTCAGCATGAAACATTCACTTTAGAATGTGAGATATCACTAACACAGTGATTCGCCTTTACCTTTTAGGGTTTCCAACGACCATGCAGGTATTTGGCATTTAACGAATATCTGAGAATATAGCGAGGTTTATATGCATACTAATCAAGCAATCTAAATGGTGTGAAAGAGTGTTACACACACTGATTAATCGTGAAGACTACCTGCCATGTCGATACCCTGCATTGTCGGATCTACTACCCTCTGTTTTACAACTTTGCTCAAAAGCTGGAAGAAACGAATATAAGGCCTCTCCTATATTCGGCCAAGGGTTAGTGTTTACAGAATCTATACTTTGAAATTATGAGATCTTCTTACCTAGATCGGTTAAATCCCGAGTAGTATGATTTGTGTGCTCTTGATTTAGAAACCTAGGCGATTGGATCTCCTTCAAATCCGAAATCTTTGCCAAATGAGAGAAAACACGATTAGTTAACCATATAGCCATTTGGCTAAAATCTAAGAAAATGGAAAAGATTGAAAGAATAACATAATCGACACTTACCACTTCAAAAGATTTTGACTACCCCTTGCGGGGAAGATTAAAGCAAACACGGATAAGATATCTAAGAATTTGACTTTTAAGAAAATCCAGAAAAGTATGAACAAAAAAGAAGGTGATCGTTTTTAGGCTTTTAGAAGAATGAGTGAAAAGTTTTGGTTTCTAAATTGCAGAAATTTCAAAGAGAATTCAAAACTTTCTTCCTTCTCCACATTTAGCCAAGGAGAAAACAAAAAGATGATGAAACTTATTTTATGACATTTTAGCATATATTATGTTATTTAACTAATTACTTATTTAACCTTATAACATAAAATAAAACTAATATATAACTTAAGGTTAGTTATGACAAATGGCACCCAACTTAAAAATGGGTTAATTTCCTTTTTAATGCCTCATATTAAAAGCCATTATCATTCTAGCACTTTCCATTATAGTTTGCAACTTTTACATTTCGTGATTAAGTCCTTTTTCTAAATTAAACACACAAGCGATTAAATTTTCTCTGAAACTTTCACACATTAGTTCACATATAATAAACATAGAATATGTCATTTAAAAGATATTTTAGACTCGGATTCGTGGTCCCAAAACCACGATTTCGATTAGGGTCAAATTGATTATTACAACTCTCCCCAGGGATTTTAGTCCCAAAAATCTTACCATTAAACAAAGCGGATCTTTGTTGCCTCATTGAATCTCGGGCTCCCGTAGCCTCTTCAACTCCGTGCCAATTCTATAACACTTTTACTAATGGAAATTCTCTTGTTTCTCAACTCTTTCATTTCTGAGCTAAAATACGGATCGATTCTTCCTCATCGTCATCTGGATCGGATTTCAATCTCGAACGGAGGCGATCACATGTGGCGGATCGATCTATATCTCTGACGCATCAAAACATGGAAATACATTGTGTATCTTTTCTAATTGAAGGCAACTTCAATCTATAAGCAACGCGAGGCCCGTCGTTTGATGATCTCGTGCGGTCAGATGAACCTTGGACTTGGTTTGCCTTCCGATCAAATCAGTACCTTCTTCCGCGGGCTTTCAAGAATACGGTCTCGACACGAAACTCAATGTCTTTGCGCTTGAATCAGCATAGGACTTTTGATGATCGGCGGTTTTCAAACTATCTCACGATTCTGACCACTTTTACGTTCCGCCTCTTTAATCAAATCAACCAGGTGTATCTTATTCTCGAGCTGAGCTCGGTCGATTACAATGGTGAAGCGACACTTGCGACCATAAAGAGCTCAAATGCGGTGCCATTTGATATTGGATTAAAGCGTTATTTTAAGCAAATTCAACGGTAAAGCATCTTTCCCACGTACCTTCAAACTCAAGCGCAACATCTCAACATGTCTTGAAGTATCTGAATGGTTAGTTGGTAACAAATCACATGCGCGGATGAAAAGTATACTAAAGTGAAGTTTAGTACCTAAAGCATCCTACAATTTCTTCCAAAATACGCGACGTAAATCTCGGTCTACTGTTTGAAATAATGGAACTCGGCACACCATGTAATCTCTGTCAATCGCATGATACATACAATTCAGCAAGTTTGCTCGAGTGAATAGTGCGTGCATGCGACGGCACAAAGTGAGCTGATTTGGTGATCTATCTACAATAACCCAAGCGCATCTTTCTTGCACTCGGTGTTGTGGGCAAACCGGATACAAAATCCATAGTAATTCTATCCCATTTCCATTCGGGTATCATGATCGATGGTGGCGTAACCCGAAGGCGCCAGATGCTCTTCTTTTATAATGACAAATTGAACACTGAAACAAATTGAGATATATCGTTTCATGCGGGCCACCAATAGAATTTGTTTCAAATCATTATACATTTTAAATTGCTACCGGATGTATCGATAGCGGCTATTATGAGCCTCGATCAAAATCATGCGAATTAAGTCCACCTTCTTGAACACATATTCGGCCTTTGAAGTTCAAACAATCATTTTGCATCAATTTGAAATTCTAAGTGCATCATTTTCTGCTTGAACTTCGTCTAGCAATCATATTTTTGTCAATTTTACTGTGCATCGCAAATTTCTTTGAATAAACATCGGTCTTGCTTTTAACTTTCGGCTATAATCGAACCATCACGAGTCATAACCATATGTCAACGTTTAATGCCACGAAGAGCAAACAATGATTTTTGACTTGGAGGCATCTACAACAATGTTAGCTTTTCTCGGATGGTAGTCAATTACTAATTCATAGTCTTTCAGCATTTCACAACCATCTCACGTTGTCCCAAGTTCAAATATTTACGAGTCATCAAATACTTGGACTTTTGTGATCGAGTAAACATGACATTTCTCACAGAATAAGTAATGGCGTCAAATTTTCAATTCAAAAATGATGGCACGCTAATTCGGATCGTGGCGAATAATTTATTCGTGAGGCTTCAATTGTCTCGGCGTGAGGCTATGACTTTTCCTTCTGCATCAAAATGCAGCCCAAACCATTCAAAGTATCACTATAAACAATAAATTCTTTACCAATTCGGTGAGCTAACCTGTAGAGCTTTGGTCAAAGGGCTTTCAACTAATCAAAAATTTTTGACACTTTTAAGACCACTCGAACTTGACATCTTTACGTAGTAGCATTATCAAAGTGTAGCTATAATGAAAAACCTTTCTGAAACGAAATGCACAGCAGTATCCATGAAATTCTGAAAAACTTTGAATTTTAGAAACATTCTTTGGTGGTTTCCAATCAAGTATAGCGGAAATATTTTGTTTGGATCAACGAATACGATCTTGAATGGCGTGACCCAAAAGGCGACTTCCTTCATCGAATTCACATTACTAAACTTTGCATACAAGCTGTTGATATAGCAAAGTTTGTAGCGATAATCTCAAATTCTCGGTATGCTCGGTTTCATCTCTAGAGTAGATCGATTATATCATCGATAAACACTACTACAAAAAGCGATCCAAAAGCGTCTGAAAACTGATTCATCAAATCATAAAAACGACAAAGCGCATTAAAGTAAGTCAAAAGGCATAACGGAAACTCAAAGTGTCAGGTACCTCGTTGGAATGCGATCCTTGGCATCATCTGAATCTCTAACTACTTCCTTGAATAATAACTTGATCTTAGATCTATCTTTGAGAACAAATACTTTTAAGGGTCAAACAAATCATCAATTCGAAGTACTTGGTATTTATTCTTTATTTTTATTTTATTTCTTCTGCCGTAATCAATACACGTTAGCATAGTTAAGATACTTTCTTTTCACAAGCCATTGGTGCACCCCGAAAAGACTTCGCTGTTCAAATGCGAAGCCACTATCTGTCAACTCTTGCTTGATGGTTCTTTCAACTCTTTCCAACTTAGTAGGTGCCATCCATGTCTGGAGCTATCAAAATCGGAGTCGTCCAGTACTAATTCAATGCCAAACTCAATCTCTGCGTCTTGGTGGTAAACCGAGGTAATTCTTGAGGAAGCACATGCAGGTATTCACACACAAGCAGAGTACTGATTCAATCTATTTTTGAGACACTTTATTATCAATACATATACCAAATAAACTTTGCATCCTTTTCTCACATACTTTTGGGCCAACATCGGGATATTGCGTAGGTAACTCATTTAAATCACTAGATTCAACTCGGATGATCTCACCATTCGACATCTCAAATCAATAATCTTTCTTTTGCAATTCACGATTATGTATCATGCAAAGTTAACCAGATCCAAAATTATATCGAACTTCGTCGAAGGGGCAACAGCGTTAAATTGGTGGAAAAGCGAGAATCCCGAATCATCAACGGGCAACCTTTACACACTTTATCAGCGAGGAACACATCTGCCCAAAGGGTCGGACACGCGGATCTAAACTTCGATGGAGCTCGGCGGATAGAGTCTTATTGGATGCTAGAGTTTTGCACACATAGCTTAAACGATTGAACCCGGGATCAATCAATGCAATCACGGTAATATCATAAGCGTAGAAATGCCAGTAATGACATCACAGGAAGAAGCATCCTCTCTAGCTCGCTATGGCATAAGCTCTGGTTAGAGCTCACAACTCCGATCGAGCTTGTAGTGTCGGCCGATCCCTCTCTGTTGCCTTCTACATTGCACGAATATGCGGGTGAAGTCTGCCCGGGTCAACGATGCACTTACTCGGTTTAGTGTTACAGGCTGTATTTTTTGCTCGGCTAGCATGGACACTCTCGAATAAAATGATCGAAGCGATCCATATTTAAAGTAAGGCCAGATCACGTAATCTACAATTCGAGATGCTATTTACCACGGTGCTTGCATTCAACTCATTAAACAGCGTTACCAACAGCCATCGAGGTGGCTGGGACCCACTAAGGTCAGTCTCGTCTACGAAGCATGCTCAAAGTAACTTTGCAAATACGGCTAAAGTCATCTAGAACTTTTTATTTACAAGTTGGAAAGTCTTACTCGATGATCTTTTGCAGTGTCTCTAGCTTCCATCTGTTTTTCTTTTCTCTTTACCAAGTTCTTTGGCTTTACAAGCTAAACTGACAAGTACTACGAACTCCTTGATTTTAAGAATGCCAACAAAGCAACTTTATATCTTTATTCAAACCGTCTTGAACCTCTTGCACATGTTGCCCGGATTGATGA
The DNA here is from genome assembly GCA_025503065.1 of Gossypium bickii. NCBI lineage: Eukaryota > Viridiplantae > Streptophyta > Magnoliopsida > Malvales > Malvaceae > Gossypium > Gossypium bickii. The sequence goes on from CP106709.1 coordinate 14,337,243, forward strand.
CACACAACTCTTGGGCATAACGGCTCAATCAGAGTAAATTTTTGCTCATATTCGATCCACGTCATACATATTTCACAGCTCTAGAAATTCTTTCCATTTTTGAGTGATGAACCTCTGGCTTATATATTTCTTGCAGAAATTTATTCTGAAGAAATCCAACAAATCCTTTTTCTTTTCCGACCACTAATACTAGTGTATTCCACTAGTGATATCTTGGAGTGTCCCGAAGTAAAGATATAACGCATTTCAAACATTCATCTATGATTGCGGGATAGCTCATCAAGTACCTAATAGTGTTATCAAGCCACATACCGACCCGTTCCGCCATCGTACGTCATCTGTTATCTTTGAATTCTTGACTGATATGTTTTCAATTTTATCAACATGAGACCTACTAGATCTCACGGATCTGCTATCAGTCTTGAAGAGCATCGGAGTTGGATTGATTCGAGAGTGGAGAATGCGTTTATGCACAGCCGGGTTAGTCACGAATAAAGCCAGGTAATCAGTCGTTCATCATTTGGTAGAAGAGCATTTAGCCTCCCCCTAAGTGGCTACCCCAAAACTAGTCGAGAAGTCTCTTGGCTGTCGCGTGCATGGTTAAGCGCTACACTCTCTACATCATCATTCTCTGCTCTTGTCGAATCGGAGATCCATTACTATATAAAACACAGTCCGAATGTCGGAAGTCACCACCTTATCAAATATACAATAAAGGCATGTAAGGCTAGACACCTTGCTACGGTGATGTCTAGAATCGAAACTAAATCATAGCTGCGATACCAATCAAATGTAACACCCCTAACGCATTGTCAGTCGCGGATTGGGTTCTGAGGCATTCTGGGATAAGTCATAACTACGCTCAATGATTAAATCTTAGCTAAACATCTTTATCAAATAATTCATTTATAAGCAGACAAATCACACATGTATAATACATGTATCACTTTAACCCGAATCATATACGATATAATCATCGGTGGAGAACACAAAATGACCACGAAATGTACATTACGACAATGTCACACAACAATACCAATTCCATTATACCACATTAGACAAGTTGATCTTAATATGTGAAGTTTATAAACAAGTAAAATATTTCAAAAGTCAATTCATTTTAATTGCTAATAAAACAAACCGATGATCAAAACTTTATACTTGATGGTAAAGATATAAGTTCATTACATTATCATAAACCCACAATTTTTGGGCCTTATGCATTTATTGTGGCAGTTATGTTTAATGTAGTGTTAGGGGTTAGAATGAAATCGAGGTTTGGTAGAAATTTGTAATTACAAATTCTTGTTTGAACAACTTTAGTGGAAACTTGTTAAAGTTAGGGCATAATAGATATTAGAGCGTAATTTTAAAACACAAATGAGCTTGTGGCCCACAGTGGCATAGATGGTGCCACTAAAAGGGAAGGGAGTTAGCGTCAATTGAAAGATTCAAGTTCGAGTCACATTACCCATCTATTTTAATTAATTTTTAGGCGTCCAAGGGAGAAGCGGAGAGTTGGAGTCGGTTAGAATACTTGAATTTAGGAATAATAATTGATGGATAATATGGATAATGGGGATGATAAAAATGGCCCGATAAAGGAAGGAAAGAGGTGGTGTTATCTAGGCTATTACGAAGGTATGGATAGATTAAGCTAAGGAGAAAAAGATAGAACTATCTGCTTTGAGTCTTTGATGTTGGCCGAGATTCTATCACCTAGAAGAGGGGAGAAATGGGTTTTCTTTACTTGCAACTCAAAAAAGGGTGCGGGTACCCTTTTATTTGTTTAATTCTTAGTTATTAGAAAAGGGCACTTCGGTTTGATAGAGTAGTGCCAGAAATTTACATAAATAAGAGGATAACTCAATCGATTCCGGCATTTGGAACCACCATTCTTTTCTTCTTTCCTTGTGTGAGGATTCTCGGTCTCCTCTACCAAGTTCTTTTCTTTTGATTTCTTGAAGCCAGAAACCTCCCAATCTTACCACTTATCTTTTTCTTTCAAAAGTCGAAACCTA
>CP106709.1:17339363-17659363 GCA_025503065.1 Gossypium bickii
CTTGTAACAAGACCGTAAGAGTACCCATATCAGAGTGACGTCCTACTCCTACAGTAAGATCCGGATTAGGACATGCTGGATAGAAGTTCATACTAAGCATCTTCTTTCCAATAAGTACATCGATCATTGGATCATCTGGTTTAATCCCAAATTTTCCCAATAAAACTTGAAGCAATTTTTTCACCATGCCGATTGAACTCCTCAAGTACTCAAGTAACACACCCCTAGAAAGTAAAACAACATATAAAAGGGTCAAATAGATTTGGGAAAACATATAAACCAGCATTAATTTATGTATCTCACTTGATTTCTTGAGGCCAATGTTGAAGAGCTTCATCATCATTGGTGTATTGCATAAGGATATAATCTTTCCATTCTAATGCTTTCTCTTTCTCTGGCATAAAGCTGGACCCGTACTTTACTAGTGGACTTGGACTAACGTCTGAACGATAAACAGCCTTCCTTTGAGGGGGCAAGCTGAAGAAGTAATGTGCAGTGTCTTTAAGGGATTCTAGTAGATGAAGGGGGACACCATGGTTAACAACCTGGAAGAAACCAAGAGTCTCAGCAGCTTTAACAATTTGGTCGGCCACTTCATCGTGGTCAGGGCCAAAACCATCCAGCTTCGACAAATCAACGGGTGGCAGGCCATGTTTTACGGTATTTTCCTTGTCTATTCGCTCTTTTGGTGGTTGCACGTAAGCCTCTGGCACCTTGGAAAGCCCTGAATCCACCAGTCCTTTCACACCATTTCCTCGTCGAACAACAAACTCAAAAACAGAGTTGCCATCCTCGAAACTCGGAGCCATGATTTTGTGTTTTTTTTTTTTTCTGGATGTGGATTGTAGAAGGTGAAGAACAGGTTGATAATTTGATGAAAACCAAAGAGATCCGCCACATTATAAATAATACAGAAATGGGTGAAGTTTCTTCATTAAATAATATTTAACAATAATGATATTGATCCAAAATTTTGAGAAAGACAGATGAAGCAGGGCGTTTAAGCAAATTAAAGACGGTAACCCAAAGCGATCTCAGCCTTAATTTGCTGGCGAGCAATTTTATAAGAAATATTCCGAGGCTCTCAAAAGTCTAACATCCACATGCACGAACATCATCCGTTGTGACGTTGGATCTAAGGAACCATGCCTTTGTTATTTTATTTTATTTTTATATTATAATTGTATTTGATTTTTCATATATGTTAATATTTCGTATAAATAAAATTTATCATATCCCAATGACATTTTTTGTTATATGATTGTACCAAATCATGTAGCTTAATGCATTGGCAATCTCAAATTGTTTATATAGACGTTGGAGTTTTAACCCAGTAAAAATAAGGAATATCTGTGATCTTTTAACTCTTCTACGTCTTAAATTTTTCACATTTTTCGAAATACAGACATATTATAATACATTCATCCAATGACTCCTTTTTTTCTTTCACTTCATCAAGGAACAACGTTTATGGCGAGGATAAGTTAATAAAAGTCTTCAAGCAAATGTTGCCCACTTTGTTCTTTTTCTTCTTAGTATAAGGTTGCCATTTGGTTGTTAACCAATGGTTATAAATTGAAGAGAGAAGGGATTGTATGAAACTGTGATTTTGTGTTATCCTTATCCCTTCCCAATAGGAGAATGACAAGTCAGATTTTCCCTCCTGATTTTCAGCTTTTTCCTCCTGAAATTTATATCCAACTAAAAATGCTAAAAAACATGAGGAAAAATTTGATTTGTCATTCTCCTATTGGAAAGGGATAAGAATGACGTAGAATTACAGTTTCATACAATTCTTTCTCAATTGGAGAAGGTTTTGGACCACTCTAAATGCTTATTCAAGTTTCCACATTGCTTTGGTACATTCAAGAATGTTGTTGATTCAATTCTTGTCTCTATTCAGCAGCCTAGAAAAAGAAATATTGTGAGATTTAAGGGACAAAAGAATAGCACGGAGGATAAGAATCCTACCTTGAAGTTTGCTAGCAAACATGAAGCATTGAATGGACAGCAGTTGGAACCCATTAGAGTTTTGAACAATGGTTGCTCCTCTAGTCATATCTTTTTGTTGATTTTTAATAATGCATAGCGATAGAGACCAATGAGAGAAGGTTGGTTCCTTGAATGAAAAGTTTGAGAAAAATGAGCAAGATTGGCACTAAAAATCGAAAGGTAAAGATCATAGATTCTTGTAGTGGCTCCTATAGGACATGGATTAGAACCTCAAAAGATGAGTTAATTTCTTGATTTCCGTAAAATCCAAAGAGTACAGGCTGAAGCTGTGTAAAAATTTATTGAATCCTGAGAGTTTGATACAATTTCCCTAGAGCCATTATAGAATCCAATTAGAGATGGATGAGTTGCTCAGAAAGTTTGAGTGAAATGTAAGAGGGGAACCGAACCAAACTGCCCTAGCAAAGCTACAATATAAGAAGAGATGTTTAGGGGTTTCCCTATCTTCTTTGTATAGCGAATGATAAGTGCTAAAAGTTAACATGTTTCAGCCTCATTCTTAATGCTTTTTTGGATGATTATTCGATTTAAGTGGTCAATTTTATGCTCCTAATCCTTTAAAGCCATGTTTCTATACTTATAAGAGCCTTTGGAAGCAAAAGGATCAAAAAACAAGATAAAATCGGAGCAAGTTTTAGGAACCACACGGGCTGGACCATTCCACACGGGTTGGATACACGACTGTGTGAGCCACACGAGCTGGACACGTGAGCCACACGAGTTTCCATACGACCATGTGCCAAACAGTATCGATTTCGCGAATCGCACTCCAAACATGCGGGAAAACGCGTTTTTTTAGGTTTTTTGGGTATTCTAAGACCTATACATGTAAAAAAAAAAGAAAAAAAAAAAGATAGGAGTGAGCCGTCATAGAATATTCGAGAAAACAACTCGAAAAACACCATTGAAGTAGATTCTAAAGCAGATTTCCATTAAGATAGAAAATCTCCTTTTGATTTTCTTTGAAGCTTATTATGAATTTCTTTATTTCTTGTGGTTATATTATTTTTGGGATCTGTTTATTTGCCTGCATGAACTAATTTTCCAAATACTTAAGGAGATGAACCCTAGGATGGATTATGTTATTTGATTTATATTTTTACGCAATAAATACTTGGACATTATTTTCAATTATGTGTGTTTAATTCTTGATTTAATATTTCTAGACTATTATTTCATATTTGATGTGCTTAAATTAGAGGATGAATAGATCCTGTTTAAGAGTAGATCTAGCGTAATTTAGTGGGGTTGCATGCAATCCTAGAAATATGACGACATAAATCTACCGGATTAGAGTCAAATCTAATAGGGGGATCCATAGATCAAGTTAATGTGACAATAGGGGTTTTAATTAGAAAGAAATTTCAATTAATCAACCAAGAGTCAGTTGCTCTTAATCTTGAAGAGAGATACTAGCATAATTTAAGGATTTCTACGGACCAAGGTACTAATTTAAGAAATTGCGTAATATAGATTGATAATGACAGATGAAGTCTAGGTGGATATCTTTAGTCTTCGTGGGAACGATATCTTTACTCACCGTAGCTATACTATTAATTAATAGATGCACTTATCTTTGTCGGATTTTTAGTTGGTTTACTGCATCAGCGTCGTTATCGAGACTAAAATATTAGGAAAACTTTATTTCTATTAATTTAGTCATTTTTTATTTTTATTTTTAATTTAATTTTTACATTCTAAAACAATGTTAATAGATTTTAATAGACGGAAAAAGATAATTACTTTGGAGATGGGTGATAAACATTTTTTACACAACCAAACACACTTTTAATATTTAATTATTTCAAATTTGGGTTTTTTTTTTAGATCTAAATTGATTAAATCAAGGTTTTTTTTTTAGATCTAAATTGATTAAATCAAGGTCAAACAAATTCAAATTCTTTTAATAGATTTTCTAAGTTGAGCTCAATTTGTTGCTCTAGCTACTTATTTGTCTATGTAAATCAAGAACCCATTGAAATCAATGCCTTGATACATAAAAATTCAGTTCTTTTCAAACCAGGATTTGAAGCAAGCTAATTGTAAGCTAAGTAAATATTACGTCAAAATAGTACAATTTGGGTTCAATGTTGGTGTAGGATTATACGTAATTGCAATTTCTGGATTGAGGTATGAGGTTGAATATCTAAAACAAAGTAATGATGGGATATCCAACCAATGCTCTTAGGGTACTATGGTCATGCACTCAATGATTTCAACAGCCACCTTACCTAAATCCATTTAAAGGGTATTTAAACATAGGGGTATACATGATTCACCCAGCTAGAAAAAGAAAAAAAAGAGCATACCAAAAGATTAAGAACATTCATAGGAACTAAAAGTACTTTATAAATTGAAAACTCGAAATTTCAAATGACAATCCCAACCAGGCAGGCAACAGCTAAATGCTCTTTTATTTAAAACCAGATATAATGGTAGTACATGCCTGAAGCTTGGATCCCCTGAATTGAATTACTCAATTCCAAAGAGTTTCTTCAACTGCAGAACAAATTCATAGACTTTTTCTTGGTCAGGAAGACTCTTGGCTACACTCTCCTTTTGCATGCACCTTTTAACCCAAGCAATCATCTTGGGACACTCTGCTTCAATGCTGAAGTCCCCACACTTCTCATAAGCATAAAACCAGCTATAAAATGGAACTAATGCAACATCCACATATCCAAGACTTTCTCCTCCAAAGTAAGTCTTGTCTCCAAGCTCTCCTTCCAACAGCTTCAGGCACTCAATAAATTCTTTCTTTGCATTTGCTTGTTCTTCTCCCTTTGTCTTCCATATTTTGCTTCCCAGGTCATATATCTGCACTCCACATTACAATATTAGAGAATCAGAGTTCTATTCAGTCAGTAATAATTTCCACATTTATTTTTAGTTTCATCTCTCCCTCAACATGGAAAGCATATAATGACATGAATATGAATAATCATAGAACATCAGGAAAATGTTTTTGTTCTCCCTGCATAGCTAAAGAATTCAAACAGTAATCATGGTCATAAATTAACATCATTGATAATTAGATCTAGTTGTGGATAGTGAAAAAGTTGCAATAATTGCAACTAGAATAGGTTGAAAGTGAGTAAGCAAGCCAATATCATCTAGAATATTAAAATAATGGACTTAGTTGTGGATGAGCTGTAAGCATAACATTTGAAACCAATAAAATCAAGCTTTCTAAATTGATTAAGTTCAACTTACACATTCAGAACAAATGAAAAATGGAAGTATCACTATAGTTGTGTTAGTGTACCCCAATATCACTTATTGAAAAAATACTATTCATCTCAATTTGAGTCCATTAGATTTCCTTCACTTATCCTAAATGTTTCAATCATAAGAGAAGGGTTGAGTTTAACCTATATAGTAACGGTATAAAAAAATCCTATAGATTAAGCAATTCCTGCCACTCTGTTGCCGTCCTATTTGCAGCCCAGAACCACCCCCTCCCCAAAATGGAAACTAAATTACAACATAATCTAAAATCAAGTCAGCCCATTGAACAATCATAGCAGAAACGTAGACTTAAACGAGTAAAAGAAAGCACCTTCTTGTCAACGAAATCAACCCAGAATCTGGCAACAGCTCTTTGATAAGGATCAGAAGGGATCAAAGGAGCTTTATCATGCCAGACCTCATCAATATACTGAACCTGAATGACCGACTCACAAACGGGTTTACCATTATGGATAAGAACAGGGATTTTCTTGTGAACAGGGTTCATCTGCAGCAGCAAATCACTCTTGTTCCTCAAATCTTCTTCTCTGTACTCGTATGGTATCCCTTTCTCAGCCAAAGCAATCCTGGATCTCATCCCAAATGGACTTGGCCAGAAATCCAACAATACTAATTCCCCTGCCATTCTTGTAATCTAAACTATTCAAATACTCAAATCGATACTAAATTTATAATCTTGGGTTTCTTTTGATTTGTTTTTTTTTTCTCTGATTCTGAAGGGGGTGTCAGAGTATATTTATAGGAGGGTGGGTAGGATTTTCTATGATATTTCTTTTATTCAATTTTTCTATGACTTCAATGTTTTGAAGTAACTAATCTTTATTTATTTTAAAAATGAGAAACTAACAATAATTAATCATGAAATTCATATCTTGTTCAATTATACATAATTTTGATTAATATAACAATAAATATAATCTTCAATATTTATATATTTTGTCATTTTAGCCTTAATTTTAAAAAATTTAACATAATTTAGCCTCAACATAAATATTGTAGGATAAATTTGTTAAATTAAGACCAAATTGATAGAATATATAAACTTTGAAGGCTAAATGCATTATTATACCAATCAAAATCATGTATAATTAATAAAAAATTAAAATTGTGATTGATTATCTTTAATTGCTCACTTTTGAAATTGAAAAATATTAAATTACTCTAATTTTTTTAAAGAGAAAAATTTATTAAATTTTTAAAATTGAGAAGATTTTTTTACCTAACTAACCAAAATAATGATCAAAATATGGTTTAGGTGAAAGAAAATTATTTAGTAATATATTTATTGAAAAGGAAGTGGAATTTTTTCTAGTAAAATTTAATGTTCAAAATTCATTGAATCACGAATTATATTGAATTTTTATATAAAATGTAAAAAAATAAAAATATATTTATAATAATACATTGTATTGTGTAATATACTTTAATAATTTTTTTATATAAATTGGAGTTTGGCTGAATGTATTATTAATTATATCATAAATTTAATATAAATTAAAAATTTTATCACATGACTTATATATGTGGAATTATTTATGACATTAGTTTAATCAATAACAATATTCATATATATATATAAATATATTTATAAAAGTTCAAATGAAAAATAAAAATAGTTTTAGTATAAAGATAAATAAAAAAGTTTAATATGCATGGTGTCTTTTGGTTCAAATTTTATTATGGATAAATTTTTATTTATTTATAAAAATATAAAAAGATAAAAATATTCTCATAATTATATAATTTATTTTGCAAATAAAAATAATATATATCTCAAAAACTCTAAATTATGTGATTTTAGTCTAGGTTTATTTATAAGTTTTATTAGGTATAGGTTTATTTATAAGTTTTACTTGGTTGGGTTTGGTTAGATTAGGTTTATGTTAGTGACAGAATTCAAGGAGGTTAGTAAGGGATCCAGTTTCCAATAAGAATTTTTTTATTTAGATTTTTTTATATTTTTTATATTTTAAATTAATAATTATAAAATTATATTTTAACTCCTTAAAAATGATAAAAATTTATTTTAATCTTTTAAAAATTATAAATATATAAATTATTAAAATAATAAAATTATATTTTTATTATCAGATTTAATTTCGTTGTCAAGATTTATTTTTAGCTTTGTGAGTTGTGACTGGTTTATGTATAAATTTACTTTGTTTACTTCCGGTAGTTACTTTATAGTAAACATATAATATCAATAATTACAGGCGGTATGTCCATTTCATGTTCTAACGTTGGATGCTTTATTTATTTATTTATTATTCGATATTGGACGCTTTATTGACAATAATTATTACAAGGATAATAATAATAATTCTAGGACCTTTCATAGAGCGAGTAGTTTACTGCATTACGTCAGTAGTGTGCCTCTGGTCGTGATTGTTTGAAGCTAAAGAATGGCCTGCTCTTGTCTTTTTAACCACAAATTACATTGTGAGTCACATCATTATAATTAAGTGCTTCTTATCAAACTATTAAAATTTATGAATTCGTTTAATTATTTATTTATTATATTTTTATAGGATACTTATTAATTCCTTAATCATATTTGTAAAGTTTAAAATTTCTATTAATAATATACTAAATATTTTTCCATACAATAATATGATGTGATATAAGATAATATAAACTATATGATATGATATAATCGTTGAATTAACAAAACATTTTTATTCAAGTAACATTTAGAACTGACTAAGTCTTAATTCAATTAGCATTAACATTGTTGCTTATGTGTTTGAGCGCGTTGAAGCGTATTTATCTTCAAGGGTGGGGAGGAACTATAAATAGTTCTATGCATTTGTATAAAAAAAAAAGTAACATTTATATATATATATATGTATAAAAGCTTTTATTGTTATTTATTAGTGTTATGTGACTCAAATTCTTGTTAAATAAAAATACAAGTGACAAGATAGGGTGATCTACAAGGGCAAGACCGGATAAGTGAAATCCATATAGAAGTATGCTTCATCTATTTGATGTTGATTAGAATAAGGTGTTTTAACCTTACTGCTTTACTTCTATTTGACTTTGATTAGAATATCTTTTACAAACATATAAATTGACGTAGTCATCTCTCCTCTTGTATTATTCGAATTCAACATACATAGTGAATTTTAAAATCGGTATGTTCTATTTTTCTCTCTTTTCTTACCATTATCGACATTCTATTTTTACAAATAGATTTTGTTTTCTTATAAAAATCATTATTATCTTATATATCCAATTTTATTATTTGATATTTAATAACATTCTAATTATTTGATATTAGTAAATATCTATTCTTGTGAAGTTTTGAATGAAGAAACAAGAGTAAAAATGTAATTAATTGCGTTATATATTTAATAATATTTTTTTATTTGATATTAACAATATTTTTTCTTGTGAAGTTGAATGAAGCAATATGAATCAAAATGTGATTAATTGCAGTATTAAACAATAAGGATCTCAATCAAAAGAAGATAATGTGGAGGAAGATATATTGAAGAATATCAAGATTGGGAATGTTAAATTGTTTTTGCAATATTATTAGCTTTCATTTTAGATTCAAATTTTATTTTTTATTTTTTTAGGAAGTTGTATTTTTAATTTTATTTATTTTTTACATATTTTTATTTTATTTTTTTGTTTAAGTTTATTATGGTTTCTTTATGGCTAATTGTTTTTACCATCTCTCTAATCATCCTCATAATTAATATTATTGTGTATTACAATTTATTAAATAATTAAAATCTTTAACTTTCTTTTTACAGAAAATATTAAGAAAGAAGAGAGTTCTTGAATTTTAAAAAAAATTTAAGTCCTTATTATTATTATTATTATTGGCACTCAATTGAGTACTTGAACTGTCAAAACTCAGTAAAATGACCCTTGACCGATGTTGACTAATAAATTTTAACGGTCAAAATAACGTGTCTATTAAGTTTAACCTTTTTTGTTTCATTTTTGCCAACTAAGACGCCACCTCATATGCCGTGTGTACTATTGATGACATCATCATTTTTTCTTGATGTGACTTTTTTATTTGTCATTATAACTAAATAATTTAATTAATTTTATTTACAATAATATTTAATTACAATTTTTGTAATGAATTAAACCAAAGAAAAAAAAAGTAGCAACTCTAACCCCAAAACTACAAGATTAATTGCAATTCCGAATGAATTTTAAATATCAATTAAACCATAATTCAATAACAAACAATAAAGAAACAAAACGTCAAAAAATTACATAGTAAATTTGAATATGCAATATCCTCAAAATGCATCTTATCAACAAAATGTTCCAATATAAATAAGATGTTCCCTGATCAACAAATGGTTCCCATATGAACAAAATGTACCAGTCTTGTCCCTTTCAACCATAAACTATACTATCATAGAAACTAAAATTAAGCTAGCATCAATTTGCACTTCAATCATCTATTATAATAGAATCTATTTGGCTTGCTTGTGTCCCTATATGCAATTGTTTAGAAGGATTTCCTCTCTTCTTTCAGACAACATCAAAGTGTTGTTGCATAATTTGCTTGTTGTCACAGCCTTTTTCCCCTTCCATTTCAATCCAAGGCCTTTCTATGAATGTTGATATTGGGAAGTATCAGATTGTCCAATCTTCCTTACAATAGTAGTGGTTCTTTCACTGCTTGTATCAGGCTTTAGGGAAAATGGAAAACAATTAAATCAACAGATATAAATTACTTAGTTAACAGGCAACAAAATCCATATTTAAAATAGTTACATATCCTCACATGTAGTATTTGTTCACCAGTTTCGAGGTTTGTGTACATCCCAATACTAAATGGTTTTTTCTTCTTCTTTTTTTGTGCCTTCTGCATTGGTGATGCATTGAGAAATTGATACACTTAATTCTTTTTCTTTTCCTTCCATGTTGTGAGTTCTTAGATGTTTGCCAGCAGACTATAAAAAAGAAATAGTTATGGCTTGAAACAAAAAAGAAATCAAGCTAATTGACAAGGTAGCACGTTTTATGCTAAATATGATTAGAAATGACAGAGTACAACAAGAAATAGAGTTGATTTCTCAATCTATTTGTTTGAACCAAATGATATTTCTAGAATCCCGTATAATTCTTTAACCTAAATTATTTAAACAAAATGACAAAGAAGAAATTAGACCACCCAAATTGCCTATTGAAATGGTTGAATCTACCAATAGAGAACAAAATTTATGAGCAATTATCAAAACTAAACAATCAAAATTCTCAAATAGTCGACCAAGTAGATATTACACCATACTACATTAATGTATCTTTTACCTGTGGCATAGTAGCTTCTAATTGAGGTTGTTGTACTTGCATAGAGGATGAACCAACATTCGAATTTTGTTCCTGGAAAAAAATTAAGACATTTATTATAATGTATTTATTGGTTAAACAAATATGAAAATAAAGAAACGCTTATCTCAAATAAAGTGGTCCACAAATTACCTGTAAATTCTTACTCATATTTGATCTTGCCGGACACAATTTCTTGTTGTGTCCTACTTGTTTACACAAAGAACATGACATTTTTAAGCCTCTCCTAGTGTCCTTTCCAAACTTGCTCTTTCTTGGTTCATCCTTAGATTTTCTTCTGTTTTTCTTAGGCCTTCCAGGAATATTTTTTACAGGTAGAGAAAGAATTGAATCAGCTCTCTTGAGCCAAAAAATTTCCCCCTAATTGATTGTAAAACTTGATTGTGCGCTGCTATATATTGCTCATTGTGGTACCATGGTGAGGCATAGGCTTTTGGATTCTTCTCATCATGGTACATGGCACATACAACATGGCAACAAGGAATCCCTGTAAGCACCCACTCTCTGCAAGTGCATTTCAACTCTTTTAAGTCAACTGTGTGTTGGTTGTCTTCATGGATCACTTCAAACCCTTCATCACCATTGTATGCAAGATTACATTTAGTTGAGGTTGTAGCATTCTTTTCCAACTTTTGCAATGCAACAGGGGAAATGTTAGTTCTCCACTTTTCTGCCTAAGTTCTCTTCACATGCTTCCTAGTCATCACCATCACTTTGATTTCTTCAAGCATGGTGATGATAGGTTTGCACATTGCATCAAGTATCCATGCATTAAATGCCTCGACCATATTATTGTCTACTACATCATATTATTGCCCAGCAATGCATAGGGATCTCGAATAATTGATGAGTGGATGTCTCACCCATTGCTTTTAATTTTGTAACTAATCATCAAAGTCTTTGACAAAAGTTGACCTGACTCAATTCCAAAATTGCATCTTTCTATTCAACCCTTTCCAAGTCTTCTACCAATTAGCATAGGTGTGCCTTGCACACGTTCTATGCTCCAAGTCTAGAAAACACTCATTTAGTACACTAATCAATCCCTGCAACAATCATAAAATTTAGATTGTTAGTCATACAGTTAGTGTAAAATATGTATCTTAAAAGAATAAATAAAATGAAAATATTTATATTAGTAAATTACCTTTTGTTGAGTTGACATCAATGTTAATCCAACACCCATTAGGATGACACAAATTTGTAAATAACTTCTCCAAAAACCATTTTCACAAAGAGGCATTTTCCTCTTCCATCACTGCCTAAGCATTTCTGCCAAAAACCACTAACATCTCTCCTTTACATACACTTTTAAGGAAACACCCATCAATTCCAATAAAAGGCTTACAACTAACTTTCCACCCTTTTTTTCAATGCTTTGAAATACACATAAATCTTATGGAACACAATTTTAGCTTCTTGGTTTCTATGGACTTGGATTAAAGTTTTGCTCCCAGGATTACTTATTAGTAGCTCAACAGCATACCCTCACATATTTGCATACTCTTCTAGGTATGACCCTCTCATTTCCCTAAGAACTTTTCTCCTAGATTTTTGGCACATACTATAGCTAGCATAAAGTCCTAATTCAATTTTACACATCTTCTTCAAATTTACCACTTTCATTTTTGGCTCAACAATTATTCTATCCCTAAAATTCTTTTGTATATGCTTACAAGACAGTAATGGGTTCTTATTGCTTCTGAACAATTTATGTGTAGGGTTATAAGTTTTCATAATGAAACAATTCTCTCTGCGGTCAAAGCTAGCCAAAAGTTTCCAAAGGCAACTATTTCTACAACTTACCCTTGTTTTTTTGGGTTCATTCTTAATAAACTTCAATATTACTTATTTTGCAAAGGATTATTTTTTTAGCGCCTTTTTAAATTGTTGGTTATCTTCAAACCTAAGTCATATCTCCCACAATGGGATAACAAAATTAGGATCATACCTAGGACCAACAATTTTTTTTACCCAAGTAAGATGTGCTAATCCCATCATCAAAAAACTCACTGTCCTCGTAATCCCCTAACTCAATGAATCCATATATTCACTCTCATTCCCCTCAACTTTTCCCTTATTTTCTTTTATCTCATCTTCTACCATGAAATCATCCCCCACAAGTATATGTCCATCGAATGCAACCTCATTATCTCCTTTACCATCTTTTTCAGACTCACATTTTAACGCTTCATTAGCCCATGTTCTTCCCTTATTCTTTTTTTTTTTTGACTTCTCAACCTAGTCTTAATTTTATCAACTTCCTCATCTACATCACTAACTATCTCCATGTTGAATAAGAATACATCATCATCTTCCCTACCCTTACTATCAACATCGTCATCACCTTTAGTCCTAGAATTTTCTCTTCCATTGGTTGTAATGTTTTCCCCAATTTTAGTCCCTATTGTACCTATAACACCCTCACCAACAATATCCACTAAACCTTTGTCAACACCAAACTCACCCTCATTAAAGTTTTCACTACCCTGACTTACTACATATAGGTCTACATTACCCTTTTTTTTTCCAAAATATATATTATTTGCTTAACAGTGTTTTCATCATGTATTAAGAGTAGCATGTCCCAATTAAAGGCAATATTTTGGACCTATAATAAACATATGGTTTAGATTCATATCCTAAGTCTTTCACATTGTTTATAATACCCCAGTAGCATAATAAATAAGAGTCCACTTGAAACTTTTCTAAGCTACCATTCACATATTCAAATTTAGGGTGCGTGACAAATTGCCCACCATGAAAATAACTTAACACACACACCATTCTGCATAAGTAGACACAAACAAATAAATTAATGTCATACTGATGAGTGCTAAAAGTAATATGTTCTAACATCATTCTTAATACGTTTTTAGGTTTATTTTTTTATGTTAATTGTAAATTTTATGCTTTTAATTCATGTTTTAATGCTTAATAGAACACTTGGGAGCAAATGGAGCGAAAATTGAAAAATCAGAGCAAACTACAAGAGTCACATGGGCTGACCTATTCTACATAGCCGTGTGACCCATACAACCATTCCACAGGTCGTGTCGATTAGGTAAATTTGCACTCTAAACAGCAAAAAAATAAGATTTTTAGGTTTTTCGGGCATTGTAAGACGTATCTATGACAAAAATAAGAAAATAGGAGAGAGCTATCATAGGATATTTAAGAAAACAACTTGAAAAACCACTATCGAAGCCGATTTTGAAGCAGATTTCCG
The DNA here is from genome assembly GCA_025503065.1 of Gossypium bickii. Lineage (NCBI taxonomy): Eukaryota > Viridiplantae > Streptophyta > Magnoliopsida > Malvales > Malvaceae > Gossypium > Gossypium bickii. Next base: position 17,353,180 of record CP106709.1, read on the forward strand.
TCAAAATTGAATATACTTAGTTGATTTCTCAGGAGATAATCATGAGTTTCTTTATTTCTTTCAGTTATATTATCTTTGGAATATTTTTATTTTCAAGCATGAACTAATTTTTTAAATACCTAGAAAGATGAACCCTATGATGGATTATATCATTTAATTTTTAATTTATGGAATATATGCTTAGTTTCTTGTTCTCAGTTATGTGTGCGTATTTCTTGGTTTGATATTTCTAAATTTGTTATCTATGTTTGATGTGCTAAATCGAAGGTTGAACAGACCCTATTTAAGAATAGATATTGCGTAATTAAGTGGAGTTGCATGCAATCCTATGCATAAAATGACATAAATCTACCAAATTAGAGTCAAATCTGATAGGGGAATCCATAACACGAGTTAATGCGATAATAGGATTTTTAATTTGAAAGAAATTCCAATTAATCAACCTAGAACAGTTGCTCTCATTCTCGAAAGAGATATTTGCATAATTTGAGGATTTCTACAGATCAAGTTACTAAGTAAAGCAATTGCGTAATTTAAATTGATAGTAACAGATAAAATCTATGAGAATTCTTTTATGGGTATTATTTCGCTTATTGGTTGTTAATCGATTATTTTTGTATTTTTTTTCTTTGTTGTGTTTGTTAGTTAATTAATTTAGTTAATTTTAGTTTTTAATCAATCACTTGAATTATTCAGTTAAATAATAGAAATATGGTAATTACTAGTACTTTTAGTCTTCGTGGGAACGATATCTTTGCTTATCGTAGCTATACTATTAATTGATAGGTGCACTTACTTTAGTTGAATTTTTAATTAGTTTCGTGGACATCAAGTTTTTGGCATTGTTGCTGGGACTAAAATATGAGGAAAACTTTATTTCTATTAATTTAGCCATTTGTTATTTTAATTTTAGTAATTTTATTTTAAATTCAATTTTTACATTTTAATTATTATTTTATTTAATTCTGATAGGTTCTTTTGGTTTATGACTAGAGACAACTCGTTGGAACTATTAGTTTTTTACAATGAGGTCGAAAAACCTACTCGCAGAAATCATATAGAAGTTAGAGAAGCAAGATAAGGTTAATAGATTTTAATAGACAATTAAGAGCAAAAGGACATTATTGTGGAGATGGATAATCATCTTGGTAATCAGCAACCTCCTGCACCTCCTGCTCCTCGTACTATTTATGACCATCCTAAGCCTACTCTGATTGGGGCTAAATCAAGTATCGTTAGACCGAATGTTACTTTAAATAATTTTGAGATTAAGCCAAATACAATTCAGATGGTGCAACAGTATGTTCAGTTTGATGGGTTGCAAGATAAAGAATCAAATGCTCATTTAGCTAACTTTCTAGAGATCCGCGACATATTCAAGATCAATGATGTTACTGATGATGCCATACTTTTATGGTTGCTCCCATTCTCTTTGTGTAGCAAGGCAAAATAGTGATTGAATTCACTTATACGGGGTTCCATCACGACTTAGGATCAGATGACTGAGAAGTTTCTGTGAAAGTATTTTCCACCGCCAAAAAGCTAAGTTGAGGAACGAAATCTCTTTTTTTGCTCAATTTGAGCTTAAGACATTGTATGATGCATGAGAGAGATTTAAGGATCTTTTAAGAAGGTGTTCTCATCATGGACTACCTTTGTGGCTCCAAGTTCAAACTTTTTACAATGGTTTGAATCCCTCGACTAGACATATGATTGATATAGCAACTGGTGGAACACTTAATAATAAGACACCTGAGGCAGCCCAAGAATTTATTGAGGAGATGACACTAAATAACTATTAGTGGCAAGTTATGAGAACAAAGTCTACTAAGGCAGTTGATGTTTTTAATATAGATGCAGTTGCTATGTTAGTGAGTCAAGTGGAAGCTTTGAGTAAGAAAATTGATGGTTTGAGTATGGCTAAGCAAATGAATTCAGAATGCAATGTGATGTGACTGGAGCGGGGATGATCAATTCAGAATGTTTACCCTTCTATTCTAACATGGAGCATGAGCAAGTCGACTTTATGGGTAACAATTCTAAGCCTCAGAATAACCCCTATAGCAATAATTATAATACAAGATGGAGGAATCATTCGAATTTCTCTTGGGGTGGTCAAGTAAATCAAATGTTACAACTCCCTCCAGGTTTTCAGCAACCTTATTAGCAAGAAAAAAAGTTGAATCTAGAAGAGATGTTAATGAAATTTATTTTAGTATCAAAAACTAGATTCCAAAACATTGAGAAAACTTTGAGGAATCAGTAGACATCTATTCAGGGACTTGAGAATCAGATTAGTCAGCTTGCTAAATTGGTTTCGGTAAGACAATAAGGAAATTTACCTAGTAACATTGAAACCAACATAAAAGAACAAGTCCATGCAATCTCTGTACGAAGTGGAAAGGTGTTAGTCCAGCCTGAAAAGAAGTTGAATCTAGAAGCTGTTGAGAAAAATGATTGGGTTGAGGAATACAAGAAAAGCATAAACCAGTGATCAGAGAATACAAACTGCTAATTCTATATCCAGAATAAAGACTGTATGAACGAACAATATGGTAAATTTCTTGAAATTGAAAAAAAAAAAAATGCATATTAACTTACCTTTTGTTGAAGCCCTTTCGCAGGTGCCCAAGTATACAAAAAATTTAAAGGCGATGTTAACAAATAAAAGGAAAATAGATGAACTGTCCACTGTAGAGCTCATTGAGGAGTGTTTGGCTATTCTCCAAAACAAACTACCTACCAAGCTTAAAGATCCAGAGAGTTTTACTATCCCTTGTTTTATTGATAGCTTAAGTGTTAAAAAAGCTTTGGCTGATTTGGGTGCTAGAATAAATTTGATACCTTATAAAATGTTTAAACAACTTAGTCTCAAGGAACCAAAAACCACTAAGACGAGTATTCAATTAGCTGACAAATCAATTAAGTATCCTAAGGACATTATTGAAGATGTAATTGTTAAAGTCGATATGTAACAACCCAAACCCGGCCCAAACACTATGGCCAAATCTGGTCTGTTACAGGGAAAATATTTTTGAGAAATTCGTTTTTCTAAATCGATTTAAGTTGTTGAAAAATCCTTTTGTTTGATTGTTTTGATAAAACCATACTTAAGTTAATTTTGGAAATTAATTAAGTCAAGTTAGTTTAAAATTTCGAAGGTGCCCGATGGCACGAGAAAAACACTTTTCGATTTAATTTGGGGAAAAACATGTGATTTTAAATTCAATAATAATAGTAACATAGTTTAAAGCAAGTATTCAACATATGAAAAGAAATAACAGAAATAAAATATCAGGAGGCCTTATTACATCCAAATAAAATAAAAAAAAATCGGAAATAAAATTTATCATAACTAAAATTTAAGTTCATTTGATTTAATTCCACCGCATGGCCACCTCGAGTCAACCCAGCTCCACATCCGCGATCTACGTGTCACCTGAAAAATGTAAAGGAGAAGGTGAGTCACCAAGACTCAGTATGTAACCCTTTCCCCATTTTAAAAACATTTTTTTCATACACAACATATAACAATTAATATACAGAATATTAAGTACCCGACCTAGCCAACCAAACGCCACTGTCTACCCCGTTGTGGTACCAAACCACTGGTGGTGCCAAACCACTGGTGACATATAGTCACGATGTGTTACCAAAACACTGGTGTCCGTAGACACGAATCGATTGATGGGGCCAACCCATCGTGTGATACCAAATCACTGGCAGAGGATCCCATATCTCAAGTGGGGCTAACCCACGGTGGTGTTAACCACAGGGATAAGTCGCTATGAGGTGCCAAACCTCTGGAGGTACCAAACCTCTGGTGACCGTAGTCACAGTGTGTTACCAAAACACTGGTGCCCGTCGGCACAATATCACTGCCCCCTCCACTCTTTCAACCCACAATAGACAAACAATCATAACCAGGTTTATCACATGTATCAATACGTCATGCTTCCCAAAAGCATAAAATAACAAAATCATATTAACAAGTACTTACCTGAGTTTCCATCTATACCGATAAGGTATATTATCCAATGCTACATAAATTAAGTTAGCATTCCCAATACTCAGCATATATAATAAGTTATACGTGTGTATGTACACACCTGATATCGATGATTGTCCTAAATCCCGAAAAGAGGAGTCGGCCACCCTAGATCTCCCTGCACCTATATTCGGCCAACCCTTAAGATTAGTATTATGGCCTATTCGGCCAACCAAAACAAATCTAGAGAGATCAGTTGTGATCCCGAATCCTTACCCTTTTGCTTTTTGACTACCAACCACAGCGCTCAATATGCGAATCTGTTACCAAAATAATCGGTCAAAGATACTGTTAATAGCCTTCGACTTTTAATCACTTAAATAATAACCCTTTGAAAAATAAGCCCTTACCACCACTTACTAACGCCGAATGCTAGATACTTAGGCTTAGATTGCTTGCTCACAATATCCCGAAGTCCTAGGTGCAATAGGTTTCATAGAAGGATTAGTATATGCCGTATTTCGGCTTTTAGATACTTAAAAAAAGAACTTGATGGACTTAATAATGGATCCTTACCACCTTACCCCAAAACCCACTATCAGAGAATGAAAGATCCAATCTTGCTGCTTGAGATCCCGAAGTGCCTAACATCGATTTCAACACTGATTAGAACCCTTGCTTTCGTTTGCCAAAATTTCGGCTTTTCTCCAACCTATAAGTGACAGAGAGAAAGAGTATAGAGGAGAAGGATTTGGCTAGTCTTACCTTCACCAAACGATTGCCACAAAAAATCCCGAAGATCTATCCCCTTCCTAGTATTCGGCCAAAGAGGTTAAAAACACGAGAAAGGAATTCGGCACTTCCAATGGGTATATTCGGCCAAAAGAATAGAGGAGAAATAATGGGGAAGAAAAGTGTTAGAGGTTTCGGCTTGGCAATAATGGAGAAGGAAAGGAGAGAAAGGAGAGGGTAGGTGTTTTGGTCAGAAATCAAAAGTAGAAGAAGAGGAAGATGGTGATGTAGAAATCGGTTTTGAGAAGGAATGAAAAGAAAACAAGAGAGGTGATTGCTTAGCCGAAAATTATGAGGAAAAGACTAGCAAATTCGGCACATCCCCCCCTCTTTTACTTGCCGTCCACTCCTTCTAAAGGAGTTCAAATTTTGGCTAAACTCCCTTTGAAAGTATTCAAAATAATTTGAACACCCAAATGCCTATTTTTCCTCTGCCAACTCTAATTAATCCCATGATAATCCATAAATAAAATAGCCTCCTTATTATCCTTAAAATTGAACAAATAAAAATCTAATTTTAAATGCTCATATTATCTTATAATAATAATAATAAAAGAGTTTAAACTGAGGAAAAACTCCCCCCTTGTGCTGTCCTATTAATGAGCAAAAAGAGGGATTTCCGCGACTCGAACACAAGCTCCCTGCTCTCCTTGATGGCGTCAACACTAGCTCTTAAGTGGCCTCACTTTTGCCACTTTGCCAAGGCCCATTTTGTGTTAAATTACCCACATTTATTTATATAACCCCCTCTTGCTAAGGCTCCCTGCCTTTAAAGTTAACAACTGAAATTTTCTACCAAACCGTGCCAACTCAAAGCCTTAATTAACCTTTATTATTCCATAAATAATATCACAGCAGTTCATACATAAGAAAAATAATTAAATTCCAAATAGCCCCGTTTTTAGGATGTTACAATTCTACCCCCCTTAAAATAAATTTCGTCCTCGAAATTCCCTGATCAAAAGAGGTGGGGGTATTACTGCCGCATCACATCCTCGGGCTCCCACGTAGCTTCTTCCACACCGTGGTTCCGCCATAGCACCTTCACCAAGGGCACTGACTTCCTACGTAGAGCCTTCACATCTCGGTCTAAGATCTGAACTGGTTCCTCTTCGAAAGATAAATCCGAGTTCACCTCAATCTCTGCTACTGGCACAACGTGCGAAGGATCTGACCGATACCGTCTCAACATCGATACATGAAATACGTCATGGATCTGATTCAGTTCTGCCGGCAACTCTAGCTGATAAGCTACCGGTCCTACTCACTTTACAACTGTATATGGCCCGATGAACCTTGGCCTTAGCTTCCCCTTTCGGCCAAATCTCAACACCTTTTTCCAAGGTGACACCTTCAGAAAAACCTTGTCTCCTACAGCATGCTCCATTTCTTTGCATTTTAAATCAGCATAGGATTTCTGTCTATCCGACGCTTCCTTAAGACGAGCCCGGATCACTTTGACTTTGTCTTGGCCTCTGTTACCAGTGCGGACCTGTAACTTGTCGTTCTCCCAACTCCGTCCAACATGTAGGCGTACAACATTTCCGTCCATACAGTGCTTCATATGGAGCCATCTGAATACTCGCTTGATAACTATTGTTATAAGGGAATTCCGCTAATGGTAGGTACTCTTCCCAACTACCACTAAAATCCAACATGCATCCCCTTAACATGTCCTCTAAGATCTGTATCACCCTCTCTGATTGTCCGTCCGTCTGTGGATGGAAAGCTGTACTGAAATCCAATCTTGTACCCAAAGCTTGATGCAACGCTTTCCAGAACCTTGAAGTGAATCTGGGATTCCTATCCGAGATGATCGATACTGGCACACCATGCAATCTCACTATTTCCGACACATACAACTTAGCTAGCTTCTAAAGAGAAAAATCCACCCTTACCGGTATGAAGTGAGCTGACTTAGTCAGACGGTCTACTATTACCCAAACTGCATCCTTCTTGCTGGGCGTAAGGGGTAGCCCACTGACGAAATCCATAGTGATCCTCTCCCATTTCCACTGAGGAATCCTTACTGGTTGGAGTAGCCCTGATGGCAACTGATGTTCAGCCTTAACCTGCTGACACATCAAACACCTTCCCACAAATTCCGTTACCTCACGCTTCAACCCGAGCCACCAGAACTGCTTCCGTAGATCTCTATACATCTTGCTTCCTCCCGGATGCATAGCGTATGGGCTGCTATGTGCATCATGGAGAATTTTCTGCCTCAACTCCACATCTTTCGGCATACATGCTCGCCCTTGAAAACATAGCACTCCATCACTAGACATGATCTGTACCTTCCAAACCACCATCCCGAACTTGTACCCTCTTAGCGTTCAAGCCTTCATCCACTAACTGCTTTTCCTTAATCTCCTCAATCCACGTTGGCTTAACTTGGAGTTCCGCCAAAAGACTCCCATCGTCGTATAGACTCAATCGAGCGAACATTGCTCTTAAGTCCGTCACAACCTTCCGCTCAACGCGTCTACTACCACGTTAGCCTTACCGGATGGTACTCGATTGAACAATCGTAGTCCTTTAATAGTTCAATCCATCGACGTTGTCTCAGTTTAGATCCTTCCGGGTCAGAAGATACCTCAAACTCTTATGATCTGTGTAGACTATCGACTTCTCCCCGTACAGATAATGTCTCCATATCTTTAGAGCGAAGACAACTGCTGCTAACTCTAAGTTGTGCGTTGGGTAGTTAACCTCATGCGGTCTTAACTGACGGGATGCATAGGCTACTACCTTCCCTTCTTGCATCAGCACACATCCCAAACCAAGATGGGATGCATCACGATGAGATGTAAATAACTTTCTGCCGCTTCAGTGTACCAAAACCCGAGCTCACGTCGTAATTTTCCTCAACTTATCGAAACTTTCTTGCTGCTTCTCCGACCATACAAATGGAACACCTTTCCTTAGTAACTTAGTTAACGGCGCTGCTATTAGAGAGAATCCTTCCACGAATCTCCGATAGTACCCTGCTAAACCCAGAAAACTTCAGATTTCCGCCACCGACCTAGGCGGTTTCCAATCCAACACCGCTTCAATCTTGCAAGGATCTACCCTGATTCCCTCTGCCGACACCACATGTCCTAAGAAAGCCACCTCCCTAAGCCAAAATTTGCACTTGCTGAATTTGGCATACAATTGCTTCTCCCTCAACACTTGTAGGACTATGCGCAAATGCATATCATGCTCCTCCTCCGTCTTAGAATAAACTAATATGTCGTCTATGAACACCACGACAAATTGGTCTAAGTACTGCTGAAACACCCTATTCATCAAGTCCATGAATGCTGCCGGCGCATTGGTCAACCCAAATGGCATTACGAGGAACTCGTAGTGCCCATACCGAGTTCGGAACGCCGTCTTGTGAACATCAACTTCCTTCACCTTAAGTTGATGATAGCCCGACCTAAGGTCTATCTTCGAAAACACCGAGGCACCCTTCAGTTGATCGAACAAGTCGTCAATCCTAGGCAACGGATACTTGTTCTTGATCGTTAACTTGTTAATCTGGCGGTAATCGATACACATCCGCATGGACCCGTCCTTCTTCTTGACAAACAAACACAGTGCTCCCACGGAGATATCTTTGGGTCGGATAAACCCTTTATCCAAGAGCTCACGAATTTGAGCCTTCACTCCACCAATTCCTTTGGTGCCATTCGGTATGGTGCTCTGACACAGTGCCGCTCCGGGTAGCAAGTCTATACTCGAATTCAACTTCCCGATCCGGAGGCGCGGACGGAAGCTCTTCCGGGAACACATCGTGAATTCCCCAACCGTTCGGACTTTTCCAACTCACGACTCCTTAGCTTCCAAAGCACTGATTTGAACCAAATACGCCTCACAACCCTTCTTGACCATCTTTTCACCTTCAAGGCGGATAACTACATTGGATAAGTAATTCCTTCTATCACCTATCATAACCACTTCATCATCTTGGTACTGTCTTAAGAACCATGCGCTTAGCGCGCAATCTAAATCGCCGATACTTAACCAGCCAGTCCATTCCAAGGATCAAATCGAACTCCCCAAGCGGTAGTTTCATCGATCGACCACAAATACTACCCCTTGGAGTTCTAGGGTACGTCCCTATAAAGTTTATCTATGACTCTGAGTGACCTAGGGGCTTAGTACAGTCATCTTTCTAGAAGTAGTCTCGAGTCTGGGTCTATAGTTCCTACCACACTACTAGCAATATACGAGTGCGTCGAACCCACATCAATTAATGCAACATAAGGAAGACCAAAAATTAGAAAGCGTCGGTTATGACATCCGGTGCGTCACCCTCCTCGCGACGCCTCATTTGCATAGACTAAGCCAGTGCCTAGCCTCTGTGTGTTGGTGAACCTCGCGCCACGAGTTCCACGACCTCGGTTAGGACCGTTGTTTCTCTGCCATTACCACGACCCTCGTGGTGGTCCAACATTTCGCCACGAGCACGCGTTCGTCCCTCAGTGATTCTCTAGCTAGTTTCGGGGACAATCTCGACCCGATGCTCCAAAGACCCACACTCAAAACATCCTCTATCGCCGGTCCAACAACCTCCCAATGGGTCTTTCCACACGGTTACACCGAGTCGGCCTCGATTAGTAGTCGTGGGCCCCTGCCGCTGATTTGGCCCACTTGGCCTAGCCTTTTACTGGACACTACCACTTGTTCCAGCTGACCCAAATCCTCTCTTCTGACTATTCCTACTATAGCTTTGCCTCACAGCCTCCTTGATCCCTTCGGCTACTTTAGCCTTTTCCACTAGAGATGAGAACTCACGAACCTGCCATGGGGCAATCAAGAACCTCAAATTATCTCGAGTCCGTCCTCAAAGCGGACACGGTGGCTTGTGTTCAGTGAGCCACGATGCCTCTAGCATACCTACTCAGCCTTAAAAACTCCGCCTCATATTCCGCTACTGACTTAGTTCCTTGCACTATCCCTAGGAAGGCTTTCCGCTGAGCATCCGTATAGCTGGTGCCCACATACTTCTTCTGATAGGTGGTTTTGAAGTGCTCCCAAGTCGATCATCCGCCGTGGCTCCATCTCGGACCGTCCACCACCACCGTACGCTTCATCCTTTAGAAGTGACACTGCCCCTTTCAGCTTTTCTTCCTCAGTCAGGTCAAGATCATCCATGATCCTTTCAGTTAACTCTAGCCAGTACTCCACCGCACTGGGTGCCACTCCTGACACACCCCGGAATACCTCCACTCCGTTAGATCGGAGTCGCTCAGGAACAGATTTCCGAGCCCCCAAATTTCCACCAGCCCCAGCCACCATTTCTAAGACTCAAAGCGACTTGCGATCTGACCTCACCACCGGTCTGATCCTGCTCCTCAGCTCTAAACGTAGGAGGTGGTGGTGGCGGTGGTACCTCATTTTCCGAACCTTGACCCGACCTGACGGGTTCAGATATCGTCATCCTACCCCTACCGCGTCCACGTCCTCTAGAACTCATTCTATCTACCGCGCTTTTTAATCTGATTAAGAAAAATTTTATGCGTTAGCATTTGTTCCACTTTCTTATTCGCGAAGAAATTTTATGAATAGGGTTTTAATCAGAGATTCTTTCGAGCAAACAAGGTTTCAATCTTCTATCCTAGTTCACACAAGAGAGTTCATGCATCCATTCCTTAATACTTTCCATACCTATTCACTCTTCGGACATTTCTGCCCATTTCTAACCCAGGGGTATTTTCGTCATTTTTCTACAGGGGTATTTTTGTAATAGAAGAAGTTGTAAAATTTTAATGAAACAAATCACTTTGAAATTCTCAAAACTGGAGGATGTTTTCAAAAATTGGCAAAATTTAAAGATCTGGCCTCGTTTTGGAATCCAGGGGTATTTTGGTAATTTTGTCAATCAGGGGCAATTTTGAAGTTTTGATAAATTGGGGATATTTCAACAGTTGTAAAACTTCGAGGGTTTTTTTTTTTGAAAATGTTCCTTTTCAAATAGTGATGTTTGTAAAGATTTCCAAAACCAGGGTCATTTCGGTGATTTTGCAACTTGAGGGCGTTTTCATAATTTTCCAAAACCAAAATATTTTGCTGATGTTTTTCAAAGCTAAGTTGTTGAATATTGGTAAAATAGTTGAAATTTTTGAGCAAAACCATTGAACTGATATTTTATGGACCGAGGGCATTTTAGTAATTTTACCCCTAAGGGCATTTTTGTAATTTCCCACAAATCAAGTTTTTCGAGGAAAACGTTGTAAAAATGACGTTCTCAGATTTGAAAGAGTTATTGCAAAAGTTTTGAAAACATTAGGGTTGTTGTTGTTTCATTCTTTTTCGAAAACATGGCTAATTCCCTTTTCGGGTTTTAATCATTACGTTAAGCCTATGACCGAGCCCTCTTAGTCAGGGTGAACCAAAGCTACGCACCAGGCAGGATTCGAGTGAAGAGGAGGTGAGTCACGCGGACTGCTTAAATACCAAGCTCTCACCAAACCTTTCTAGACATGCGCACAGAGGTTACCACACCACCGAGCCCCTCCGAGTTAGGGTGAACTGGCTACGCACTGCAGGATACTGCGAAGAGGAGGTGAGTCACACTGATCGCTTAAATACTGTGCTCTTAGGATCCAATCCTCGACATGCGTACAGGGGTTACCACACCCTAGCTCAATGACTAAGTCATAGGTGGGTTAAGTTCTTTAAGTCTTATGTTCTGTTTGTGTGTTTGAGTAATCTAATCCTAGGGTTCAATATTCCTATAAGTCTATTCTACGTTCCATGCTTCCTACCCTTCTACAGAAGAAATAATTCACCAAGAGGTTTGATGTACTTACCTGGGCGGATCGGTGCCGGAGACTCGGGCCATCGCTGTTCAAAAATCAAAAATTATTCCATAAGGCCTACTAAAACATTTTTGGGCCTTGGGCCCCAGTGAGCTTTGAGGCTGGCTCGATACCAATTTTGTAACAACCCAAACCCGGCCCAAACACTATGGCCAAATCTGGTCTATTACAGGGAAAATATTTTTGAGAAATTCGTTTTTCTAAATCGATTTAAGTTGTTGAAAAATCCTTTTGTTTGATTGTTTTGATAAAACCATACTTAAGTTAATTTTGGAAATTAATTAAGTCAAGTTAGTTTAAAATTTCGAAGGTGCCCGATGGCACGATAAAAACACTTTTCGATTTAATTTGGGGAAAAACATGTGATTTTAAATTCAATAATAATAGTAACATAGTTTAAAGCAAGTATTCAACATATGAAAAGAAATAACAGAAATAAAATATCAGGAGGCCTTATTACATCCAAATAAAATAAAAAAAAATCGGAAATAAAATTTATCATAACTAAAATTTAAGTTCATTTGATTTAATTCCACCGCATGGCCACCTCGAGTCAACCCGGCTCCACATCCGCGATCTACGTGTCACCTGAAAAATGTAAAGGAGAAGGTGAGTCACCAAGACTCAGTATGTAACCTTTTCCCCGTTTTAAAAACATTTTTTTCATACACAATATATAACAATTAATATGCAGAATATTAAGTACCCGACCTAGCCAACCAAACGCCACTGTCTACCCCGTTGTGGTACCAAACCACTGGTGGTGCCAAACCACTGGTGACATATAGTCACGATGTGTTACCAAAACACTAGTGTCCGTAGACACGAATCGATTGATGGGGCCAACCCATCGTGTGATACCAAATCACTGGTAGACGATCCCATATCTCAAGTGGGGCTAACCCACGGTGGTGTTAACCACAGGGATAAGTCGCTATGAGGTGCCAAACCTCTGGAGGTACCAAACCTCTGGTGACCGTAGTCACGATGTGTTACCAAAACACTGGTGCCAGTCGGCACAATATCACTGCCCCCTCCACTCTTTCAACCCACAATAGACAAACAATCATAACCAGGTTTATCACATGTATCAATACGTCATGCTTCCCAAAAGCATAAAATAACAAAATCATATTAACAGCTACTTACCTGAGTTTCCATCTATACCGATAAGGTATATTATCCAATGCTACATAAATTAAGTTAGCATTCCCAATACTCAGCATATATAATAAGTTATACGTGTGTATGTACACACCTGATATCGATGATTGTCCTAAATCCCGAAAAGAGGAGTCGGCCACCCTAGATCTCCCTGCACCTATATTCGGCCAACCCTTAAGATTAGTATTATGGCCTATTCGGCCAACCAAAACAAATCTAGAGAGATCAGTTGTGATCCCGAATCCTTACCCTTTTGCTTTTTGACTACCAACCACAGCGCTCAATATGCGAATCTGTTACCAAAATAATCGGTCAAAGATACTGTTAATAGCCTTCGACTTTTAATCACTTAAACAATAACCCTTTGAAAAATAAGCCCTTACCACCACTTACTAACGCCGAATGCTAGATACTTAGGCTTAGATTGCTTGCTCACAATATCCCAAAGTCCTAGGTGCAATAGGTTTCATAGAAGGATTAGTATATGCCGTATTTCGGCTTTTAGATACTTAAAAAAAGAACTTGATGGACTTAATAATGGATCCTTACCACTTTACCCCAAAACCGACTATCAGAGAATGAAAGATCCAATCTTGCTGCTTGAGATCCCGAAGTGCCTAACATCGATTTCAACACTGATTAGAACCCTTGCTTTCGTTTGCCAAAATTTCGGCTTTTCTCCAACCTATAAGTGACAGAGAGAAAGAGTATAGAGGAGAAGGATTTGGCTAGTCTTACCTTCACCAAACGATTGCCACAAGAAATCCCGAAGATCTATCCCCTTCCTAGTATTCGGCCAAAGAGGTTAAAAACACGAGAAAGGAATTCGGCACTTTCAATGGGTATATTCGGCCAAAAGAATAGAGGAGAAATAATGGGGAAGAAAAGTGTTAGAGGTTTCGGCTTGGCAATAATGGAGAAGGAAAGGAGAGAAAGGAGAGGGTAGGTGTTTTGGTCAGAAATCAAAAGTAGAAGAAGAGGAAGATGGTGATGTAGAAATCGGTTTTGAGAAGGAATGAAAAGAAAACAAGAGAGGTGATTGCTTAGCCGAAAATTAGGAGGAAAAGACTAGCAAATTCGGCACATCCCCCCCCTTTTTTACTTGCCGTCCACTCCTTCCAAAGAAGTTCAAATTTCGGCTAAACTCCCTTTGAAAGTATTCAAAATAATTTGAACACCCAAATGCCTATTTTTCCTCTGCCAACTCTAATTAATCCCATGATAATCCATAAATAAAATAGCCTCTTTATTATCCTTAAAATTGAACAAATAAAAATCTAATTTTAAATGCTCATATTATCTTATAATAATAATAAAAGAGTTTAAACTGAGGAAAAACTCCCCCTTGTGCCGTCCCATTAATGAGCAAAAAGAGGGATTTCCGCGACTCGAACACAAGCTCCCTGCTCTCCTTGATGGCGTCAACACTAGCTCTTAAGTGGCCTCACTTTTGCCACTTTGCCAAGGCCCATTTTGTGTTAAATTACCCACATTTATTTATATAACCCCCTCTTGCTAAGGCTCCCTGCCTTTAAAGTTAACAACTGAAATTTTCTACCAAACCGTGCCAACTCAAAGCCTTAATTAACCTTTATTATTCCATAAATAATATCACAGCAGTTCATACATAAGAAAAATAATTAAATTCCAAATAGCCCCGTTTTTAGGATGTTACACGATAAATTTATATTCCCTGTTGATTTTGTTATATAAGACATGGTTGAGGATATTAAGGTACCCATGATCTTAGGTCTACCCTTTTTAGCTACTTCTAGAAATGTTATTGATGTGGATAATGGTAAACTTGTGCTGAAGGTAGGTGATGAAGTGGTTACTCTTCAAGCACGTGATTTTGTGAGAGTTTCTAGCGGGCAGGATGATAGTCGTTATTTTGATAATGTTAATAACCGTGTGACTCAACATTCTTTGTAGGAAATCACTCACGAAAATGTGTTAGCATCGTATCTTGTTCAAGGTTATAAAAATCAAGGGACAAGTGAAGAAAAAATGGTGTAGCTTAATGAATTAGATGAATGACGACCAAAGATTTATGAAAAGCCAAGAACATTCAAAGAAGTAACAAAGAAATGCCTTGAGGTCGAATCCATTTGTCGTGTAGAACATCTTAAATTAAGAAGTTGGAGACAAAGTGCTGCTAAACAATTTTGATTTAAGAATATTCCTTGAACATCTTAAATTAAGATGGTCGAATCCATTTGTCGTGTAGAACGTCTTCCCATACAAAACTACTTAGGTAATACACTCTGATTATGATATATTTAAGGTAAATGGTCATCGACTTGAATTTTATTTTGGTGGTAATATTGATAATGAGATAAATGAGCTTCGGTTCAAAAATCTAAGTTCATCGTATGCGTTAAAGAGAAATTTGAGCTTAGACTCCAAATAAGCGCTACTCGAGACACAACCCGAATGTTGATTTTAAAAAATGAAAAATATTTAAAAATAATATTTTTTTAAAAAATGTTGCACACAGTCTAAGAAACACTATACGACCTAACGACATTGTAGTATAGGACACACGACCTGGGTACACGAGTATGTCACAAGCCGTGTGAATATTGGAGCCAATTTTTTCAATTTTCTCTTAACACACAGGGTCACAGAGGGTCACAAGGCCTTGAGACATAGTCATGTGACCCACACACCCCTTGGCATGGCTGTGGGAGAAGCGAACAATGACCCCACAGGGCCTGAGTGATCACACACGGCCTGGAGACACAGCCATGTGACTATTAAAGAATTTTTTTAAAAAAAATTCATGACAAACACAGCCTGCTGACACGATTGTGTGACCCACACGCCCATGTACACGATCGTGGGAGAAGTGAACGAAAACATCACGATTTGGAAAAGACCACACAGCCTTGACACACAGTCGTGTCCCAGGCTATGTGAATACTTTTTAAAGAATTCATTTGACACATAGGCATATACTTACACGGTTTTAAGACATGACTGTGTGGCCCAACATTGGCTAAATACACGATCGTGCCTGCCTTTAAAATCTAAAAACCTTAATTTTTTGTCCTTTCTCCTTTCACGCCGTTTCACTAACTCCACTTAACCCTACTAGCCGTTCCATCACAGCTGAGTGCTTCCCCCTATAACCGTCATCCACATCGCCTCCGTAGCTCATCCATTCATCTTTCAAGCCCTACTCTCTACGCCATCAAGCTCTCTCCGTCCATGTCATTTCCTTAAATTTTTCTCGCTGAAAACTCAAACACTACAGACACCCCCTTTTCTAGGCTCCTCAATCCTTCTTCCCCAACCCTTCTCATTTCCTACTCACATAACCTTCTCTTCTCCTTCACAAACTCGTTAGATCCCTCATCTCCTTCCTTTTTTCCCATTCCTCATCTCCACGCTGCCATCCCTATTTTTCCCCTTTCCTTTCCTCTTTTATCTCTCATCCCTCCTAATCGACTACTGTTCTCACCCCATCACACACATCCACCACTATCCGATCTACCCATTTTTCACCGTCTATCGTTCTTCCCATTACTATCGTATGAGCTGCTACCGTCTGCCCAAACCACTATTTGTCAATGTTTATTTTCTTTTTTTATTTATTATTTTATTATTAGTAGTAATATTAATATTCCAAGTATTAGTGTTAAAATAATTAGTTTAGTTCAGTTTTTTTTTTGCTAAGTATTAGTTTTAGTTTTCGTATGAGGAATAGATGTTAGTTATATTAGTTATGTGATCCGACTTTTATCATGAGATGATATGTTTGTCGATTCTTCTGGTTATATGATCCGACTTTTGTTATCTGCTAAATTATTGGTGGTGTTGATTCATTTGGTTATATGATATTTGGTTGTTATGTTTTATTTAAAATGCATAATGACAAACACTAGAGGTAAAACCAAGGCTGCTGTCCTCACCTCTAAACAATGAAAGACACCGAGTGCCACTTCGTCTTCAGCCCAGACTATAGCCACAAGACATTCGTGTCTCCAATTCCCTTCTGGTCCACATGAGGACCATTATCAAAATGTTAGGGGGCGACCTTTGGGATTAGGTCGTTGCATTGATTAGAAATCCTTGTAGGCAGTCCATTTAGCTGTCAGACTTCGAGTTCTAATCGACAGAGTACCGTGGGATCGATTTTTGACCATTGTAGAGCCCACATATGTAAAATTTATGATAGATTTCTGCTTGACGTTCTTTATACAACTGATGATTTCACATTAGGATGAGCCTTGTACCATTTCTTTCAAACTTGGGGGTAAGACAGGCTACTTGAGCATCCCGGGCTTCGGAGCATCTCTTGGACATTATTCCAAGGAGTTCATGCATAACCTTGAGTTTTCAACACTGCCCAAACACGTCCATCGACCAGCTCCACTCTGTTGGTGTGAGATCTCCGAGACTGAGGCACTGTACAACCTGAGCCAGTCAAAAGCTACTTGCTTACCTCGAACCCTGCGCTATATTCATGTCATTTAGGCCCATACATTGACTGGTTGGAGGAAAAACATGAGGGTCGTCAGTATATCAAAGGTTTATTTTCTGTGGAGTATGGAGACGCGTCATCCTATTGTTGTCGCTTACTTCGTGGCTTTATGTTGTTGGCAGTAGTCCGATCGGATCAAGAGGGGTCCTATCTGTATGGGTCATTATGTAACTCGACTGGCGATGTACTTTGGGTTGCTTGACATTCTGGAGTAGACTTCTTCATTCACCTTGGTTGGACAGATGATCCCGCAAGGATTATCTATTATGAGCTAGGTGAGGATGATACAATGTTAGCACAGAGCGGGTTTCCACTGATATGCACTGTTTCATTTGGACCCTCAGGATGAACATGAAGAGCTCATGGATGATGGCCCTCCTCAACTTACGGACCCTACTCAATCCTCCCCTTCTTCTAGTCACTCCACTGTTGCACATTCGGTCACACTCTGATCAGATTGACCACTTTGAGCAATGAAAAATAGAGCAGATAGATCGCCTCGAGCAGTTACATTTGGAGCAATTCAGCCAGCTTCAAAGCCATCATGATCACCTTGAAGCATATCTACAACTGGCTTTATTTAGTTTTCAGTTTTATTTATTTATTTTTTTAGTTGTACTGTTATTATTATTTTAGTTGTTTTATTTTATTTTTGATACTTATATGTTTTGTTTTATTTTTATTCTAAAATTTATTTTTTATTATTTTGTAGGTTATTTTTCTATTTTGTTATCTCTTTATCTTATTTTTTTTCTATCTTCTTATTAGTGTACACGGAACATGTATTTCATTTAAAATCTCCTACGATTCTAAATTTCACTATTCCAATGAAATCATCCAAATTCAAGGCAGTTTCATTTCTTTCCCTCTCTTATGATATTATGCTTATTCTGTGATTATATTTGTTTGTACATTGAGGGCAATGTACATCTTAAGTGTGGGAAGGATTTTATATGTTATGTGATATAGTCCCTAAATTGTTGTTTGGGTTTAAGAAATTTTCTCACACCTACCATTAGAGTTGATTTTTCTAAATTTGGAGTTTTTAGCGATTTTGTTTTGGGGTTAATTTATGTATTTTTGTGCATTGTGTGATTTATACTTTAAGACTCGAGAGAATCAAGCATGATAAGTAGTTTTTCAGAAATTATTATTTTAGGTTGTCTCCTCGAACTGAAGCATTATCTTGAAATTTTAAATTTACAAATTTGACATCAAAACCATAATTTTTTTGTAAGCTTTTGAGCTTTTAGAGCATATATTCTAATTTGTGCTCATTTTATTTTTGGTAGTGAGTATGTCAACTTGCTTTGTTATTCTACAACTTGCTTCGATTATACATGTCGAGACCTCATTATTGATTTGATACATTGAGATGGTTAAGGCATTTAAGATTTAACCCACCTAACATTTAACTAGCTTACCTGTTGAATTAGCCTCTAGTAAACCCCGTTGATCCTTACACATTTTTTTCTCACCCATTTATGTTAACCCCTAACCCATATATATGTTGTAAAATTATCATTTTTACTGACTCCCTTTTTGTCGAGATTTGATTTGGTCAGTTGCCTAACTATGTTTCATCATTTGAATTGCTAAATTGTTGATGTAAATTCTTATAATTCAACAATTGAATTTCTTTTCTAGTTTGGTAACTTATCAACTCGATTCTCGATTGTAACCAATTTTTCTAACCATATCCATATTCTAAATCTAAGCCCTATTACAACCTTGCAGCGACCTCTTGACTGGTGTGTCATCTCATTTACATAGTGGTGGAGATTTAATTTTCAAGCAAGCTTATGATAATAACATTTCTTGTTGACTATTGAATGCATATTACTTGACTTAAATACTTTGAGTGCTTTGAGTGAATCTTTAGTGATGATATTATTTCTTGTTGAGTTTGAATTTCAGGTAATTATTGAGATAGGGGAGATGCCTAATGTTTTTAAGCCTTAAAAAGCTCTACTTGGATTGCTTGTATTCTTTAGTTTGAATTTCCAATGCAGGATTATCTGTAGATTATCCTATTACATTGTTGGTGAAAACAATAAATTAAGGATGGTTAACTTGAATGTGGGTTGAGAATTTTTCTTAAGGACAAGCAAGCGCTTAACTGTGAGGATATTTAATGAATATTAAAAGTAACATGTTTTAACATTATTCTTAATGCGTTTTTGGGTGATTATTCAATGTTGATTGTGAATTTTATGCTCCTAATCCTTTAAATTCATGTTTTGATGCTTAATAAAGCACTTGGAAGAAAAAGGAGCGAAAACCAAAAAATCAAAACAAACTTCAGGAGCCACATGGGTTGACCCATTCTACACGGCTGTGTAGATTGCGAAAATTTGCACTCTGAACAGTGGAAAATCATGATTTTTAGGTTTTTCGCGCATTCTAAGATGTATATATGACAAAAATAAGGTGTAAGAGAACCGTCATAGAATATTCAAGAAAATGACGTGAAAAAACACCATTTAAGTTGATTCTGAAGCAAATTTTCGTTAATATATAAGATTCTAGGTTGATTTCTTAGGAGATTATCATGAGCTGCTTTATTTCTTTTAATTATATTGTCTATTGGATGTTTTCTTTTTCGAGTTTGTTAATTAGTTAATTTAGTTAATTTTAGTTTTTAATTTATCACTCGAATTATTCGGTTAAATAATAGAAAGACGGTAATTACTAGTACTTTTAATCTTCGTGGAAACGATACCTTTGCTCACCGTAACTATACTATTAATTGATAAGTGCACTTACTTTACTCGAATTTTTAGTTAATTTTGTGTACATCACATATATATAAATATATAAATGATGTCATGCAAACAAACATACAGATTGTATTCACGTAGCATTCTAACAAATATATTATAGTAAATACCAATAAATAAACAATAAACAAGATAAATTATATTTAACATACATACACAAAAGACAAAATCATTGTTATGTTTATTGTCAGTACTATGTTAACTTTATTTAATTTTTTTGATATACACACACAAAAGATAACTATATAATAAAACCGAACAATAACAAGAAAAATGGGGGAGAAAATGTTATGTCAATACTGTGTTGACTTTTATATTTATTGTTGTTTATGAAAGGGAATCTAGATCCTGACAAATGCGCTGAAATAGATTGTTTTTTTACTATATACTATTCTATTGCACCAAATAGATTCCAATGCAAAATTACAAATTGTATCTAATTGTTGTTGCCTACCTAGCCACCCAAAACATGAGCCTTTCGTCAAAATTTTTAAAATAAGCTCCTTCCTTTTTCAACCTAGAAAACATGTCAAGAAAAATTATTTTCTTATTATAAAGAAACCAATCAAAAACCCAAATAAAAAAACTCAATTTAGAAATTTCACAAAGACTTACCTAGTTAACGTCTCAATTAGCCTTTAAAGCATTGAAATTGAAATTGTGGGTTCATAAATTCAAGGAAAGCTTTTAACTTTTTAAATAAGGTTGTCTAATTTAGTGTTTCGAGTAAGATAAGGATTTTTTTTATTAGGGTTTGCAATTAAACAAAAGTTCTTGGAGAATTTGGTTTTTGATTAGCTAAGGGGTTTTCGATTTAGCGGTATATTGTTGAAGATTTAGGGTTTCAGCAAAGGGATTTTCGATTTAATAAAAGGATTTTGATTTCCAATATGAGTTTCAACTGAAAAAACAAAACAAAACAAAACAAAAGGTTCTTGGCAAATGAGATTTCAATAATGATTCAAATGGAAAACACAATTTCTTTCAACATTTGTGACGATCAAGAGAGGTTCCTTTTTGGTGATTTTTTGTTTTTTGTTTCTTCTCTTCAAAAATTAAATGTGACAATTAAGTTCAAGGGTTAGGATTTCTATTTTTTTTCAACTCATTATAAAAATTGTACATAAAATTAATTAAATTAATTTAGTTATAATAACAAATAAAAAAGCCACATCATGAACAAAAAATGATGATGTCATCAATAGTACACATGGCATCCGAGGTAGCGTTTTAGTTGGCAAAACTGAAAAAAAAAAAAATCAAAACAAAAAATGATGATGTCATCAATAGTACACATGGCATCCAAGGTAGCGTTTTAGTTGGCAAAACTGAAAAAAAAAAATCAAACTTAATAGCCATATCATCTTGACCATTAAAAATTAATGGTCAACGTCGGTCAAGGGGCTATTTTACTGACTTTTGACAATTCAAGTATTCAATTGAGTTTAAAAAGAAGAAGAAGTAGAGGCTTAATTACTTTTCTTGAAAAAGTTTGAGGACTTTTTCACCTTTAAGCCAATGGCGTAATGAAAGTTAAATTTATTATTTTTTTAAAATATTTTATTATATTATTAATTATTAAAATTTTAATTACATAAAATTATTAAATGTATTTAACATAAAAGTATGATTTGATAAATTTTAAAAAAAAAAATTAATTTCAATTTTTTTCTCAATAAAATGTCAACTAGCTTATTTCATTTGTCATTTTAATTTCGAAAAAAATAATTTATACATTGCTATTAGAATTTTTAAATTCCATAAACAATATTAATGGTTTGACAAATGTCTTACAAAAATATAATAAAATATTAAAAAATAAATATTTAAATAAACTGACACATGATCATTTTTTGAAACTATTTGTAGAATAATAAAAAAGTAAACTTCTATTGTACCAAATACCAATCCTTTGATTTCATTTTTTTAATGAAGATTTTTAATTTCAAGTTTCTTTTTTCAATATAATATAATATAATTAATAAAATTTAAAAATAATTATAATTATTTTATCAATAATATTAACATAAACTTTCATAAAAATAATATTAATGAAACAATAAATAATCCTATAACATTAAAAAAATCATTGAATAAAAAAGTACGTCAATTCGTGAATATTTTGTAAAAATATTATTATTATGGATATTAAAAGTATAGCACCTAAAATCTAATTGTGCATGTAGTTTTCTACTCTCACTTCTTTTTCAATTAATATGATAAAATATTATTAATATAATTATTTTTAATAATATTAATTAAATCATATTTAAAATTATTTTAGATATAAAATATTATTAAGCCACTTATAATATTAAATTAAATAAAAATATACCTTCAACAAATAAAAAAATTATCTTGAGCAGATAACAAGTTTATAGATTCAACATTTTTATGAACCATTCTTAATATTAAAAGTATAAAATATATAATCTAAACCATGTAGTTTTATGCTTTCATATTTTTTAGTAAATATGATAAAATAATATTAACACAATTTTTTAATTTATAATTGTTTTATTAATAATATTAATTAAAATACCATATCTAAAATTACTTTAGATATAACTTCAGTAAAACAAAAGTATTATTCAACACTTACACTATACAAATTACTTATTTTAAAAATTAAAATAACATTAATTATTTTATGCATTTATAAAAATAATTTATTTAAATCAGGTTTTCACAAAAATAAATAAATAAATACAAATTTTAGAAACATTTTATTTATCTTTTACCAATAACTTATATTAATTATAAAAAATAATATATATTTATACCAGTTAAATAACAGGTCAACTTACCGTGTTATTGTAAGGAAAAAAATAATTTTCATGATTGATTTATTATTTTTTAAAAATTAAGTGATGGAATTGAAATAAAAATAATTGTTTTCTCACTTACATCAATAAGCACTCTTTTTATTATAAGAAAACTAATACGATTGAAATAAGATAAGAGTAAGCACGTGTATAGGACTGATTACTTTTAATTTAAAAACTCCATACTGCAAATGACAAATCCCAAACCATCTGATCGATTGAAAGAGGAAAAATAGAAGAACTGAGAACAGGGCAGGCACAACATACATGTCCCCATTTTATTTAATATCATAAACAAAGGCTGGAATTACTCAATTCCAAAACGTTTCTTCATCTGCAGGATAAAATCATAGACTTTTTGTTGGTCAGGAAGGGACTTGGCTACACTCTCCTTTTGCATGCACCTTTTAGCCCATGCTATCAGTTTGGGACACTCTGCTTCAATGCTGAAGTTCCCACACTTCTCATAAGCATAAAACCAGCTATAAAACGGAATGAATGCAACATCCACATATCCAAGACTTTCTCCTCCAAAGTAAGGCTTGTCCCCAAGCTCCCTTTCTATCAGCTTCAGGCTTTCTATGAATTCTTTCTTTGCTGTTGCTTGCTCTTCTCCCTTTGTCTTCCATACTCTGCTCCCCAGGTCATATATCTGCATTTCATTTAACATTATTTTAGGCACAATACTTCGCTCTCCTATTTATGTATACAATTCCAAAAGGGGAAAAAAAAAAAGAAAGAACGTACCTTCTTGTCAATATAATCAGCCCAGAATCTAGCAGTAGCTTTTTGGTAAGGGTCAGAAGGGAGCAAAGGAGCTTTGTCATGCCATACCTCATCGATGTACTGAACCTGAATGAGCGACTCACAAACAGGTTTACCGTTATGGATAAGAACAGGGATTTTCTTATGAACAGGGTTCATCTGCAGCAGTAAAGCACTCTTGTTCCTCAAGTCTTCTTCCTTGTATTCGTACTTAATCCCTTTCTCAGCCAAAGCAATCCTGGATCTCATCCCAAACGGACTTGGCCAGAAATCCAGCAATACTACTTCCTCTGCCATTCTTTTGATCTAAAGATTCAAATACTAAAACTAATATCTTGGGCTTGTTATTTTCTCTCTCTGATTCTGAACTGAAGGGCTATTAGTATGTATATTTATAGGCAAAAAAGGGTAAGAGTCGGTAGCTTTTTCTACGTCTTTCCTAGCATAATCACATAAATCAATGAATCTGGAGATAGAGAAAAGGAAATTCCATCTCTCGAGAACTCCCGATATTTTCATTTTTCTAAAAGTTTATTTCCGGTCATAAACCTGTATTTTAATATATATCCATATTTATTGTAGTTTCTATGAACATTCCAAAGGGCTCATCCTTCTGAATAATGATAGTAAAGAGAATAGTCTCCCATTCCTTATGCCATTCCTTACGTTAGCAGTGTCTAGTAGTGATTGTTTTAATATAAAGTACGGATTGCTCTTATGCAATTGCATGCGTCATCTACTTATGGAGCTCATAGTTTTTGACAGTTTTTTTTACTCCAATAATATAAAAAAAATAATAATAACCCAAATGGTGGATGACATTATTTACTAAAATAATAAGTTTGGTAATGTTCTATTGGTATCCCCAGACAATTTTACATCACCAAATTAAAATGTAATGATTTAAAATATTTAAAAATATAATATATAAATTTTTCATTTTGATTGGCTGTTTAAAGAAAGAATTTTTAGGGCGGCATCAAATTTTAAATAGGGTAAATTATTTCATAAACCCTCATTTTTTATCATTTTCTTTTATTCTCCTTCAACACGAAGAATAGAGAGGCCTCTAACCAATTAGTCCAACAAAATTTTTCTACCAAAAAGTATTTATCTAAAAAAGCTAATTCCAGCTAGAAATAAATTTTATTTATTTTTAAAAAATAAATTTTTTTTGTTCAAATTATTTTATTCCAGTTGGAATAAATTTTCAAAAAATAATTTTAAAAAAAAATCATTTGAACAAAAAAAATTAGTTTTTAAAAAATAGATAAAATTTATTTCCAATTGGAATAATTTTTTTTACAAGAATACACATAAATTACTACATGAATTGTCATCCAACATCATTGGAAAACAATATTTTTAAAAAAAAAAATTCAAATTGAACTAAAAAAATAAAAAAAATCAAATTAATAAAAATGGAAAAAGTTGAAAGTGAAATTTATCATTATAATCACAAATATATTAATTAAGGTTGCGATTGTTTCACTAAAAATGGCTTCCGAAAAATGATTTTTAGAAAATGACTTAGTTTTTTGGTATTTGGATGAATCTGTGTAAAATATTTTCTACTGTTTGGCAAATTTCCTGAAAATATTTCGTAAAAGTCGTTTTCAATAAAACAAACATATATTTGAGATTTTATTATCTTTTCATTGTTTAATTGAGTTTATTTTAGAAAGCTTATTTATATTTTAATTAATCATGTTTTAGTTTTAATCAACCTTAATTTACTTAATTAAGCTTAATTGTTAATTTCGTACATTAGAGAATATAAATTTATATTAATTAAGTTGAAAGTAGTAAATATTTATTTTGATTATTATTTGGATGAGTAAGTTGAAAAATGGTTTAATTTAATAAAAATTGAAGTAAGGACCAAATTGTAAAAATTTTTAACTCTAAGGGTTTGAGTAGTGAAATCTGAAATATTGATGTAGTGACTAAATTTTATGATTATGATATATGAAAATTTGGAAAGTTGAGCATAAAATAGTAAAGTTTGAAACTATAGGGGTTAAATTGTAAAGATTTCAAATCTTGAGTTTTAGGACTAATTTACATTATTTGAGAATTTACAATTCTGAAAAATAGAATATGAAAGTTTAACTATTCAAAAATCAATGACTAATTTTTGAAAATTTTGACAGTTTTAGTTGTAAGGACTAAATTATAAAACTTGGAAATTTTAGAAAATGGACTGTTTTGAAAAATTGTAAAAAACAAGGTTTAGGACTGAACTGTAGAATAAGAAAAACTGTTTTTGAGGAATTTAATTGTAGAATAGTAAAAATTTTGATTTTGGGGGCTAAATCGTAACAAATATAAAATTAGAATATAAGGGACTATTTTCTTCGACAATGAAGAGAGCTTTTCCCTTTGTTACTCTAAAAGCTTCCCTTTTTTGTTTCTTCGACAATGAAAATAGTGAGCAAAGCCTAATTAATTTGAAAAATGTCATACGGAAAAAAAATCGGTAAGACATTTTCCTTAAAAAAAATTCTTTATTTTACCATTTTTTTTTTGAAGAATGATTACCTTTAGTAATTTATTTTCCACCAAATAAACAAAGTAAAACAATTAAAATATTTATGCAAACAAGTAGACCCTAATATTAAAATTATCTTTTTAGGGTAAATTACACTAACAGTCACTCTATTTTCAATTCAGTCATTTAACTTTCAAAAAATAACAAATCAATCACTGATAGCAAGCTAATTTCGTGTTTTTAATGTACCTATTTTTGGTAAAAATTTTAATAGAATGCTATTAACCTCGTGATTTTTTGCTTAAATTTTATCAGTGACGCAATTGGAGTGCTAAAGTTCAAAAACAAGCAAAATCTGGCTAAATTGAAACAAAAAAACAAGACAATGAGCTGAATTGAAAATTTCAATATTATTTTTGGGCTGATAAAAAATCTCATTTTTGACTTTTTCAAATCCTATTTTTAGAAAAAAAAAAATTTGTGTTGGTTATTAAACATGATTTTAGGAGAAAATCATGCCAAAATTAGCTCTTGAGAGGTGTATAAAAAGCCTTGTATTTGTGGCATAAAGTTGTATCGGAAAACACTTGAAAAAAAAACCATTAGCTCATTCGTGAAAAGCAATTGAGCATTTTTCCATTTCTATTCTTTTTTATATTTTGGTGCAATTGCCCTCTTAGTCCTTTCCTTTCTTCATATATTATCTTCCATTAAAATCTATTTTTAAACCTAATCGACTATGATAATTTCATGCTCAACTAATCCCTATTTAGCCTTAGGCCGATTATCATTCTATTCGAAAATCGTGAGATATGAATCCGCGCTAAAACCTTACAACACGGTACTCATTATTTCTCCGAAATATAAGATAGTCACAATCGTCTCTTAAAGTTAATTCTATTTCCACTCAAAAAGTGCACGTTGGGTTGGAGTAGTTTGGCGTACAATTGGGAAAATGAGACAGTTATCTATCGCGTTCGAGTTCCCACGAACAAATTGGCGTGTTTAGGTGGATAAAGACAAATTGAACCTCCGTCAAGGGAGATAGTGATCGAATTTAAACGTCTCATGCAGTTGAGGTCGTTAATTCAAGTTGGGCTCTTCTAGATTGCACTGCTACTGGAATCTTAAATTGCGGATGCGTGTCACATGGTTAGATAGTCGGTAAGGGTTGGTTTGCAGGTTGTATCGTAATCAACTACACAGGAGGAGTTGGTGGTTAAGGCGTCCTTGGTCGCTATAACCACTTATCAATTGGAAGGAAAAATCCACTTTCAATTATCAACTCGAGATTGGAATTACTGATTCTAAGGCTAAGAATTCACAGATTTTATTTACCAATTTAATTTCAATTATTTAATTTTATTTGCAATTATCATTCTGTTATTATTTCGTTCTATTCATTTTTTTACCTTTATCATCTAAAATCCCCATTGATTTATTTTTTAGTTCAGCACGTGACAAGTCATAGGCACGACAGCTGCCATGACTTTGGAATCTGGTCATGTAAAAACGATATTAGGAATCCCAGTCCCTATAAGATCGACCCTAGTTCTCTATACTACTGTTTAATTCTATTAGAGCATAACAAATTTATATTTGGTGGTTTCGACGCCTATAAAATTTTGGCACCGTTGCCGGGGACTTGAAAAATAATTTTAATTTTATTTCTTTTACTTATGACTAGGTCATAACCGGGGACTTTAGAATTTGAACTAGAAATTGAGAAGTTGCTCGATCACTGCGAAGAGAAGCTATTCGACACAAAAAATGACCATAAGTGAAAGAATCTGAATATGAAACACTGTCATACACGGAAAACATTTACAATACACTCAGTGAACCAAAAAAATGGCAGATCAAACCATTCGACAACTCGCTGCAGCACGAGATGAGCAATAACTATTGTGCATAACTTATTCGACAGGAGGAACACTATTTGAACTAAAATTTGGCTTAATTCATCTATTGTCCACTTTTCGCGGTTTGTAAAACGAGAACCCCCATAGTCATCTTAAGGAATTCCAGATGGTTTGCCTAAGTATGAAACCTTAGGGAGTAACAGAAGATCAAATTAAACTTTAAACTTTTCCTTTCTCGTTAATCGACTCTTCTAGAGAGTGATTGTTTTATTTACCTCCAGGATTAGTTAATACATGGTCTAACATGTCTCGCTTGTTTCTTGACAGATTCTTTCCAACAATTCGGGCAACCGAATTAAGGAGAGATATTAGCAGAATACGACAAAAGGAGACCGAATCACTCTATGACTACTAGGAGCAATACATGAAGTTGTGTGCAAGTTGCCCACAACATGACCTAACTGAACAATCACTTTTTTAATATTTCTATGAGGGGTTACTCCTTCTGGAAATAAAGATGATTGATGCCGCCAGTGGAGGAGCACTTGTTAACATGACTCCTCAAAGAGCAAGGGAATTGATTTCAACCACGGTTGTGAATTCCCAACAATTTTGACCAACTATAGAACCTACAAGACAAGTTCATGGGCTAAGTACTCCATCATTAAAAGATAAAAATGGCAAGCCCACTAATGTAGTTCAAAATTTATTTGTAGAAAAGACGAACACAGCTCGGTTGTGTTGGATTTGTGCCATGTATGATCATCCAATTGACTCATGTTTGATTTTGCACGAGGATACAACAGCACGAGTAAATACCACTGGAAACTTCCTAAGGCCACCCCAAAGACGATATGATCCATATTTAAACACTTATAATGCGGGTGGGGAGATCACCCAAATCTGAGTTATGGAACGAATCCTCATTATAACCAACCAAATCAGCCAATGCCACCAACGACTCATCAATTTTAACCCCCAAAGACATCTCTTGAGGTATAGTGGAGAGATTAGCTGCTAGTACTGAAAAGTTCCAACAGAAGACTAAAGTGCACCTACAAGAAAATAGATTAGTAAATAGGTAAGCTTGCGCTTATGATTAGTAGATTGGAATCCCAAGGAAGTTTTCATATAAAAAAAGATCCAAATCCACGATAAAATGAAAGTGCTATGACATTAAGAAATGGAACAGTTTTGAAGCTAGCACTTGGCAAGAGTCGTGATTACGACACTAGACGGAAAGAACAGAAACTTGATCTAGCAGCTACTACGGAGTCGAAACTATAAAAGTCATTCGTGGTACCACCTTTATTTCTTGGAAGGCTTGCCCAATGTAAAAAGGAGCAAGAAGAGAAAGAAATTCTAGAGATGTCTTAGAAAGTTGAAATTAACATACCCTTACTTAATGCAATAAAGCAAGTTCCATGCTATGCGAAATTCTTAAACGAATTATGCACTGGCAAGAAGAAGTTCATAGGTAATGAAATAATAGGTGTAGGAGAAAATGTCTTTGTGGTTTTATAAAAGAAAATTCCGCCTAAGTGTAAGGACCAAGGTATGTTTGCTATATCTTGCAAAATAGGTAATGTTAACATTAAAAAGGCCATGTGTGATTTAGGTGCATCTATTAACTTTATGCCTTTATCTATTTTTAAATTACTAAACACGAGTGATCATTCAATTGGCAGATAGGTCAATTGTGTATTCAAAAGAGGTGTTGGAAAATGTCCTTGTCAAATTAAATGAACTAATCTTTCCTGCAAGTTTTTACATCGTTGACATAGAGGATGATTACTTGAAAAATTCTTCTGATATCCTAATTGGGAGACCATTTTTAAGCACTGCATGAACGAAAATTGATGTTTAGAGTGGACCACTCACTATGGAATTCAACAGTGAAGTGGTCAAGTGCAATGTTTTTGAGGCCATGGGTCGCCTCAGTGCAATGTCAAATGTCTCTAGTGTTGATATAATTGAACCTTTGACAAATTTATATGTTGAATATCATGAAGAGGATGAATTATAAATTGAGCCTTGTATGAGTTTAGATCTTGATGTTATGGAAAAATAAGAAGAATTATTGACAATCAAAAAACTAAAACGTGAAGCTATCATTCACGTGGAGATACCACAGTTTCCCAGAAGTCCAGGTAGAAATTTTGAATTGTCTCTTTCACAAACCAAACTCTTGCCTTCTATTTTGCAGAACTCGAATGGAAAATCTCAAAGACGTCTCAATCCACCGATGATAGAGGTCAAAATTTAGAAATCACTAGATGCCGGGAGGATATACCCAATTTCAGACAATAATTAGGTTACCTGGTTCACGTAGTGCCTAAGAAAATTGACATAACTATAATTAAAAATTCAACAAGAGAATATTGAAAATACACATCCAAGAGCTCGAAGAAATCTGGCATAATGCATATGAAAATGCCCGAATTTATAAAGACAAAACCAAAGCTTTTCATGATCAAAAGATATCCCGTAAATGATTTTTAGTAGGACAAAAAGTGTTGCTTTATGATATCATACTAAGGATCTTTGTAGGTAAACTTCGAACCAAATGGCTAGGTTCTTACGGTATTACTCAATTGTTTCCTTATGTTGCAATCGAAATTAAAAGCGAGAAATTTAGGAAGTGCTTCTGTAACAGCCCGATTTAGACCCTAGTCAGAACAGTGGTTTCGGGACCACAAATCTGAAGTCATAGAAATAATTTAATATTATTTTTGATATTTATGGCATGTGATAAAGTATGTGTGAAAGTTCTGTGTGAAAATTTTATTGTTTGTGTGCCGATTTGTGAAAAAAAACTTAATCGCGTAAATTGCAAAAACTGTGTGCTAGTAGTTAAAAGTGCTTAATTGTTATGTCTCTTTAAATGTGAGGTCCTTATGTTGTAAATGGACCATTGGTTTAATGAATAGACAAATGTGGTCATGAATTAGTGGGATGTTAATGACATTAATAAGGCTAATTTAGTAATAAGCTAAATAAGTGTAGATTAAATAAAACAAAACCAAATTCATGCATTCATCTTTGTTCTTACCGAAAAATTGAAAGAAAAAGAAAAGAAAAAGAGCTAGCTAGGGTTCGACAAGCTCAAGCTTCAATTAGGTATGTGTTTTTGATTCGGTTTTGATGATTTTTATATTTTTGTGATTGTTGTTAAGTACTCTAGCAAGCCCATGCTTAAATTTCTAAATTTGATAATGATTTTGAGATGTTCCATTGATGAATATATGAGCTTTGTGTTAATAGTTGGTGAAATATGAAAGCTTGATGAATGATAAATATGTTTTGTATTTGGTATTTTTGATGAAATTGATTATTAAGGGCTAATTCGTGAAAATGAAACTTCGAAGGGTTAAAATGTAAAATAAGTGAAAGGTATGGGCTGCTAGGGACTAGAATGAAATTCGGCCAAGCTTGGGTGTGAGTAAATTATGTGTATTATGAGTAATTGTGAAGTAGGGATTAAAATGTCAAAATATAGAATTATAAGGGCTAAAGTGTAAAATTCCCTAACTATGTGTTTGTGAATTTTTTTGAGTGAAAATTTGATTGAATGAGTTGAATTTGATATTATATAGATTAAGAGAGAAGAAATTTGGACCTAGATTGAGGTAAAAATAAAGTGTTCGATTGATCGACTAATCTCGTTGTTTCTAAGTTCGAGGTAAGTTCATGTATAATACATATTGTTTAAACAATGCTTATATGTAATGAAATGAATGGAAACGTGATTGTGAAGCTTAATTATATGAAACGTGGATTCGAGGATATGAGGCACTAAATGTGTGAAAAATGATATAGCTACGGCTACAAAAATGGCACTAAGTGTGGGAGATCGAAACAGTGTTGGTTGAATAATGGGTATTAAGTGTGCGATACCAAGACCATTTTGGTTTAATGTGGTGGCACTAAGTGTGCGATATTATTATTGTTTTAGCTAATTGATTGACACTAAGTGTGCGAGTATATTGGGCGTTTAAAGATGATCGAATGGATTAATGTATCGAGCATTGTGGTGGTAAATGTGATAGATAAATACGTGATGTACAGGTATGTACGTAACCTATGTGGTTGATGATATTGAGTATGAATGAGATGAAAGGTTATGAGAATGAATAATGAAAAGAATTGGAATGAGTAGTATTATGAATGCTTGTTTATAAGCCTAAATGAATGATATAAAAGTAAGAAATAGTATGGATGAGATTGAGTAGTGATATGAGTTGAACTATGTTTTAGTTAATTTGGCATATTGCATATGAATTATTGAGTTAACTGTGTTATATTATGAACTTACTAAGCTTTAAAGCTTACTGTGTGAAGTCGTGCTCTGTGTTACAGTGGTAATTAAAGCTAACTTGGATTCGGGGATCGTTAGCGACTCAATCACACTATCAGACATCTATTTTGGTACCTTTTGAAAGTTGTATTTATGGTATATGGCATGTATAGGCTAGTGTGGTTGTGGAATGTTTTGATATGTATAAATCTTGCCATGTGATATGACTTGATAATGGATGAGACTTTGGATTGATTTTGGTATATATTTTGCTATGTGAAAATGGTGTATGTAATATGTATATATGGTCTTGTGTGAATAGCCATTATGATATGTTTTGATGAAATAGAAATGGTATGTTTCATACTTGATTTGGTATTTGAGATGGTGAATGATTTGTATGTTTTTTTTATATTGGAATTGAACATGTAAGGATGACCCAAATTAGGTAGCAATTTGGCCTTGCAAATGGCCTATAATTGCCCACACGGGCGTGTGCCTCGATCGTGTCCTTCAATTTCCTAATTTGAAGCAATTCAGTCTGACACATGAACTAGACACACGAGTGTGTGACAGGCCGTGTGATTCAAGTTAATGTTGCACACGGGCCAGACACACGGGCGTATGACAGGCCGTGTGACCTTAGTCAGTGTTGCACACGGGGTAAGACATGGTCTAAGGTATGACTGTGTGAGGCACTTGGCCTAGCCACACGGGCGTGTGCCCTATTTTAAAAGAGTAATTTTTTTAAGTTTTGCAAAGTTTCGTATGAAATTGGTTTAGTCCCAGCCTTCTCTAGAGCATGTTTAAGGCCTCGTAGACCTTCTAAAGGGACTTTGTGTTATTGATTAACTATGATATGTTGATGTGTGAGCCATGGTGGTTTGAATGTTATGATGTGACCGGTAATACCTCGTAACCCTAGTCCAACGATGGATACGGGTTAAGGGTGTTACATTTTATTGGTATCAGAGCTACGGTTTAGTCGATTCTAAAACTAACGTTGCATGTGAGAGATTAGCTATACATGCCATATATATACGAACTGTGGTAGTGTGATGAATCCTGATAGATAAAATGTGCTTTCATATAGCAAATGGATCCCAATCGAGCTGTAGCTGATGATGTTGAGAGTAATGCGCTTGCCCCCGCTCAAAGGATAGCGCAGGATGAATCTAGGCTTATTACTAGTAGTCACAAGGGAGAGGCAAAACAAGCCTTCTTCCAAATGATGAACGAGTGGTTCACGGAGTTTGTTCAAACAAATTCGGCTGCTCAACAACCTCCACCTCCACAAGATTTGTAAACCTCCTGTAGCGCCACAAGTTATAGACCTAATTTGGTTGAGTAAACCTCCAGTTGATAAGATTCGTCAGTATGGAGCAGAAGAGTTCAGGGCCACAATTGATGATGATGTCGAGCGAGCTAAATTCTGGCTTGAGAATACCATTAGAGTGTTTGATGAATTATCATGTACTCCTGATGGATGTCTTAAGTGTGCTGTTTCACTGTTGAGAGATACGTCATATCATTGGTGGAAAACATTGATATCTATGGTTCCGAGAGAACGAATCACCTGGGATTTTTTCCAAACTGAATTTCGAAAGAAATATACCAGTCAACGGTTTATAGATCAGAAATGTAAAGAGTTCCTTGAGCTGAAACAAGGTCGTATGTTTGTTACGGAATACGAGCGAGAATTTGTGACATTGAGTCAGTATGTACGAGAATATGTTTCGACAGAAATTACTATGTGTAAACGATTCATTGAAGGGTTGAATGAAGATATTAAACTTCTGGTCGAAATTCTTGACTTGAATGAATTTGTGGTATTGGTTGAAAGAGCTTGTAAAGCTGAGGATCTTAGTAAAGAAAAGAAGAAAGCAAACTGAGAAGCTAAAGATAAGAGAAAAAGGTCGATGAGTAAGTCGTATCACTCTTCATCAAAGAGATTCAGAGATGCAACCAGTCGTTCAAATGCTTTAATTGGACATTCGAGTAGAGATTGTGTGAAATAATATATGAGTCCTAAAGCTCAAATTCCAATGGAATCAAGTGTTGACAGTGTCAAAAATAATAAGCCTGAGTGCAGATAGTGCGGGAGACGTCATATTGGTGAATGCTGGGGCAAGTATAATAATAGAGTTTGTTATAAATGTGGATCACGAGATCACTTCATTCGGGATTGCCCTGAGTTGGCTGAGAACGATAATGCTCAGAGTGCAAGGCTGAGTAACACGGCAGCTAGGGGTAGACCACCCAGAAACACAAGAATTGTGAGTGGTAATCAGAAAGGAACAACAGATACAGCGGTGAGATCCGAGGCAAGAGCACCTGCCAGAGCCTATGCTATTCGCGCTCATGAAGAAGTGTCATCTCCAGACGTCATTACTGGTACTTTCACTCTTTATGATATTGATGTGATTGTATTGATAGATCTAGGATATACTAATTCATATGTGTGTATGAACTTAGTATCTAGTAAGACTATGCCTGTTGAGTCTACTGAATTTGTAATTAGAGTATCGAATCCCTTAGGCAAGTGTGTTCTGGTTGACAAAGAGTGCAAGAATTGTCCGTTGATGTTTCGAGATATTTTTTTCCCGGCTAATCTAATGCTACTACCCTTTGATGAATTCGATATAATTCTGGGTATGGATTGGCTAACTTTGCATAATGCTATTGTGAATTGCAAATGGAAGACTATTAATTTGAGAAGTCAGAATGACGAAATAGTTTGAATTGAATCCAGTGACTTAAATGGGCTATCGGCCGTAATATCTTCGATGGAAGCTTTGAATTATATGAAAAGGGATGTGAAGCTTATCTTGCATATGTGATTGATATGAAAGTGACAGAAAAGAAAGTTGAATCTGTGCCTGTGGTTTGTGAGTTTCCTGATGTGTTTTTGAAGAATTACCGGGATTCCTTCTGATACGAGAAGTTGAGTTTGGTATTGAGTTAGTGCCAGGGATGACCCCTATCAATAGCTCCGTATAGAATGGCTCCGATAGAATTGAAAAAAATTGAAGTCTCAGTTGCAAGATTTGACAGACAGAGGTTTCACACGACCGAGCTTTTCTCCTTGGGGCACTCCTGTTCTGTTTGTGAAAAAGAAAGATGGTACTATTAGGATGTGCATTGACTACCGACAGCTGAATAAAGTGACGATAAAGAATGAATACCCTCTACCGTGAATTGATGATTTGTTTGATCAGTTGAAATGGGCTACATTTCGAAAATAGACTTGAGATCAGGTTATTATCAGTTGAGAGTTACAAAATCAAATGTGCTAAAAAAAGCTTTCAGAACGAGGTACGGGCATTATGAATTTTTAGTTATGCCTTTCGGACTAACAAATGCTCCTACTGTCTTTATGGATTTGATGAATCCGATATTCAGGCCTTATTTGGATCAATTTGTTGTTGTGTTTATTGATGATATTTTGATTTATTCTGGTGATAAGACGGAACATGCCGAGCATTTGAGAATTATGCTACAAACTCTGCGTGATAAGCAATTGTATGCAAAGTTTAGTAAATGTGAGTTCTGGTTGCGCGAAGTTGGTTTTCTGGGACATATAGTGTCAGCTGCGGGGATACGAGTTGATCCGATCAAGATTTCAGCAATTTTAGATTGGAAACCTCCGAGAAATGTGTCTGACGTCCGCAGTTTTCTGGGATTAGCAGGATATTATAGACGGTTTGTGAAAGGCTTCTCGATGATTGCAACTCCGTTGACGAAATTGTTATAGAAATATGTTAAATTTAAGTGGTCAAAAAAGTGTCAGCAGAGTTTTGAACTGTTGAAAGCATTGTTGACAGAGGCACCAGTGTTAGTTCAACCTGAATTGGGTAAAGAATTCATAGTTTATAGTGATGCATCCTTGAATGGTTTAGGCTGTGTGTTGATATAAGAAGGCAAAGTTATAGCCTATGCTTCGAGACAGTTAAAACCACATGAAAAGAACTACCTGACGCACGATCTTAAATTAACAGCTATTGTATTTGCATTGAAGATTTGGCGTTACTATTTATTTGGTGAGAAGTGTCACATTTATACTGATCATAAGAGCGTGAAATATCTAATGACTCAGAAAGAATTGAATTTGCGACAGCAGAGATGGTTAGAATTGTTAAAAGATTATGAATTAGTAATTGACTATCATCCGGGAAAAGCTAATGTTGTTGTTGACGCTATGAGCCGAAAGTCTTTATTCACTTTACGAGCATTGAATACTCAGATAAATTTGTGTGATGATGATTCGGTTATAGGTGAGTTGAAAGTGAGGCCATTGTTTATACAGCAGATTTGTGATGCTCAGAAAATTGATGACGAGATGATGGCAAAACGAGCTCAATGTGATTTGAATCCTGATTCAAAATTTTGAGTTGATGATGATGATAGTTTGAGATTCCAAGACAGAATTTTTATTCCAAGAAATCTAGAGTTAATTCAGATGATTTTGAAAGAAGCACATAGCAGTCGCTTATCGGTTCATCTTAGAAGTACAAAGATGTATAATGATTTGAAACAACTTTACTGGTGGCCTAGAAAGAAAAGAGATATCTCTGATTTTTGTTTCGAAATGTTTGATCTACCAGCAGGTTAAAGCTGAACATAAGGTGCCATCCGGTTTGTTACAACCAATCATGATTCCTGAGTGGAAATGGAAGAGAATCACGATGGATTTTGTGTCGGGATTGCCTCTATCTCCGAGAAAGAAAGATGTAATCTGGGTGATAGTTGACAGATTAACGAAATCAGCTCATTTTATTCCTGTAAGAACGGATTACTCACTTGATAAGTTAGATGAATTGTATGTTTCTAAGGTTATGCGATTGCACGAGGTACCATTATCTATTGTGTCTGACAGAGAGCCGAGGTTTACTTCGCGATTTTGGAAGAAACTGCAAGAGGCTTTAGGTACGAAGTTGCATTTCAGTACTGCTTTTCATCCATAAACGGATGGTCAATTTGAGCGGACCATTTAGATTCTCGAGGATATGTTGAGATGTTGTATTCTTAAGTTTGAAGGTACGTGGGAAAAGTACCTGCCGTTGATTGAATTTGTGTATAATAATAGCTTTCAATCAAGCATTAAAATGGCACCATATGAGGCTCTTTATGGTCGTAAATGCAGAACTCTATTGTACTAGATTGGACTTAGTGAGAATAAGATTTACGGGGTAGATTTGATCAGAGACTGAGCAAAAAGTGAAAGTGATTCGAAACAGTTTGAAAGCGGCATCAGATCGTCAGAAGTCTTATGCAGGTTTGAAACAAAAAGATATTGAATTTAAGATCGGTGATAAAGTGTTTTTGAAAATATCTCCGTGGAAGAAAGTACTCCGATTCACCAGAAAAGGCAAGTTGAGTCCGAGATTCATTGGACTGTATGAGATTATCGAACGTATTAGGCCGATTGCTTATAGATTGTTGTTGCCACCTGAGCTAGAGAAGATTCATAATGCATTTCACGTATTGATGCTTTGACGATATATATCCAACCCATCGCACGTGATTGACCCTTCTGAAGTTGAGATTCAGTCAGATTTATCCTATAGTGGATAACCGATTAGAATTCTGGCTCGTGAGATCAAAGAGTTGGGAAATAAGAAAATTGCTTTAGTAAAAGTGTTGTGGCACAGACACGGGGTTGAAGAGGCTACGTGGGAGCCTGAGGATGCTATGAGAGAGCAATACCCCAATCTATTCACTGGTATGATTTTCGGGCACGAAAATCCTTAAGGGGGGAGAGTTGTAACAACCTGGTTTAGACCCTTGTCAGAACAATAGTTTCAGGACCACAAATTCAAAGTCAGAGAAATAATTTAATATTAATTTTTATGTTTATGGCATGTGATAAATTATGTGTAAAGGTTCTGTGTGAAAATTTTATTGTTTGTGTGCCAATTTGTGAAAAAGTACTTAATTGCGTAAAATGCAAAAACTGTGTGCTAGTAGTTAAAAGTCCTTAATTGCTATGTCTCTTTAAATGTGAGGTCTTTATATTGTAAATGGACCATTGATTTAATGAATAGACAAATGTGGTCATGAATTAGTGGGATTTTAATGACATTAATAAAGCTAATTTAGTAATAAGCTAAATAAGTGTAGATTAAAAAAAACAAAACCAAATTCATGCATTCCTCTTTGTTCTTACCAAAAAATTGAAAGAAAAAGAAAAGAAAAAGAGCTATCTAGGGTTCGGCAATCTCAAGCTTCAATTAGGTATGTGTTTTCGATCCATTTTTGATGATTTTTATGTTTTTGTGATTGTTATTAAGTACTCTAGCAAGCCCATGCTTAAATTTCTAAATTTGATAATGATTTTGAGATGTGCCATTGATGAATATGTGAACTTTGTGTTGATAGTTGGTGAAATATGAAAGCTTGATGAATGATAAATATATTTGGAATTTGGAATTTTTGATGAAATTGGTTATTAAGGGCTAATTTGTGAAAATGAAACTTCGAAGGGTTAAAATGTAAAATAAATGAAAGATATGGGCTGCTAGGGACTAGTATGAAATTCGTCCAAGCTTGGGTGTGAGTAAATTATGTGTATTATGAGTAATTGTGAAGTAGGGATTAAAATGTCAAAATGTGGAATTATAAGGGCTAAAGTGTAAAATGCCCTAACTATGTCTTTGTGAATTGTTTTGAGTGAAAATTTGATTGAATGAGTTGAATTTGATATTATATAGATCAAGAAAAGAGAAATTCTGACCTAGATCGAGGCAAAAACAAAGTGATGCATTGGTCGACTAATCTCGTCGTTTCTAAGTTCGAGGTACGTTCGTGTATAATACATATTGTTTAAAGAATGTTTATATGTAATGAAATGAATGGAATCGTGATTGTGAAGCTTAATTATATGAAACGTGGATTCGAGGATATGAGGCACTAAGTGTGAGAAAAATGAGGTAGCTACGGCTACAGAATTGGCACTATGTGTGCGAGATCGAAACAGTGTTGGCTGAATAATGGGCACTAAGTGTGCGACACCGAGACCATTTTGGATTAATGTGGTGGAACTAAGTGTGCGATATTATTATTGTTTTAGCTAATTGATTGGCACTAAGTGTGCGAGTATATTGGATGTTTAAAGTTGATCGAATGGATTAATGTATCGAGCATTGTGGTGGTAAATGTGATAGATAAATACGTGGTGTACAGGTATGTGTGCATCCTATGTGGTTGATGATATTGAGTATGAATGAGATGAAAGGTTATGAGAATGAATAATGAAAGGAGTTGGAATAAGTAGTATTATGAATGCTTGTTTATAAGCCTAAATGAATGATATTAAAGTAAGAAATAGTATGGGTGAGATTGAGTAGTGATATGAGTTGAACTCTGTGTTAGTTAATTTGGCATATTGCATATCAATGATTGACTTAACTGTGTTATATTATGAACTTACTAAGCTTTAAAGCTTACTGTGTGAAGTCTTACTCTGTTTTACAGTGGTAATTAAAGCTAGCTTGGATCCGGGGATCGTCAGCGACTCAATCACACTATCAAACATCTATTTTGGTACTATTTGGAAGTTGTATTTATGGTATATGGCATGTATGCGCTAGTGTGGTTGTGGAATGTTTTGAGATGTATAAATCTTACCATATGATATGGCTTGATAATGAATGAGACTTTGGATTGATTTTGGTATATATTTTGCTATGTGAAAATGGTGTATGTAATATGTATATATGGTCTTGTGTGTATAGGCATTATGATATGTTTTGATGAAATAGAAATGGTATGTTTCATACTTGATTTGGTATTTGAGATAGTGAATGATTTGTATGTTTGTTTTTTATATCGGAATTGAACATGTAGGAATGACCCAAATTGGGTGGCAATTTGGCCTTGCAAATGGCTATAATTGCCCACACAGGCATGTGTCTCGACCGTGTCCTTCAATGTCCCAGTTCGAAGCAAGTCAGTCTTGCACACGGACCAGACACACGGGCGTGTGACAGGCCATGTGACCTTAGTCAGTGTTGCACACAGGGTAAGACATGGTCTAAGGCATGACCATGTGAGGCACACGGCCTAGCCACACGGACGTGTGCCCTATTGAAATAATTGTTTCCGTATGAGATCGATTTAATCCCGAACCTTCTCTAAAGCATGTTTAAGGCCTCGTAGACCTTCTAAAGGGACTTTGTGTTATTGATTAACTATGATATGCTGATGTGTGAGCCATGGTGGTTTAAATGTTATTATTATTCTTCCCGTAATACCTCGTAACCCGAGTCCGGCGATGGATACGGGTTAAGGGTGTTACACCTTTAAGGTCAATAGGCAAAGGTTGAAATCTTTTATGAGAATTGTAACAGCCTAATTTTCAGTGGTGTCAAAAACAGTGATTCGAGATCACTAAATCCGACAAGTGAGTTTGAAAATTTAGTAAATTAATATTTATGAGTCAAGTGTGACATTAGAAATATTCTTGAATTAGTGAATTTTGTGAATTAAAAGAATTTATTAGTTCAAATGGGTCAAAAACGAGGTATTGAGACCTCGAAATTCATAAACCGAGTGTTATTGAGTTAGTATTAAGTTTCGTTAGAAAATTTTAACATTTTGATAGTTAATTAATTAAAAAGGACTAAATTGTAAAAAGGTGCAAAACTTGTTAAAGTGATTAAATAGCTTAAATGTCTAATAATGAAGGATTTAAAAGGCAATTAGACCCAAATTAAATGTGCTGGATGGTTTGGGGCATGAAATAAGTAAGAAAACAATGTGAACAAGGGGCAAAATTGGAAATAACCTAAAATTTATTAGTTAAAAAGGATTTAATTGAAAATTTTAGAGATTTCATCATTTTACTTCAGCTAAAAATGCCATAGCAGATCTCCTAAGCTGGTTTTCATATTTTTTCACCATGTGAGTTCAATTCTTGCTTTTTCTTTGTAATTTTTATGTTTTTGTGACTTTTACAATTAGGTCCACCTATTGAATTCATTAGTTTTTTATTCTATTGGTGATATTGAAAGTTTCCATAGATGAGTGATGTATTTTTATGATAAATTATCATGGATTTTAAGCTTTAACTTCATTATATGATGAATTTATTAAGTGATTTTAACTGAAATTGATTTTTAGGACCTAATTGTGAAAAAGTTTAGAATTAGAGTTTGATGTTGAAATTATGAATACCAAAGGGTATATAGTAGTTTATAATGATAGAATAAAGTTTTAATTGAGAAAAAATAGCTCAATTGATGGGTTAATTGATCAGGGACTAAATTGTAAATAATGTAAAATTTAGGGTAAAAGTGTAATTTTGAAAATTGAAGGGCATAAATTGTGAAGTGAACTAGAATTAGATTATATGCTAATGAATGAAAACTTTTATATTGTAGACCAAGAGCTCAAAGAAAGTCATGGAAATGAGAAAATAGCTGATTAGTCCCTAAATTTTCTACAACTTCTGCAATTTGGTCCAGGTAAGTTCATATGGCTAAACGTTTATGGTTAATTGTTAAAATTAGAGATTGTTTATTTTATTATTTCATATCTTTGTTATGGAATTATGATTATTGTGATAAAATGAAAATTGAAGCCGAAGTTCAAATTGAGCAGAACACTAGATTGAGTACAATCGTACAGTGACAATTGAAATGAAAAGTGATGAATTGATGGATAAAGTCATGGTATAATCATGGCAAAGTGTGGAATGAAAGACCATACCGGGCTATGGCATTTCAGTGTAAAGTCCATAACTGAGTTATGGCACAGTGAACGTAAGACCATGGTTGGACCATGGCAGTAAGTGTACATGTATAAGACCATAGCTGGGTAATGGCATCATGAATGCAAGACCATAGCAAGGCTATGGCAATAGTTGTGAAAGACCATAGTGGAATTGTGATATCAAATAAATGATGTACTCAAATCCGTAAGACGTTCTCTAATTTGACAAGAAATGGTAAGTGTTATATGAACTAAAGCGATAGAATTCAATCAGTTCTGATATTGATCAATCAAGTGAATTCACTATTTGAGATTGTGATTGGCAAGAAAGGAAATATTAGTGAAATGCTCTATTTATTGTTTTAATTATAACTCGATTGGTAAGATTTACCTTAAAACCTATGAACTTACTAAGCTTTCATAAGCTTACTTTTGTGTGTTAAATGTTCATTGTAGATTAATAAGAGTTCGGAGGATCGGATCAACACATCGGGCCACACTATCCAGATTTCACCGATAGAATTTGTAAAACAATTTATGGTTTATATGGCATGTCTAGGATTGAATGAAAAGAAAGTAAACTTGTAATATGATCATGATTAGCTTTTATACATATATGTTAGTTTATGTGTATGTATCTAAAAGTAATCATTGAATGGAATTACATGGTAGGTTTATGCAAATAAGTAGTGGAATGACACATTAGGTTTAAAACTTGATAATTGACTTGAATTGGTTGCTTGAATAAGTATATTGGTATAAGGAAATATTGTTGCAGGTTGATATTGGAAAAGAGTGAGAAAAGTGGCCTTAAAATGGCCTATTTTTGTCCACACGGGTAGACAGACGGGCGTGTGTCATGACTGTGTGTGACACACGGCCTACTACATGGGCATGTGGTTTGGCTGTGTGTCCTTTGCGCCTTAAATTTGAGAAACAGAATGCTTAGGATCGAGCACACGGGCGTGTGTCTCAGCCATGCATGCCACATAGCCTAGAACACCGGTGTGTGTCTTGGCCGTGTGAAAACTGCACCTTAATGTTTTACAAGTCAGAGAGTTACATGGTTGGAGACACGACCGTATGATCTGTGTCACTTGGCTGTGTGAACCACACGGCCTACCCACAACTTGCTTTTAATGCATAATTTGGGCCTCGAGGGTCCATTGGAGGGACAATATGATTGATTATGTATGATTTCAGATATGAGTAGAAAATGTTATAAATTAACTGTAAATGTTTTGAGAAACTCTGATAATGCTCTATAACCCTGTTTCGGCAAAGGATATAGGTTAGGGGCATTACATTTATTGGTCTCAGAGCCACGGTTTAGCCAATTCTCGGAATGAAAGTGACGTGAAAAGTGTCTAGAAATATATGCCATATAAATCTGTGATAGTGTAATGTACATGATCTGATCTAATCCTTATTTTTCTTATAGATTGTAAAGATGTCAGATAGACCTGGACGTGCTGAACAGGAAGAAGTTAACAGTAGAGTGTAGACATCTGAACAAGGGACAAGCAATAATGTTCCAATATCTTTGATGTGAGAACCAAAACTCAAAAACATGATTTATGGATTTATGAATCAGTGGTATAATGAGATGATGTAAGAAAGGAATCAAGCTCAGCAACCTCTTTCCCCTACTGCGCCATCAATAGCACCCCTGGTTGCTCCTCCACCTCCTCCGACAGATGAATCTAGTAAGCGTGCACCAATTGAAAAGCTCAGAAAGTTTGGGGCCAAAGAATTTAGGGGAAGATCAGATGATGATCTAGTCAAAGCTGAATATTGGCTACAAAATTTAGTAAGAGCTTTTAAACGAATGGCTTGTTCTTTGGAT
The DNA here is from genome assembly GCA_025503065.1 of Gossypium bickii. NCBI lineage: Eukaryota > Viridiplantae > Streptophyta > Magnoliopsida > Malvales > Malvaceae > Gossypium > Gossypium bickii. The sequence goes on from CP106709.1 coordinate 17,396,999, forward strand.
GATTATTTGAGATGTGATGTCTCTTTATTAAAAGAAGAACCATACAACTGGTGGGAGACTATAGAAGCCGTAGTACCTGAAGAGAAACTTTCTTGGGAATTTTTCCAGAATTAGTTTAGAAAAAAATATGTCAGTAAGAGATATTTGGACAAGAAAAAGAGGGAATTTCTCGATTTACACCAAAGGAACCGATCAGTAGCTGAGTGTGAAAGTGAATTTATATACCTCAATAAATATGCTCGAGATATTGTACCTACTGAAAAGGAAATGTGTATTAGATTTGAGGAAGGGCTAAATGATGAAACTAGAATGGTGATTAGACGTACAGAAATTCGAGAATTTGTTGTTTTATCACACCGAGCTCAGAAAATAGAAGAAGTGTATAACAAGAAAATGCAACGGGAAAGAAGAAACAGAGAATCTTATAAGAGGAGCTCTTCCAAATCATTCTCGACATTTCCAGCCAAAAAGTTCAGAGATGATTCTAGTCGATCCATTTCAATGTCAGAACGATCGAATAGAAACTGAACAACTCAATAGGAATTTGGGGTAACTAATAGACCTGCAGTTAGTGTTAGCAGTGTACAAAATGTTTCTAGGCCTAAATACAAGTATTGTGGAAGACTTCATTCGAGTAAATGCAAAGTTAAGATGGGGGCTTGTTATAAATGTGGAGCCACTGATCATTTTGCTCGGGACTACCCTCAACTGTTAAAAGAAGAAGGAGAACAAAAAGAAAGGCAATCAACCACTTCTCAGAAAGGTAAATGCTCGGGTCAAAGTAGTGCTGAAACACCCCAAACCCGACCCACGAGCCCTGACCGAATCTAGTATGTTCCTCGAGAAAACATTTGAAAGTCTGTTTGTTACTTAGGAGAAATTCGTGTGGTTTTGAGAGAATTTTTAAACTTCTTTGGGTTGGGCTCGAGTTGGAAATAAGTTGATTTTTAAAATCCAAGTTTTTATAAGACTTCAAATCAGAGAAAATATCAAGTTGTTTTAAAGTTTACTATAAATTGAAAACCATTTGTTTAGGGTGTCCAAATCACTTAGAGTCATTTTTAAAATAAAATTTACTTAATCCTTAATTTGATAAAAAATCGTAACGCATAAGACAGTTCATACTATGGCCTTATTACATCGAAAACGAAACCCCAAAATAAATCCAACAAACTTAAAATAAAACAAGTCCAAAAATAAGGTAGAATCCGAACTGAGCATGGCCACCACTAAGCTCCTGCCGACCCGGTCCATCACTGATCGTCATCTGAAAAATATTCCCACAACGGGGTGAGTCATACAGACTCAATGTGTAATCAACACTAAATCCAAACAGAATCAAGCATATCAGATTATATATTTATTCATATAGTATTTAAATAAAATGATGCAAACCCGAACCCAAAGCTAGGTACCATCCGCTACACATCACCCGTATCAACCTGCACATTGTGGGGACTCCTAAGTCTACCCTCCATCCGCTACACATCATCGGAGGCAGTCGCTACAAGCGACGTGATCATCACCCTTAAAATTCGTGGCATAGCCTCCAGATAAAATAATTGTGACATGAGTCACCACATTCAGATAATGTGACCGAAGTTACCACATTCAGATATCGTGGTATAAAACCACCACATTCACTTCCCCTTTCATATAACCCATATGCCCCATGTCATACAAATATGCATATGTCACATTCATATTTCACATTCTTATAGTTTTACATAAGTGCCATGACAGATCTCATTATAATCCTAGTAGGAGTAGGAAAACGTACCTGAGTACTTTGTACCATTGCATGGTACCTTAGCCATATTTTTCACATTCTTATTAACATATTTAAGAAAGCATAACCATAAATCTATCGAGAAATAGTGTGGGGTACACACCTGATATACTTAACAAATTCACTGAAAGCCCGAAAATCCCGAAAAATCCCGATCTACTATTTTAGATCTTCAATCCCTATATTCGGCCAACCCTAACATGTTAGTCCAAAGCCATTCGGCTATAAAACCAAATCCCGAAGGATTAATGTAACCAAAGCCTTACCTTGTTCGCTGATTTGATTAATAATCAAATCCCGAAATTTGTAGTATTCCTTCCTTGAAATCGGCTAGTACTAAATCACTAGGCTTGGTTAGTTCGGCTTCTGAAAATCATAAGGAACAGATCTAAATTGCTAAATAAGGCCTTGGCCGAATATCAGATTCACTTACCTTGTGAATCTTAGTTCCCAAAAAGTGGATCACCTTAGTTTCGGCTTTTGATCAAATAAAAGAATCGGCTAAAAGTCACTTTGTATATTCGGCTTTTGAGAAATCCCAAAAAGAAAAAGAGAAGAAAGGTGTATGGGACTTAGAGAGAATCGGCAATGGTGGATCCTGAGTAAGGAGTATTCGGTTTTGGCAAAATAAAAGAGAAGAGAGATGTTGCTAGAAAATTCGGCAGAGAGAAAAAGAGAAAAAGAAAAGAATGCAGAATAGCCTCACTTTTCCCCTTTTTGCCGAAATTACTAAGCCTAGAGTCCTCCATTCGGCCACCACATCCCTCCCTTATTTTCCTCCTATTTTATCTCTTTTCCATTTATTCAAAATAATTAAAAATAAATCCTCAATTATCATCTGCTTTAGCCGAAATTTTCAAGGGAATTGGACCTTATCTTAAACTCCTTCCCCTGTCTCCCTTTGCCATCCATTACCTCCCTTTGTGCCGCAAAAATAAAAGCCTTTATTTGCTTCTCATGCGACTCGATCCTAGGCCCTTCCTCATAGCCCATGGCGTCATTTCCAGAGGCCGTAAGTGGCGCCTTGCAACCACTTTAACAAGCTCATATTTGTGTCATAAATCCCCTACTAATTCTCTTAAGACCTATTAGGCCTAGCTCCCTTTTCCTAGATTTAAAATCTAATAGTGTCTAAGGCATTTATCTACATTTTAGAGTTCACAAAATTCATAGAACATATTCAGAATATTCATAAGCATGCTACCTCATCTAATTTAGTATTAATGCATAAGCCATAATCCAGGATGTTACAGTTCTGCCCCCTTAAAATAATTTCGTCCTCGAAATTACCTGGCTGAAATAAGTGAGGGTATTACTGTCGCATTACTTCTTCCGGCTCCCACGAAGATTCTTCTGATCCATGATTACACCATAACGCTTTGACTAGAGGAACTGATTTCCTTCGTAGTAGTTTCACATCTCGCTCCAAGATCTGAATCGGCTCTTCTTCGTCGGACAAATCTGGCTTTAGCTCCACCTCTTCAACCGGAACTACATGAGATGGATCTGATCGATAATGACGTAACATAGACACATAAAATACGTCGTGCATCTGCTTCAATTTCGAAGGCAACTTTAACTGGTATGCCACTGGTCCAACTCGCTTCAATACCCGATAAGGTCCTATAAACCTTGGACTTAACTTCCCTTTTTGACCAAACCTCATCACTTTCTTCCATGGCAAAACCTTAAGGAACACTTGATATCCTACAGCAAATTCTATCTCCTTCTGTTTCAGATCCGCGTACGACTTTTGCCTATCAGATGCTTTCTTCAACCGTGCCCGAATTACCTCAACCTTCTCCTCGGATTCTGCCACAATCTTTGGTCCCAAAACTCGACGTTCCCCTAATTCTGTCAAACAAGGAGGTGTACGACACTTCCGTCCATACAACGCTTCATATGGTGCCATCCGAATACTGGCCTGATAGCTATTATCGTACGCAAATTCCGCTAAAGGCAAATATTCCTCCCAACTTCCTCCGAACTCTATCACACAGCCTCTAAACATATCCTCTAACACTTGGATTACCCGTTCAGATTGCCCGTTAGATTGTGGATAAAAAGCCGTAGTGAAATCTAGCTTAGTGCCCATAGCCTGATGTAATGCCTTCCAAAATCGAGATGTAAATCTTGGATCCCTATCTGAGATAATTGATACCGGAACTCCATGCAACCTCACAATTTTTGCCACATATAACTTTGCCAACTTCTGCAAAGAATAGTCAACTCGCACTGGCAAGAAATGCGCGGACTTTGTCAATCGATCCACTATCACCCATACCGAGTCCTTCTTAGTAGGCGTAAGAGGAAGCCCACTAACGAAGTCCATGGTAATTCTCTCCCACTTCCACTGCGGAATCTTTATTGGCTGAAGTAATCCCGACGGAACTTGATGTTCAGCCTTAACTTGCTGACACGTCAAACACTTTCTGACAAATTTTGTAACTTCCTCTTCTTGCACTGTGCCACCAAAATTGTTCTCTCAGATCTCTGTACAACTTAGTACCTCCGGGATGCATAGCATAAGGGCTACTATGCGATTTCTGAAGGATCTTCTACCTTAACTCCTTATTCTTAGGCATACAAACCTTGCCATGAAAACACAGTACTCCCTCGTCATCAATACCATAATCTTCCATCTCTCCATTCTGCACTTGCTGTAACTTGGTACTTAAATCTTCATCCAACAACTGACCCTCTTTCACTTCATTTAACCATGTCGGCTTCACTTGCAACTCTGCTAGAAGACTTCCATCGTCATACAAACTCAGATGTGCGAACATCGCCCTTAGATCCGACACCACCTTCCGACTTAGGGCATTCGCCACTACATTCGCCTTGCCCGGGTGATACTCTATGGAACAATCATAATCCTTTAGCAACTCCACCTACCTTCGCTGTCTCAGGTTCAACTCCTTCTGAGTCAACAGATACTTAAGGCTCTTGTGGTCTGTGTAGATCATCGACTTTTCTCCTCACAGATAATGCCTCCATACTTTAAGAGCAAAGACCACTGCCACCAATTCCAAGTCATGAGTCGGGTAGTTAACCTCGTGAGGCCTTAACTGTCGAGACGCATAAGCGACCACTTTCCCGTCTTGCATTAGAACACATCCCAATCCCGTATGAGAAGCATCACAATATACCACGAAGTCCTTTCCTGCTTCTGGCTGAATCAACACTGGAGCTTCCGTCAACACCCTCTTAAGCTTCTCAAAGCTCTCTTGTTGCTTATCCGTCCATACGAAAGGTACTTCCTTCTTCAGCAACTTTGTCAAAGGTATGGCTATTGATGAGAACCCTTCTACGAACCTTCTATAATAGCCTGCCAATCCCAAGAAACTACGAATCTCAGCCACAGACTTAGGTGGTTTCCAATCCAACGCTGCCTCAATCTTTTGAGGATCCACCTTTATTCCTTCTGCGGATACCACATGCCCTAAGAATGCAACTTCCTTAAGCCAAAATTCACACTTGCTGAATTTGGCATAGAGCTTCTTTTCCCTTAGCACTTGCAACACAACCCGAAGATGCTCATCATACTTCTCTTTCGACTTAGAGTATCCTAGGATGTCGTCGATGAACACAACGACGAACCTATCCAAGTAGGGTTAAAAAACCCAGTTCATCATATCCATGAATGCGGCTGGGGCGTTCATCAATCCAAACGGCATTACTAAGAACTCATAATGGTCGTACCTTGTCCTAAAGACTGTCTTATGGATGTCTGCCTCCTTTACCTTCAACTGATGATATCCCGACCTTAAGTCGATCTTTGAGAATACTGCGGCCCCCTTAAGCTGATCAACCAAGTCATCTATCCTTGGCAAAGGATACTTGTTCTTTATGGTCAGCTTGTTCAACTGACGATAGTCTATGCACATACGCATAGTTCCGTCCTTCTTCTTCACAAACAAGACCGGTGCCCCCCACGGAGACACACTGGGTCGATAAACCCACGATCAAGCAACTCTTGGATTTGAGCCTTGAGCTCAACCAACTCCTTTGGTGCCATACGATACGGGGCGATTGACACAGGAGCTGTTCCTGGTAGCAGGTCAATTTCAAATTCCACTTCCCTATCCGGGGGTATTCCCGGTAATTCCTTCGGAAAGATATCCACAAATTCTTTTACGGTTCGAACTCCACTAACTCCCCTTCCTTCACATCCAACGCGCTTACGAAGGCAAAAAATGCCTTGCACCCCTTTCGAACCATCTTATATGCCTTTAATGCCGAAACTACATTAGACAAGTAGTTCCTTCTTTCTCCTATCATAATTACCACTTCATCCTCCAGGGTCCTTAACTCCATTCGCTTAGCTGCACAATCCAGCACAGCCCGATGCTCCACTAACAAGTCCATACCAAGTATAAGATCAAACTCTCCGAAGGGTAGTTCCATTAAGTCAGCCGGAAAGTTCACTCCCTGAATCTCTAGAGGTACACCCCGAAAGATTTTATTTACCACTACAGTTTGGCCTAATGGGCTTACTACAGTCATCTCCCTATCAGAAAGTTCAGAGGCTATGCCTAGTGTTTGAACTACACTACATGCAACATAGGAATGGGTCGAGCCCACATCAATCAGAGCAACATAAGGTTTACCAAATACGAAGAACGTACCGGTTATGACGTCCGGTACGTCTCCATCCTCCCTCCGACGAACCGCGTAAATCAGACCCGGCTGCCTTGCCTCCGTATTACCAACACCTCTGCCAGGTGTTCCACGTCCTCTTCCGGTACCATTACCTCTGCCATTCGGACCACGACCTCGCTGAGGCTGCTGTCCACCCCTACCAGCCTGATTAACATTCTGAGCTGCTGGTCGATTCCCATCTGGTTTCATAGGACAGTCCTTAATCATGTGATCCTTGGACCCACACTTAAAGCATCCTCCCGTCTTCTTCCAACACTCACCTAAGTGCTTCTTCCCACACTGATCACAAGTACGATACTGCCCTCCTGTACTAGACTGCTGACAATGCGGCCCTTCAGCTCTAGGCCTCTTTTGTACATTTCCTGACGATTCAGACGATTCAAATCCTCTTTTCTGCCTATTCCGATCAGTGTTCTGCCTTACAGAGTCCTTAATTCCCTCGGCTACCTTAGCCTTCTCTACCAACACTGCGAACTCCCTCTCTTGCTGTGGAGCTATCAATAACCTTAGATCATCCCTCAGTCCGTCCTCAAACCGGACACATCGCTCATGTTCAGTAGCCACTATCCCTCTAGCATAACGGCTCAGCCTTAAGAATTCAGCCTCATACGCTGCTACGGACTTATTTCCTTGAACCAGCCCCAGAAATGCCTTCCTCTGCGCATCAATGTAGTGAGTACCAACATACTTCTTCTGATATGCCGCTTTAACATATTCCCAAGTAAGTTCCTCAGCCGTAGCACTATCCCGAACCGTGAGCCACCATTGATATGACTCATCGCGGAGAAGCGACACCAACCCTTTCAATTTTTCCTCAGCGATCAGATCGAGCTCATCCATGATCCGCTCAGTCGCTTCCAACCAATACTCAGCTGTACTGGGTGCCACACCAGATACACCACGGAACACCTCAGCTCCATTGGCTCGGAGTCACTCGGGTACAGATTTTCGAACTCCCATATTTCATCCAAAGACTGACCACCATTTCAAGAACTCGCGGCGACGACTGCGATACAAAGATCATCTCCCGTCTCGATCTTCATTGCTCAAAGACCAATCGCTGGTGGTGGGGGTGGTGGTACCTCATTCTCAGATCCTTGACCCGATCTAACGGGTTTTGACACGGTCATTCTACCTCGACCGCGTCCTCCTACGTTACGACCACGTCCCCTAGAGCTCATATCTACATTCGCGTTTTAATCTGATTAAGAAATTTTATGCATTAGTCCTTGTTCCACTGATTATTCGCGAAGAAATTTTATGAAAGGAGTTTAATAGCAGTTCTTTCGATCAATCAAAGTCTTCATTCAAGTTTTCTATCCTAATTCAGAGGAGTACATTCATTCAAACATTCATTTAGCAGTATCTACCACACACATTCATTACCCTAACATCTTTGTCTTATTCCTATCCCAGGGGTATTTTCGTCATTTTTCCTACAGGGGTATTTTGGTAATAAACTGGGGTCAATTTATAAATCTTAATGAATCAAGGCACTTTGAAATTCTCAAACCTCATGGTACTTTTGTAAATTTTCTTAAATTAGGGGTATGGCGTAAATTTTCAAATCGGGGTCATTTTGGTAATTTTGTAAATCGGGTAATTTGGTAATTTTCCAAATCAAGGTGTCTTGGTATTTCGCAAAGATAAGGTTTTGGACATTTTTGCAAAATCGTAAAATTTTATTAAAATCAGGGGTAGTATGGAAATTTTGAAATCTAAGGGCATTTTACTAATTTTTCCACTAGGGGTATTTAGGTAATTTTGTAAATCAGAAATATTTTGGAAAATTTTCGAACTAAGTTTGCTACAATTTAAAGGGGTAATTTGTGATTTTAGAACTAGGGTTTCCATGAAAATACGGCTAGTCCTTTCGGGTTTTAATTATTGGGTTTAGCAGTGAAAGAGTCCTATTGGTTAGGGGTGAACCGAAGCTACGCACACTGTAGGATTCCAATGAAGAGGAGGTGAGTCACTAGGATCGCTTAAGTACCGTGCTCTTAGGATCCAATCCTAGACATGCGCACAAAGGTTGCCACACCCTAACTCGGCGACTTAGCCACAGGTTTGTTTACTTAGGCACTTAAGTCTTATGTAATTGTTGGGGTAAACTAGTCCTAGGGTTCAAGTACTTAATATACTATTCTACGTTCCATTTTTACCCTTCTACAATTCATACTATGAATCACACAATAGATAGGGGTACTTACCTGGTGGACTTCGGGCCAGAGACTTGGGTGCCATGCCTGAAAACCTGCTCTTTTCATAAAAGTTTTTCTCAAAACTTGTTTTGGCCTTCTTTTAAAACGTTATGGGCTTTAAACCCAAGGCCGAGACTTTAAAACTGGGCTCTGATACCAAGCTAAAACACCCCAAACTCGGCCCACGAGCCCTGATCGAATCTGGTATGTTCCTCGAGAAAACATTTGAAAGTCTGTTTGCTACTTAGGAGAAATTCGTGTGGTTTTGAGAGAATTTTTAAACTTCTTTGGGTTGGGCTCGAGTTGGAAATAAGTTGATTTTTAAAATCCAAGTTTTTATAAGACTTTAAATCAGAGAAAATATCGAGTTGTTTTAAAGTTTACTATAAATTGAAAACCATTTGTTTAGGGTGTCCAAATCACTTAGAGTCATTTTTAAAATAAAATTTACTTAATCCTTAATTTGATAAAAATTCGTAACGTTATAAAATCAATTAAAAACGTGCATAAGACAGTTCATACTATGGCCTTATTACATCGAAAATGAAACCCCAAAATAAATCCAACAAACTTAAAATAAAACAAGTCCAAAAATAAGGTAGAATCCGAACTGAGCATGGCCACCACTAAGCTCCTGCCGACCCGGTCTATCACTGATCGTCACCTGAAAAATATTCCCACAACGGGGTGAGTCATACAGACTCAATGTGTAATCAACACTAAATCCAAACAGATTCAAGCATATCAGATTATATATTTATTCATATAGTATTTAAATAAAATGATGCAAACCCGAACCCAAACCTAGGTACCATCCGCTACACATCACCCGTACCAACCTGCACACCGTGGGGACTGCTAAGTCTACACTCCATCCGCTACACATCATCGAAGTCAGTCGTTGCAGTCGACGTGCTCATCGCCCTTAAAATTCGTGGCATAGCCTCCAGATAAAATAATTGTGACGTGAGTCACCACATACAGATAATGTGACCGAAGTCACCACATTCAGATATCGTGGTATAAAACCACCACATTCACTTCCCCTTTCATATAACCCATATGCCCCATGTCATACAAATATGCATATGTCACATTCCTATTTCACATTCTTACAGTTTCACATAAGTGCCATGACAGATCTCATTATAATCCTAGTAGGAGTAGGAAAACGTACCTGAGTACTTTGTACCATTGCATGGTACCTTAGCCATATTTTTCACATTCTTATTAACATATTTAAGAAAGCATAACCATAAATCTATCGAGAAATAGTGTGGGGTACACACCTGATATACTTAACAAATTCGCTGAAAGCCCGAAAATCCCAAAAAATCTCGATCTACTACTTTAGATCTTCAATCCCTATATTCGGCCAACCCTAACATGTTAGTCCAAAGCCATTCGGCTATAAAACCAAATCCCGAAGGATTAATGTAACCAAAGCCTTACCTTGTTCGTCGATTTGGTTAATAATCAAATCCCAAAATTTGTAGTATTCCTTCCTTGAAATCGGTTGGCACTAAATCACTAGGCTTGGTTAGTTCGGCTTCTGAAAATCATAAGGAATAGATCTAAGTTGCTAAATAAGGCCTTGGCCGAATATCAGATTCACTTACCTTGTGAATCTTAGTTCCCGAAAAGTGCTACTTGGCTAAGGTGTCTCAGATATTGAAATCCCGGAGATCTCCTCGATTATAGACAAAATTCCCGAAAGATCTTTTGATAGTTTTGGCCAAGAGACAGAAATGGCATTAGATCTTAATTTTGACTTAAAGAAAGAATATAAACAACAACTATAGATCCTTACCCTTTACTACAGAAATCAACGGCTCTCCTGATAGATGTGGATCACCTTAGTTTCGGCTTTTGATCAAATAAAAGAATCGGCTAGAAGTCACTTTGTATATTAGGCTTTTGAGAAATCCCAAAAAGAAAAAGAGAAGAAAGATGTATGGGACTTAGAGAGAATTAGCAATGGTGGATCTTGAGTAAGGAATATTCGGTTTTGGCAAAATAAAAGAGAAGTGAGATGTTGCTAGAAAATTCAGCAGAGGGAAAAAGAGAAAAAGAAAAGAATGCAGAATAGCCTCACTTTTCCCCCTTTTGCCGAAATTACTAAGCCTAGAGTCCCCTATTTAGCCACCACATCCCTCCCTTATTTTCCTCCTATTTTATCTCTTTTCCATTTATTCAAAATAATTAAAAATAAATCCTTAATTATCATCTGCTTTAGCCGAAATTTTCAAGGGAATTGGACCTCATCTTAAACTCCTTCCCCAGTCTCCCTTTGCCGTCCATTACCTCCCTTTGTTCCTCAAAAATAAAAGCCTTTATTTGCTTCCCATGCGACTCAATCCTAGGCCCTTCCTCATAGCCCATGGCATCATTTCTAGAGGCCGTAAGTGGCGCCTTGCAACCACTTTAACAAGCCCATATTTGTGTCATAAATCCCCTACTAATTCTCTTAAGACCTATCAGGCCTAGCTCCCTTTTCCTAGATTTAAAATCTAATAGTGTCTAAGGCATTTATCTACATTTTAGAGTTCACAAAATTCATAGAACATATTCAGAATATTAATAAGCATGCTACCTCATCTAATTTAGTATTAATGCATAAGCCATAATCCAGGATGTTACAAGTGCTACGGGGACTGCTCGTTCGGGTATGAGAGATTCTGCTGCCCGGTCAGAAGCTAGGGGACCTGTATGTACATATGCCATTCGAGCGAGAGAGGAAGCTTTAGCTCTAGATGTCGTAGCTGGTACTTTCTATATTTTTGATGATTCTTTGTATGCATTAATTGAGCCTAGGTCTACACATTCATACATTTACACTGCATTAGCATTAGAAAAGGAATTGCCTGTTAAACCTACTGATTATGATGTGCAAGTTACTAGTCCATTAGGACAAAGTGTGATAATTAATTTAATATGTCAAAATTTTCCACTGAAAATAAAAGGCTATGATTTCTTTGTTGATTTGATGTTGTTACCCTTTCGGGAATTTGATGTTATTCTGAGAATGAATTGGTTGAAAAAATATGATGCTGTAGTGAATTGTCGAGAAAAATTGATTGATTTGAAATGTCACACAGGGAAAGTAATTTTGGCTAAGTTGGAAATATAAAAGATATTGTTAGAATTATTTCAGCCTTTTTAGCTCAGAAATTAATGAGAAAAGGTAATAAAGCATTTCTAGCTTACATTCTTGATACTCGGGATGCTAAATCAAAGCTGGAACAGTTACTAGTTGTCAATGAGTTTGTTGATGTGTTTCTTGAGGAATTGCCGGGTTTGCCACCAGATCGTGAAGTTGAATTTGTGATTGAGGTGATTCCGGGAACAACTCCGATATCAATAACACCGTATAGAATGGCACTGACTGAGTTCAAAGAGTTGAAGACATAGCTGCAAGAGTTATTACATAAAGGGTTCATCAGACCGAGTATGTCACTTTGGGGTGCACTTGTGTTGTTTGTGAAAAAGAAAGACGGTTCACTGAGATTGTGTATAGATTACAGACAGTTGAACAAGGTTACAATCAAGAATAAATGTCCTTTTCCCCGTATCAATGATTTGTTTGATCAACTGAAAGGTGCTGTAGTATTTTCAAAGATAGACCTCAGATCTGGGTATTATCAATTAAAAGTTAAAGAGTGTGATGTGCTGAGGACTACTTTTAGAACTTAGTATGGTCATTATGAGTTTTTGGTAATGCCATTTGGCTTGACTAATGCTCCTGCTGCTTTTATGGATTTAATGAATTGGATTTTTCAACCTTATTTGGATAGATTCATGGTTGTATTTATTGATGATATACTAATCTATTCTAAGACAGAGTTTGAGGATGCACAACACCTGAGAATTGTGTTATAGACTTTGAGAGAAAAAAAGTTGTATGCAAAATTCAAAAAATGTGAATTTTGGTTACATGAGATTGGAATTCTAGATCACATAGTGTCAGCTGAAGGGATTCGTGTGGATCCAAGAAAAGTATCAACAGTGGTGAATTAGAAAATTCTGAAGAATATAATAGAAGTGTGAAGTTTCTTGGGTTTAGCTGAGTATTATCGTCGTTTTGTCAAGAATTTTTCAATGATTGCTTCGCCAATGACTCTGCTACTACAGAAAAATGTTGAATTTGTGTGGTCTGATGAATGTCAGCAGAGCTTTGATTAGTTGAATAAAATGTTAACAGAAGCTCCAGTTTTGACTCAACCAGAATCAAGTGTGCCATATGTTATATATAATGATGAATCTCTGAATAGTTTGCGTTGTGTGTTGATGCAGTCGAAAAAAGTAGTGGCTTACGCTTCTCAACAGTTAAAACTGCATGAGAGCAATTATCCTACACATGATCTCGAATTGGCTGCAATTGTGTTCGCTTTGAAAATTTGGAGACATTATTTATATGGTGAGAAATGCTATGTGTATACAGATCATAAAAGTCTAAAATATTTGATGACTCAGAAGGAGCTGAATTTGAGGCAGAGACGGTGGTTGGAATTATTGAAAGACTATGATTTAGTCATTGATTCACACCCGCTAAAGGCCAATGTAGTAGCTGACGCACTTAGTCGAAAGTCGTCTTTGTTTGCACTTTGGGCAATGAATGCTCGGTTTTCTGTTAATGAAGATGGTTCTGTATTAGCAGAATTGAAAGCAAAACCTATGTTCCTTCAGCAGATTCGGGAGTTGCAATATGAAGACTCGAAATTGGTGATGAAAAGACAGATGGTTCAGGACAATTAGAGTTCAGAGTATACCATTGACGATAGTGATATGTTATACTATCGCAATAGAATTTGTGTTCCGAATAATTCAGATCTGAAAAATGATATTCTTTCTGAAACTCACAGTAGTATGTATTCTATTCATCCGGGTAGTACTAAAATGTATTGTGATTTAAAAAGAATGTATTGGTGGCCTGGAATGAAACGTGAAATCTGTGAGCTTGTTACTAAATGTCTGATTTGTCAAAAAGTCAAACCTGTCATGATTCCTGAATGGAGATAGGAGCATGTTACTATGGATTTTGTTTCTGGATTGCATGTGACTCCGAGAAAGAAAGATTCGATATGGGTTATCGTTGATAGATTAACAAAGTCAGCACACTTTATTATAGTCAGAACAAACTTTTCCCTTAAGAAATTAGCGGAGTTGTATGTGTCTGAGATTGTAAGCTTACATGGGGTTCCGACTTCCATTATTTCAGATCAAGATTCGAGGTTCACTTCAAGGTTTTGGAATAAACTACAAGAAGCTGTGGGCACTAAGTTAAATTTTAGCACAGCATTCCATCCTCAGACCGACGGGCAATCAGAGCGAGTGATTCAAATATTAGAAGACATGTTGAGGTGCTATATACTTGAGTTTGGTGATAGTTGGGAAAGGTATTTATCTTTGGCTGAATTTAAATATAATATTAGCTATCATTCTAGTATCAAAATGGCACCATTTGAAGCTCTTTATGGTAGAAAGTGTAAAACTCCATTGTATTGGAATGAATTGAGTGAACCCAAGTTAGTTAGAGTTGACTTGATCCGAGAAACCGAAGAAAAAGTTTGAATCATCTGAAATAGTTTAAAAACTGCAGTAGATCGACAGAAGTCATATGTAAACTTGAAAAGAAAAGATATAGAATTTGCAGTTGGCGGTCGTGTGTTCCTAAAAGTTTCACCATGGAAAAAAGTGTTAAGATTTGGCAAAAAAAGGAAAACTGAGTCTAAGATTTATTGGACCATATGAAATAATTGAAAGAATTGGCCCTGTAGCTTATCAGTTAGCTCTACCTTCGAAACTTGAAAAGATTCATAACGTGTTTCATGTGTCTATGTTAAGACAGTACAGATCAGATCCTTCACATGTAATTCCTCACACTGAAATTGAGCTTCAACCGATATGACTTATTCAGAAGAACCAGTGAAGATATTTGTAATATCCCCTACCGTATTCGTCGCTGGAATAGGGTACGAGGCATTACTGGAGTTTACCGAATTAATTTTCCATTATTATAAGTTAAAGATTATTCATTTACCGAAACATGTCATGACGTCCCTTAGATAGGCCTTCGAAGCCCAAAACATACATCGGGACCAAACCGAAATTAAATTGAAACCATAAGAAATTTTTTCACAAAATCCCAAATTTTTTTTTCATGAACTCAATATAACCCCTTATAAATATCTAACCTTTCCTGCAATTTTAAACCGAGACCAATCCAAACAAACCAATCCATTTCAACATATTTTAAAGATAGATTCAAACATATCCATATGATAACCTCATCACATACCAAAACCAAGATTTGTTAGCCATACCAATGACTAACCTTACATTCATTTCACATTAACATTTACTTAATTAGCTTATACATGCAATTGATTCCCAAAATAAAGTTTTTTTATATACCAAAATCTTGAGGTTGATAGTGTGATATGTTTTCGACCGAATCCGACCTCCGAGTTCTTAACACTACAAAACAGGGGAAAAGGAAACAGGGTAAGCACTTTGTGCTTAGTAAGCTCATGTAACAAGAATTATACTTACCTAATATTTTCAATACAACGCAATAAACATTCATATATCCATTCAATGCATTATTACCCTAACATGCACAAACTCAACATTCAAGTTAGTCCAATAAATCCCATGTATCAATAATATATACCACGATTGATGAGCTCATCAATACCATGATTTCCATTCCCTTGTTATTTTTCCATATTTATCTCGTTGAATTTCTCAGAATTTCGATGGATTTTCAGAGGTACACTTTAGTGTACAAATCCGGGTTTGTCAATTCATATTCATGTGCGCACATTTCCATTTCAAAGAGCTCACTCCCGCAAACCTCATCCTTACAGCGGGATTACCAACCCAAGCTAAATTCCTTGTAATATAAACTCATAGAGTATCGTCGGGATTTCCAGTCCAAGCTAAATCCCCTGCAATGACAATTACTTTAATGAGCTTGGATCTGAATTACTAGTCCAGGCTAATTCAGACCCTAATTTGGATTACCCGTCCTGGCTAAATCCATTTTTCACATATTTTTCGGGAGGGCTATATTGGGATAGGATCACCCGTCCAGGCTAGATCCTTTTTACCGTCAATTTCTTTTCAGAGATCCATCGAATTTTCCTTTCATTCAACCGTGATTTATTTTCCCTTTTCATCAAGAATATCAATACTTCATCAATTATCATACAATAAACATCCAAATCATATTCACATCAATAAAAATATATTTCAGGCATTTAAGAATATAATTCAAGTTACACGAACTTACCTCGATACTTGTTCATATACAAAAATCTACTAATTCCCAACATTTTTCTTTTCCTCGATCTAACTTCGTATTTGAATTTTCTGGATCTAAATAAATAAATTTAATCATCAATTTAATACATTTCATGTTCATATGTATCATTCTCTATAATTCCATTATTATTTATAGCTTATTTAGAGCTGTCTCCTTGAGTCATAGTCACTAAATTAGTTATATCTTGAGCTACGGGACTCCAAATTAATATCTGCTTGATTTTTCCGAAACTAGACTCACATATATTCTTACCATAAAATTTTTAGAATTTATAGTTTAGCCAATAAGTATAGTTAATTCTTTAAAGTCATCCCTGTTCTGCTGTCTGACAGTTTCGACACTTCTTTACTAAAAAATTATTTTCTCCTATTACGGAATTCGGATGATGTTACCATTTGTTTATATTGAAAATATACTCATTAATAATTTTAAACATATAAATTTAAGCCCCTAATTATTGTTTTCCATTTTTTGATGATTTTCCAAAGTCAGAATAGGGGAACCCGAATTCATTCTGACCTTGTCTCACAAAATTTATTATATCTCATGATTTACAAATCCATTGATTACACTGTTTCTTCTATGAGAAGCTAGACTCAATAAGATTTAATTCTATATTTTTTCATCCTCTAATTTGATTTCCACAATTTATGGTGATTTTTTCAAAGTTAGTCTTCTACTGCCATCCAAAACTGTTTTAGTGCAAGATGTTGATTACCATTTTTCCCCTAAGCTTTCAATAAATGGTAATTTCGTCCCTGCTCAATTAACCTCTCACTTGAGCTCATTTTTCTCAATTAACACTTTATTTTATCAGTTTAAACTACTTTATAACCTTTGGAAATCAGAATTTTAGCACTACACTTTAATTCCAAACTTTTTCACAATTAGGTCCTACAAATCAATTTCTATTGAAATTACCTAATAAAATCATCTCATATACAAATTAAAGCTTCAATTTCATGCTATTTCATCGTAAAGTTACAGCACTCAACCATGGTGACTTTCAACTTCATCCATGAAATCAAAAACTAATGAATTTAGTAATAGGACCTATTTGTAAAAGTCTTAAAAACACAAAAATTATAAGAAAAAGGCAAGGATTAACTTATCTTGAATAAATCCTTAGGACATTTTTGGATGATGATAATGAAGGAAATATGAAGAGAATTCTAGATATTCCAATTTGGTCCCATTTTTATTTTAGTAAATTTTGTTATTTTCCTATTTTGCCCTTATTTCACCAATTCTCCTGATTTTTCTCAGTTTATGCCGCCCAAAATATATCTTTTTGGACTTATTTGTAATTTATGTTCCTCCTCATTTAACAATTGAGCTATTTAATTCTTCTAGTAACTTTTACAACCTTTTCAATTTAGTCCTTTTCACTTAATTAACTAACCAAATGTAAAAATTTTCTTACAAAATTTTAATACCATATTACTAACATTTCATAAATATTTATAAAAATATTTTCGACTCAATTTTACGACATCGAGGTCTCGATACCTTGTTTTAACCCAATTTCCTTCAATAATTTTTTTTCTATCGATATTTTCATATGATTTTCCTATCATATCAATATTCATGCAAAAATATTAAAATAAATTTCTCTTTAAATCAGATTTGTGGTTACGAAACCACTGTTCTGATAACCTTGAATTTAAGCCATTACAACTCTCACCCCTTAAGGATTTTCGTCCTTGAAAATGTTACCAGTAAAGAGGTTCGGGTATTGTTTCCTCAATGCCTCTTTCGGTTCCCATGTCGCTTCCTCAATCCTATGCTTTTGCCATAATACTTTCACCAATTTTATCTTTTTATTTCTAAGCTCTTTTGTTTCCCGTGCCAATATCTTGACTAGTTCTTCACTGTAAGTCATATCTTGTTGAATCTCCATGTAACACCCCAAACCCGGCCCAAACACTACGACCGAATTTGGTGTGCTCTGAGAAAGTATTTTGAAAATCCCTTTAAGCCGAATTAACTTTTTGATAGAAGATAGTGTCAGATTTAAAACACTTGAGGTGCAAAAAAAAAACATACTTAGGTTTATTTAAAAAAATTCATTAAGTCGAGTTGTTACCGATTTGGTGTGCTCAGATGGTACGATAAAACATTTTGCGATTAAATTTTAGAAAACATGTGTACTTAATTTAATGTTAAGAAATAGTTTAAACAAATTAATCCAAGACATAGAATAATAAAAATATATCTAGGAGGCCTTATTACAACTTAATTAAAATAAAACCAACATTAAAATAAAATAAAACAAAATCCAAGTTCATCTAATTAAAATTCCACTGCATGGCCACCTCGAGTCCATCCGGCTCCATCTCCGCGATCTACTCATCTGCAAAATGTTAAGGGAAGGGGGTGAGTCACCAAGACTCAGTGTGTAAATCCCCCACCCGGAAACTACATCTCATACACAATTCATTAATAAACATGCTCATGCAACCCAACTAGCCATCCATACTCCTTCCCTACCCTGTGTGGTCAAAACCACTGATGACTTAAAGTCACAATTTAAATGATGGGGCCAACCCATCATGTGGTCAAAACCACTGATGACCATAGGTCACAATATATCAAATGTGGTCAAAACCACTGGTGGTACCAAACCACTGGGACTTAGTCGCAAATAATCAATCGTTGTGGTCAAAACCACTGATGACCATAGGTCACAAATAGTCTGATGGGGCCAACTCATCTTGTGGTCAAAACCACTGACGACAGTCCATAATTCATCCCCCTCCTCTCATCAATCCCACCATTACATGCTTATACATCAAATTTCATATATCATGTCATAGTATTAAACATCATGTGATGGCATGCAATCATATATCAAAAATTACGAGTTAGGGGACTTACCCGAAATCCATGATTATGCCACAAGCTAACCACAACCAAAAAATTTAAGACAAACAATAACGTCATGTAAATTAATAAAGTGTGTAGAGAGATCTTACACACCTATTACTATCGTAATTCCTAGATCCCGAAAAGCCGATCTACGATGCTAGATCTTGACCCTTGAACGGATTTGATTTCCAAACAAATCCCGAAGCCTTAATTAGTCCCAAAACCGATTGCTAGAGGGTTGTATTGAGTACATCAAAATCTCGGAGTACCTTATGGAAAATCGGTTCCTATGAAGAGAAATAGTTAACCACACCATCAATAAATGCCGAATTACGGTAAGCCCTAACAAGAACAAAGATTTAACACAAGAGAGTCCCTTACCACACCTATTGAATTCGGCAGCACCCTTGGTTAGAGGGGGAAAGATTCGGCTTAAGCACAACTGGAAGGGCTGGAATTTTAGTGAAAGAGGAGGGTGTATTTGGCTTAGAAGAACCAACAATCTTTGGAAATTTACGAACAATTTTGGCTAAGAGTTTAAGGGAGAATTCGGCAGCACAATGAAGGGAGAAAGAAGAAAAGAATTTGCTGGAAATTTTGGGCACTTCTATGCTGTAACAAAATCAAATATGGACAGCCCCCAAGGAGTCCAACAATCGGCAAACACCCTCTTATTTTGGTGATAATTCCAGCTTAATTATCACCCAAAAAGAATAATATTTATCTCTTACTTTTATCACCTTTTCAAATAATAAAATACTAATATTTATCTCCTATCCACCTCTTCAACAATTCAAAATAAAATAAACTACTACAACACCCTTCCAGCCGAATTTGAGAGTCCAAAATTGAACCAACACTCTCCCATTCACGCCAGCAGCATTAAAAAAAAGAAATAAAATAAAAAAATACCCAAAGTGCAGCCCTTGGGGTTCGAACCAGCGACCTGGTGAAGGCAACAGCAGCAGCCTCCCTTAACGCCCCTTTCCAACTCTCCCAATTGACTTTCATGTCAAATAACCCCACCATTTAATTATAAAGCCTTCATACCTCGGCCCTTCTCCTTTTAACGCCAAAGCCTAAAAATAAAACTCCCCTTGCGTCCTTTATGTCTCGAACCCGAGACCTTAAACCGAGGCCCTTAAGTGGCGCCCCAAGCCACTCCACCAACCTGCCTATTCATGCCATGAACCTTCACCAATTAATTTTAAGGCCATCATTCCTGGCCCCCCTTACCTTTAACGCCAAAAGCCCAAAATAAAACACATCCCCCTTGTAACTCCCAAGATTCGAACCTTCTCCTTTGCAACACCCTTAGACGCACCAAGCCAATTGTGCCAATTAAATCCTTGTGTCATGTTCCTTCTAAAATTTTCCTTAACCCCTTATCTCACCTAGCTCCCTTCCTTTTACACACTTAAAAAGAAATTTTTAGGTCTAAGTCAGGCCTAGCTCGGGACTATTTCTAGACCCTAAAACATGCCAAATAAATCATAGTATTTATTTCTTCAAGCACACACACACACATGGGAACAAATAATTAAATTTTCAAACACCCCTAATTCAGGATGTTACAATTCTACCCCCTTAAAAAGAATTTCGTCCTCGAAATTACTTACTATCGTCCAATCGTGCGTCCTCAACTCATCACACTACGCTACTGCTGCGCACTCTGATCTTAAAGAACTATCATACTTCCTAGAAACATTCCCTACGTTCATAATCCAAGTTCCATACACTTTACTAGCAACATAAGAATGAACTAACGTAACCACAACCAAAACAATTGAGGGTATTCCGGAAATAAGAAACTTACCCGTTGTCATGTCTGGCACATCTTCCTCCTCGCGACGGCCAACTGCATAAACCAACCTTGGTTGCCTTGCCCCTGCACCTTCAGCACCTCGGCCATGCCCGCTACCATTATCATTACCTCTAGCTGCACCTCGACCCCTCTGTGGTGGTCCTCCATTTCTAACCTGAGCACGGTTCTAACCCTCTGGTTGATTCTTAGCTAACTTCCGAGGACAATCTCTTACCCGGTGCTCCATTGATCCACACTCAAAGCACCCTCGATTACCACTCCAACACTCCCCCGAGTGGGATTTTCCGCACCTACCACACTGAGGTGGCCACTGAGTAGGCCTTGCGGCTCTTTCTGATTCCCCAAATCTAGCCCTCTTCTGTGAACCTTCAGCAGACCCTGAAGACCCAAAATTCCTTTTATCCTTACTCTTGTCACGATTACGCTAATGGTGTCTTACCTCTTCAGCAACCTTTGATTTCTCTACTAGGACAGCGAACTCTCGTTCCTGTTGTGGAGCTATCATCATCCTCAGCTCATCTCTCAGCCCATCTTCAAATCTAACACAGCGTTCATGCTCGGTACCCACAATACCACGAGCATACCTACTCAACCGCAGGAATTCGGCTTCATACTCCGCCACAGTCTTATTGCCTTGAACCAAGTTCAAGAAAGCCTTCCGCTGTGCATCTACATAGCTAGTTCCGATATACTTCTTTTGATAGGCATCTTTGAAAAATTCCCAGGTGAGGTTTTCTGCCACCATTCCATCCCTTACAGTGAGCCACCACTGATATGACTCATCCCGAAGCAATGAAATTATACCCTTTAATTTCTCCTCGGTTTGTAAAATCTATGTCATCCATGATCCTTTGATTGCTTCCAACCAAGACTCACGCCATTTGGGTGCCACTCGGAAACTCCCTAAATACTTACGCTCCGATTAGGCGAGTCGTTCAACCATGATTTACGGGCTCTTGCACCCGCGCTAGCCTCAGCTACTCATTCCAATTCCCGTAATACAGCTTGAGATACGACATCATTACCACCTGTCTGATCTTAAAAATCAGTTTCCGCCGCCGGCAGATCTGGCATTTCATTTCCAAACCCGTGACCAGACCTTGCTGGCTCCGACAAGGTCATCCTACCCCTACCACAGCCACGCGGCGGACGTCCACGACCTCTTGAACTCATTCTAACTATTGCGTTTATCTGTTTAAGAATTTTATGCATTAGTACTTGTTTCACTTTGATTATCCGCGAAGAAATTTTATGAGAAAGTTTTAATAGAGATTCTTTCGATCAATCAAAGTTTTAAGTTCTCTATCCTAATTCACAGAGAAGCACATCCATTCCCTAACACCTTTCATACTTATTCACTCTTCGGACATTTCTGTCTGTTTCTATCCTAGGGGTATTTTCGTCAGTTCCTACGGGGGTATTTTTGTAATAAACCAGAGAAATTTTAAAACTTTTAATAAATCAGGTCACTTTAAAATTTCCAAATCTGGAGGGTTCTTTTCAAAAATTTCTCAAATTAAAGGTATGGCAAAATTTTGGAAACCAGGGGTATTTTGGTGATTTTGTCAATCAGGGGTAATTCTGTAAATTTCAAAGGCCAAGATATATATTTTGAAATACAAGATTTTCGGATACTTTTGCAAAGTGAGAGAATTTTATTGAAATCGGGGTAGTCTGGTAACTTTAGAAATCAAGGGCATTTTCGTAATTTTGCCACTAGGGCATTTTGGTAATTTTGGGTAAACCGGGAATATTTTGAAAATTTAAAAAAATAAATTTTTCCTACTATTTAAAAGAAGTATTTTAGTGATTTTAAAACTAGAGTTTCCCTTAAAACATGGCTAACCCCTTTTCGGGTTTTATTGTGTTTAGCCTATGACCGAGTCTTCTTGGTTAGGGTGAACCAAAGCTACGCACCAGGTAGGAATCCTGCGAAGAGGAGGTGAGTCACGAGGACTGTGTAACATCCTAAAAATGGGGCTATTTGGAATTTAATTATCTTTCTTATGTATGAACTGCTGTGATATTATTTATGGAATAATAGAGCTTAATTAAGGCTTTGAGTTGGCACGGTTTGGTAGAAAATTTCAGTTGCTAACTTTAAAGGCAGGGAGCCTTAGCAGGAGGGTGTTATAAGAATGAATGAAGGAATTTGGGCACTAAAAAGCCCTTGGTAAAGTGGCAAAAGTGAGGCCACTTAGAGGACTACATGTGACGCTACCAAGGAGCAAGGGAGAACCTTGGTTCAAGTCACAACAATCCCTCTTTTTGCTCATTAATAGGACGGCACAAGGGGGAGTTTTTCCTCAGTTTAAACTCTTTTATTAATTATTATTATTAAGGGATAATATGAGCACTTTAAATTGGTTTTTATTTTGCTTAAATCTGAAGATAATAAGGATATTATTTGGATTATTAAGATTATTAATTGGATTATTAAGGGATTATTGATTTATTATTTGGGATTAATTCAAATTATTTGAATTAAATTAAACAAGTGGTCAAGAACAATTCAAGGAGATTAAATGGATTTTGAACTCCTTGGTTAATAGGAGTGGACGGCAAGTTAAGGGGGGGAGTGTCGAATGCTTATAAAAACCTCAACCTACCACCTTGCTTTTCTTTTCCATCTTTGTTTAGCCAGAAAATCCTAACCCTTCCTTTTTCGCTTTCCTTTATTCTCTCAAAACTTTGGTTGAAACCCTCCTATTTCTTCTTGCCGAACCACCTACCCTCAATTCCCTTTTCTTTTATTTCCCTAATAGCCGAATTCACCCAGTGGTTTGCCGAAATTTCCTTCCTCTATTCTATTGTACTTTGGCCAAATATTGGAAGGAACATAGATCTCTTCAGATTCTTTGTTATCAATCGGTTGATAAGGTAAGTGATGGCCGAATTTCTATCTCCCCTTTTCTTTCTCTCTTTTCATCGACTTTTTACAAGGAAAGGTGCCAATTTTTAGCGATAGTTATAAGTCTTCTAAACGAGTAGTAACCGATTTCTGCTAGGTACTCAGGGGAGTAAAGCAGTCGACTCACAGCCTGATCTCTAGTATTCGATTTTTGGTAAGTAATGGTAAGATCTACTTTAGTTAGTCAGTTGATATTCGTTTTAGCCGAAGGCTACTAACTTTTTGAGTGCCGATTCATGGAATCAGAAGCAGATTCGGGAGTTTGGTGTTGCGATTAGCATCCAACCGAGGAAAGGTAAGATTTCGGGTTCCTAAGGAACCCCTTCTAATAATTTGGTTTGGCCGAATAGGCCATAATACTAACCCAAGTGTTGGCCGAATATAGGAACAAGTAGATCTAGGGAGACCGACTTCTCTTTTCGAGATTTAGACTCCTCGTTGGTGACAGGTGTGTACATACACACGTATAACTTGTTAAATGTGCTGATTGTTGTGAATGCTATCTTGATGTTATGTAGCATTGGATAATATACCATAACGGTATAGATGGTGATTCAGGTAAGTACCTGTTAATATGAATTTGTTATTTGATGCTTTTGGGAAGCATGATGTATTGATACATGAGATTTAAATATGTAATGACATGAAACATATAAATATGTGACTGATGTGGGATTGATGAGTGGAGGGGGTGATTAATCGTGTAAGCGGGCACCGGTGTTTTGGTAACACACCGTGACTACGGTCACACGAGGTTTGGTACCTCAGAGGTTTGGCACCTCATAGAGACTCGTCCACGTGGTTAACACCACCGTGGGTTGGCCCCACTTGTGATATGGGATCGTCTGCCAGTGATTTGGTATCACACGATGGGTTGGCCCCATCAATCGATTCGTGCCTACGGACACCAGTGTTTTGGTAACACATCGTGACTATATGTCACCAGTGGTTTGGCACCACCAGTGGTTTGGTACCACGACGGGGTGAAGCGATGGCGTTTGGTTGGCTAGGTCGGGTATTTAATATTCTGCATATTAATTGTTATATGTTGTGTATGAAAAATGTTTTTAAAACGGGGGAAGGGTTACATACTGAGTCTTGGTGAATCACCTTCTCCTTTACATTTTTCAGGTGATGCGTAGATCGCGGATGTGGAGCCGGGTGGACTCGAGGTGGCCATGCAGTGGACTTTAAATTTTAAATGGACTTAAATTTTAGTCTTATTATTTTTATTATCGGTTTTTATTTCATTTCAGTTGTAATAAGGCCGCCTAGTATTGTTTTTATTACTTTTTACATGTTGAATGATTTGGTAAAAACTGTTTTATCGATATTAAGTTAAATGCACATGTTTTCTCAAATATTGAAATGAAAAATGTTTTATCGTGCCATCGGGCACATTCGGAAATTTTATAATAACTTAGCATAAATAACTTCCAAACAAACACTAAGTATTCTTTTCTTTAGACTATCAATTAAAAAGGGTTTTGACAATTTAAATTGACTTAGAAAAAGTGTTTTCCAAAAATATTTTCCACTGTAACAAACTAGATTCGGCCATAGTGTTTGGGCCGAGTTTGGGTTGTTACAAATTGGTATCAGAGCCAGGTTCAAAGCTCGGTTGTGGGGGGGCCCAAGGCCCAAAAATGTTTTGGTAGGCCTTATGGAATAATTTTTGGTTTTTGAACAAAGCATGGCCGAGTCCCGAGACCGATCCGCCTGTAAGTACATCCGAACTTCTTTGTGAATTATTCTCTGTAGAAGGGTAGGAAGCATGGAACGTAGATAGACTTATAGGAACTTGAACCCTAGGATTAGATTACTCGAACACACAAAACAAGTCATAAGACTTAAGGAACTAAACCAACCTATGACTTAGTCTTCGAGCTAGGGTGTGGTAACCCCGTGACGCATGTCTAGGAGTGGAACAGGAAGAGCACGGTATTTAAGCGGTCCTCGTGACTCACCTCCTCTTCGCAGGGTATCCTGCACAGTGCGTAGCTTCGGTTCACCCTAACTCGAGAGGGCTCGGTGGTGTGGTAACCTCTCGTGCGCATGTCTAGAAAGGTTGGTGAGAGCTTGGTATTTAAGCGATCCGCGTGACTCACCTCCTCTTCACTCGAATCCTGCCTGGTGCGTAGCTTTGGTTCACCCTGACCAAGAGGGCTCGGTCATAGGCTAAACATGATGATTAAAACCCGAAAAGGGAATTAGCCATGTTTTCGAAAAAGAATGAAACAACAACAACCCGAATGTTTTCAAAACTTTTGCAATAACTCTTTCAAATTTGAGAACGTCATTTTTACAACGTTTTCTTCGAAAAACTCAATTTGTGAAAAATTACAAAAATACCCTTAGGGGTAAAATTACCAAAATGCCTCGGCTCATAAAATATCAGTTCAACGGTTTTGCTCAAAAATTTCAAATATCTTACAAATATTCAACAACTTAGCTTTGAAAATCATCAACAAAATATTTTGGTTTTGGAAAATTTCGAAAACGCCCTCAAGTTGCAAAATTACCGAAATGACCCTGGTTTTGGAAATCTTCACAAACATCACTATTTGAAAAGGAACATTTTCAGAAAGAAACCCCTGAGTTTTGCAACTGTTAAAAATATCCCTGACTTATTAAAATTACGAAATTACCCTTGAATGACAAAATTACCGAAATACCCCTAGTTTTCAAAACGATGCCATATCTCTAAATTTCACAAATTTTTCAGAAGAACCCTCCAGTTTTGGGAATTTGAAAATGACCTACTTTACTAAAGTTTTAAAATTTCTTTTATTACGAAAATACCCCTGTAGGAAAATGGCGAAAATACCCTCGGGTTAGAAATGAGCAGAAATGTCCGAAGAGCGAATAGGTATGGAAGGTGTTAGGGAATGGATGCATGAACTCCTTGGTGTGAACTAGGATAGAAGACTGAAAACTTGTTTGCTCGAAAGAATCCCTAACTAAATTTTCTGCATAAAACTTCTTCGCGAATAATAAAGTGGAACAAATGCTAACGCAGAAAATTTTCTTAATCAGATTAAAAACGCGGTAGATAGAATGAGTTCTAGAGTACGTGGACGCCGTGGACGCGGTAGGGGTAGGATGACGGTGTCTGAACCCGTCAAGGTTCTGAAAATGAGGTACCACCGCCACCACCACCTCCTACTTTTAGAGCTGAGGAGCAGGATCAGACAGGTAGGGAGGTTGTATCGAAAGCTGTTTTGCGAGTCTTGGAAATGGTGGCTGGGGCTGGTTGAAATCTGGGAGCTCGAAAATCTGTTCCCGAGCGACTCCGATCTAACGGAGCGGAGGTATTCCGGGGTGCGTCAGGAGTGGCACCCAGTGCGGCGGAGTACTGGCTAGAGTCAACTGAAAGGATCATGGATGATCTTGACCTGACTGAGGAAGAAAAGCTGAAAGGGGCTGTGTCGCTTCTAAAGGATGAAGCGTACCAGTGGTGGCTGACGGTCCGAGATGGAGCCACGGCAGATGATCTGACTTGGGATTATTTCAAAACCACCTATCAGAAGAAGTATGTGGGCACCAGCTATACGGATGCTCAGAGGAAAGCCTTTCTAGGGTTAGTGCAAGGGAATAAGTCAGTGTCGGAGTATGAGGCGGAGTTTTTAAGGCTGAGTAGGTATGCTAGAGGCATTGTGGCTACTGAGCATGAGCGCTGTGTCCGCTTTGAGGATGGACTCCGTGATGATTTGAGGTTCTTGATTGCCTGCAGCGAGGTTCGTGAGTTCTCATCTCTAGTGGAAAAGGCTAAGGTAGCCAGAGAAGGGATCAAGGAGAATTTGTGAGGCAAAGTTATAGTAGGAATAGTCGAGAAGAGAGGATTTGGGTCAATTTGGATCCAATGGTAGTGTCCAGAAGAAGGCTAGGCCAAGTGGGCCAAATCAGGCGGCAAGGCCCATGACTACTAATCAGAGGCCGACTCAGTGTAACCGCTGTGGAAAGACTCATTGGGGAGGTTGTTGGACCGGTGATAGAGGATGTTTTGAGTGTGGGTCTTTAGAGCATCGTGTCGAGAGAGATTGTCCCCCGAAACTAGCTAAGAATCACCGCAGAGGCGTAATCGTACTCGATATAGAAATATGGGACCACAGAGAGGGTCGTGGTAATGGCGAGAGAAACAACGGGCCCTAACCGAGGTCGTGGTACTCGAGGAGAGGTTCGGGCAACACAGAGGCTAGGCAACTTTGGCTTAGTCTCACGCAAATGTGGCGTCGCGAGGAGGGTGGCGCACGACCGGATGTCATAACGATGACGCTTCTAATTTTTGGTCTTCCTTATATTGCATTAATTGATGTGGGTTCGACGTACTCGTACATTGCTAGTAGTGTGGTAGGAACTATGGACCTAGACTCGAGACTACTTCTAGAAAGATGACTGCATACTAAGCCCCCAGGTCACTCTGTAGTCGTAGATAAACTTTATAGAGACGCACCCCTAGAACTCCAAGGGTAGTATTTGTGGCTGATCGATGGAACTACCGTTTGGGAGTTCGATTTGATCCTTGGAATGGGTAATTTGGTTAAGTATCGGTAATTTAGATTCTTGCGCTAAGCGCATGGGTTCTAAGAAGGCGGTGAAGGTGATGAAGTGGTTATGATAGGTGATAGAAGGAATTACTTATCCAATGTAGTTATCCGCCTTGAAGGCTAAAAAGATGGTCAAGAAGGGTTGTGAGGCGTATTTGGTTCGAATCAGACTTTGGAAGCTAAGGAGTCGATGTAGTTGGAAAGGTCCGAACGGTTGGGAATTCGCCGATGTGTTCCGAGAAGAGCTTAAGTCGCCTCAGATCGGAAGTTGAATTCGGTATAGACTTGCTACCCGGGCGGCTTTGTGTCTATAGCACCATACCGAATGGCACCAAAGGAATTGGTGGAGTGAAGGCTCAAATTCGGAGCTCTTGGATAGAGGGTTTATCCAGGACCCAGTATATCCCCGTGGAGAGCACTGCAGGTGTTATTTGTCAAGAAGAAAAGACGGGTCGATGCGGATGTGTATCGACTATCGCCAGCTGAACAAGCTAACAATCAAGAACAAGTATCCGTTGCCTCGGATTGACGACTTGTTCGATCAATTAAAAGGCGCCTCGGTGTTCTTGAAGATAGACCTTAGGTCGAGTTACCATCAACTTAAGGTGAAAGAAGTTGATGTTCACAAGACGGCATTCAGAACTCGGTATAGACATTACGAGTTTCTGGTAATGCCCTTTGGATTGACCAATGCGCCGGCAGCATTCATGGACTTGATGAATAGGGTGTTTCAGCAGTACTTAGACCAATTTGTCATGGTGTTCATAGACGACATATTGGTTTATTGTAAGACGGAGGAGGAGCATGATATGCATTTGCGCATAGTCCTACAAGTGTTGAGGGAGAAGAAATTATATACCAAATTCAGCAAGTGCGAATTTTGGCTTAGGGAGGTGGCTTTCTTAGGACATGTGGTGTCGGCTGAGGGAATCAGGGTAGATCCTCGCAAGATTGAAGCGGTGTTGGATTGGAAACCGCCTAGGTCGGTGGCGGAAATCCGAAGTTTTCTGGGTTTAGCAGGGTACTATCGGAGATTCGTGGAGGGATTCTCTCTAATAGCAGCACCGTTAACTAAGTTACTAAGGAAAGGTGTTCCATTTGTATGGACGGAGAAGCAGCAAGAAAGCTTTGATAAGCTAAGGAAAATTCTGACGGAAGCTCGGTTTTGAGTACGACTGAACCAAGGAAAGTTATTTCTGATCTCATCGTGATGCATCCCATACTGGTTTGGGATGTGTGCTGATGCAAGAAGGGAAGGTAATAGCCTATGCATCTCGTCAGTTAAGACCGCATGAGGTTAACTACCCAACGCACGACTTGGAGTTAGCCGCAGTTGTCTTCGCTCTAAAGATATGGAGACACTATCTGTACGGGGAGAAGTCGATAGTTTACACGGATCATAAGAGTTTGAGGTATCTTCTGACCCAGAAGGATCTAAATCTAAGACAGCGTCGGTGGATTGAACTATTAAAGGACTACGATTGTTCAATCGAGTACCATCCGGGTAAGGCTAACTTGGTAGCCGACGCGTTGAGCCGGAAGGTTGTGACGGACTTAAGAGCAATGTTCACTCGGTTGAGTCTATATGACGATGGGAGTCTTTTGGCAGAACTTCAAGTTAAGCCAACATGGATTGAAGAGATTAAGGAAAAACAGTTAGGGGATGAAGGGTTGAATGCTAAGAAGGTGAGAGTTCAAGATAGTGGTTTGGAAGGATACAATCTGTCTAGCGATGGAGTGCTATGTTTTCAAGGGCGAGCATGTATGCCGAAAGATGTGGAGTTGAGGCGGAAAATTCTCCACGATGCACATAGCAGCCCATACGCTATGCATCCGGGAGGAAGCAAGATGTATGGAGATCTACAAGCGATTCGGTGGCGGGGTTGAAAGCGTGAGGTGGCGAATTTGTGGGAAAGTGTCTGACGTGTCAACAGGTTAAGGCGGAACATCAGTTGCCATCAGGGCTACTTCAACCGGTAAAGATCCCTCAATGGAAGTGGGAGCGGATCACTATGGATTTCGTCAGTGGGCTACCCCTTACGCCAAACAAAAAGGACACGATTTGGGTGATTGTGGACCGTCGACTAAGTCGAAGACACTTCATCCCGAAGAGTGGATTTTTCTCTTGAAGCTAGCTAAGTTGTATGTGTCGGAAATAGTGAGATTGCATGGTGTGCGATATCGATCATCTCGGATAGGGATCGATTCACGTCAAGGTTCGGAAAGCGTTGCATCAAGCTTTGGGTACAAGATTGGATTTTGATCTGATGACCTTCCATCCACGATCGACGGACAATCGAGAAAGGGTGATCTGAGATCTTAGAAGACATGTTAAGAGGATGTGTCTTGGATTTTAGTGGTAGTTGGGAGGAGTACCTACCATTAGCGGAATTCGCTTATAACAATAGTTATCAAGCGAGTATCCAGATGGCTCCATATGAAGCGCTGTATGGACGGAAATGTCGTACTCCGACGTGTTGGACAGAGTTGGGTGAGTGGCAGGTTTTGGGTCCGAGGTGGTAGTGGCGAGGATAAAGTCAAGGTGATTCGGTCTCGTCTCAAGGAAGCATCGGATAGGCAGAAATCCTATGCTGATTTAAAACGCAAGGAAATGGAGTATGCCGTAGGAGACAAGGTTTTTCTGAAGGTGTCACCTTGGAAAAAGGTGTTGAGATTTGGCCGAAAGGGGAAGCTGAGCCCAAGGTTCATCGGGCCATATACAGTTGTAAAGCGAATAGGACCGGTAGCTTATCAGCTAGAGTTGCCGGCAGAGCAGAATCAGATCCATGACGTATTCCATGTATCAATGCTGAGACGGTATCGGTTAGACCCACCGCACGTGGTGCCAGTAGCAGAGATCGAGGTGAATTCGGATTTATCTTTTGAAGAGGAACCAGTTCAGATCTTAGACCGAGATGTGAAGGTTCTACGTAGGAAGTCAGTGCCCTTGGTGAAGGTGCTATGGCGGAACCACGGTGTGGAAGAAGCTACGTGGGAGCCCGAGGATGTGATGCGGCAGCAATACCCCCACCTCTTTTGATCAGGGAATTTCGAGGACGAAATTTATTTTAAGGGGGTAGAATTGTAACAACCTAAAAACGGGGCTATTTGGAATTTAATTATCTTTCTTATGTATGAACTGCTGTGATATTATTTATGGAAATAGAGCTTAATTAAGGCTTTGAGTTGGCACGGTTTGGTAGAAAATTTCAGTTGTTAACTTTAAAGGCAGGGAGCCTTAGCAGGAGGGTGTTATAAGAATGAATGAAGGAATTTGGGCACTAAAAAGCCCTTGGTAAAGTGGCAAAAGTGAGGCCGCTTAGAGGACTAATGTGACGCTACCAAGGAGCAAGGGAGAACCTTGGTTCAAGTCACAACAATCCCTCTTTTTGCTCATTAATGGGACGGCACAAGGGGGAGTTTTTCCTCAGTTTAAACTCTTTTATTAATTATTATTATTAAGGGATAATATGAGCACTTTAAATTGGTTTTTATTTTGCTTAAATCTAAAGATAATAAAGATATTATTTGGATTATTAAGATTATTAATTGGATTATTAAGGGATTATTGATTTATTATTTGGGATTAATTCAAATCATTTGAATTAAATTAAACAAGTGGTCAAGAGCAATTCAAGGAGATTAAATGGATTTTGAACTCCTTGGTTAATAGGAGTGGACGGCAAGTTAAGGGGGGGAGTGTCGAATGCTTATAAAAACCTCAACCTACCACCTTGCTTTTCTTTTCCATCTTTGTTTAGCCGAAAATCCCTAACCCTTCCTTCTCTGCTTTCCTTTATTCTCTCAAAACTTTGGCCGAAACCCTCCCTATTTCTTCTTGCCGAACCACCTACCCTCAATTCCCTTTTCTTTTATTTCCCTAATAGCCGAATTCACCCAGTGGTTTGCCGAAATTTCCTTCCTCTATTCTACTGTGCTTTGGCGAATATTGGAAGGAACATAGATCTCTTTGATTCTTTGTTATCAATCGGTTGATAAGGTAAGTGATGGCGAATTTCTATCTCCTTTTTTTCTTTCTCTTTCTCGCGACTTTTTACAAGGAAAGGTGCCGATTTTGGCGATAGTTATAAGTCTTCTAAACGAGTAGTGTAGGATTTCGCTAGGTACTCGGGGAGTAAAGCAGTCGACTCACAGCCCGATCTCTAGTATTCGATTTTTGGTAAGTAACGGTAAGATCTACTTTAGTTAGTCAGTTGATATTCATTTTAGCCGAAGGCTACTAACTTTTTGAGTGCCGATTCATGGAATCAGAAGCAGATTCGGGAGTTTAGTGTTGCGATTAGCATCCAACCGAGGAAATGTAAGATTTCGGGTTCATAAGGAACCCCTTCTAATAATTTGGTTTGGCCGAATAGGCCATAATACTAACCCAAGTGTTGGCCGAATATAGGAACAAGTAAATCTAGGGAGACCGACTTCTCTTTTCGGGATTTAGACTCATCGTTGGTGACAGGTGTGTACATACACACGTATAACTTGTTAAATGTGCTGATTGTTGTGAATGCTATCTTGATTTTATGTAGCATTGGATAATATACCATAACGGTATAGATGGTGATTCAGGTAAGTACCTGTTAATATGAATTTGTTATTTGATGCTTTTGGGAAGCATGATGTATTGATACATGAGATTTAAATATGTAATGACATGAAACATATAAATATGTGGTGATGTGGGATTGATGAGTGGGAGGGTCAAGATTAATCGTGCCGACGTGCACCAGTGTTTTGGTAACACACCGGGACTACGGTCACCAGAGGTTTGGTACCTCCAGAGGTTTGGCCCCTCATAGCAACCCGTCCCTGTGGTTAACACCACCGTGGGTTGGCCCCACTTGAGATATGGGATCGCGCGCGGTGATTTGGTATCACCACGATGGGTTGGCCCCATCAATCGATTCGTGTTTACGGACACCAGTGTTTTGGTAACACATCGTGACTATATGTCACCAGTGGTTTGGCACCACCAGTGGTTTGGTACCACGACGGGGTAGACAGTGGCGTTTGGTTGGCTAGGTCGGGTACTTAATATTCTGCATATTAATTGTTATATGTTGTATATGAAAAGTGTTTTTGAAAGCGGGGAAGGGTTACATCATCGAGTCTTGGTGACTCACCTTCTCCTTTACATTTTTCGGTGATGCGTAGATCGCGGATGTGGAGTAGGGGTGGACTCGAGGTGGCCATGCAGTGGACTTTAAATTTTAAATGGACTTAAATTTTAGTCTTATTATTTTTATTATCGGTTTTTATTTAATTTCAGTTGTAATAAGGCCGCCTAGTATTGTTTTTATTACTTTTTACATGTTGAATGATTTGGTTAAAACTGTTTTATCGATATTAAGTTAAATGCACATGTTTTCTCAAATATTGAAACGAAAAATGTTTTATCGTGCCATCGGGCACATTCAGAAATTTTATAATAACTTAGCATAAATAACTTCCAAACAAACACTAAGTATTCTTTTCTTTAGACTATCAATTAAAAAGGGTTTTTACAATTTAAATTGACTTAGAAAAAGTGTTTTCCAAAAATATTTTCCACTGTAACAAACTAGATTCGGCCATAGTGTTTGGGCCGAGTTTGGGTTGTTACAGACTGCTTAAGTACCAAGCTCTTCCGGCTTCAATCCTAGACATGCGCACCAAGGTTACCACACCCTAACTCGACGACTTGGTCCTAGGTTTGTTTAATTAGGCTTTTAAAGTTTTATGTCCTTGTTAGGGTAAACTAGTCCTAAGGTTTAAAGCACTTATCACTATCTACGTTCCATGCTTCCTACCCTTCTACCGTCAATAAATCATACAGAAGTTAGGAGTACTTACCTGGGCGAATAGGTGCCGGAAACTCGGTGCCATGCTATTCAAAAACAAAAATATTTCTCAAAGGCCTACTAAAACATTTTGGGCCTTGGGCCCCCACAGCTGAGCTTTGAACTGGGCTCTGATACCAATTTTGTAACACCCCAAACCTGGCCCAAACACTACGACCGAATTTGGTGTGCTACAGAGAAAGTATTTTTGAAAATCCCTTTAAGCCGAATTAACTTTTTGATAGAAGATAGTGTCCGATTTAAAACACTGGAGGTGCATAAAAAAAACATACTTAGGTTTATTTAAAAAAAAAATATTCATTAAGTCAGATTGTTACCGATTCAGGTGTGCTCGATGGCACGATAAAACATTTTGCGATTAAATTTTAGAAAACATGTGTACTTAATTTAATGTTAAGAAATAGTTTAAAAAAATTAGTCCAAGACATAGAATAATAAAAATATATCTAGGAGGTCTTATTACAACTTAATTAAAATAAAACCAACATTAAAATAAAATAAAACAAAATCCAAGTTCATCTAATTAAAATTCCACTGCATGGCCACCTCGAGTCCATCCGGCTCCATCTCGCGATCTACTCATTCTGCAAAATGTTAAGGGAAGGGGGTGAGTCACCAAGACTCAGTGTGTAAATCCCCCACCCGGAAAATACATCTCATACACAATTCATTAATAAACATGCTCATGCAACCCAACTAGCCATCCATACTCCTTTCTTACCCCGTGTGGTCAAAACCACTGATGACTTAAAGCCACAATTTAAATGATGGGGCCAACCCATCGTGTGGTCAAAACCACTGATGACCATAGGTCACAATATATCAAATGTGGTCAAAACCGCTGGTGGTACTAAACCACTGGGACTTAGTCGCAAATAATCAATCGTTGTGGTCAAAACCACTGATGACCATAGGTCACAAATAGTCTGATGGGACGAACCCATCTTGTGGTCAAAACCACTGACGACAGTCCATAATTCATCCCCCTCCTCTCATCAATCCCACCATTATATGCTTATACATCAAATTTCATATATCATGTCATAGTATTAAACATCATGTGATGGCATGCAATCATATATCAAAAATTACGAGTTAGGGGACTTACCCGAAATCCTTGATTATGCCACAAGCTAACCACACCCAAAAAATTTAAGACAAACAATAACGTCATGTAAATTAATAAAGTGTGTAGAGAGATCTTACACACCTATTACTATCGTAATTCCTAGATCCCGAAAAGCCGATCTACAATGCTAGATCTTGACCCTTGAACGGATTTGATTTCCAAACAAATCCCGAAGCCTTAATTAGTCCCAAAACCGATTGCTAGAGGGTTGTATTGAGTACATCAAAATCTTGGAGTACCTTATGGAAAATAGGTTCCTATGAAGAGAAATAGTTAACCACACCATCAATAAATGCCGGATTACGGTAAGCCCTAACAAGAACAAAGATTTAACACAAGAGAGTCCCTTACCACACCTATTGAATTCGGCAGCACCCTTGGTTAGAGGGGGAAAGATTCGGCTTAAGCACAACTGGAAGGGCTGGAATTTGAGTGAAGGAGGAGGGTGTATTTGGCTTAGAAGAACCAACAATGCTGGAAATTTCTGAACAATTTTGGCTAAGAGTTTAAGGGAGAATTCGGAAGCACAATGAAGGGAGAAAGAAGAAAAGAATTTGCTGGAAATTTTGGGCACTTCTATGCTGTAACAAATCAAATATGGACAGCCCCCAAGGAGTCCAACAATCGGCAAACACCCTCTTATTTTGGTGATAATTCCAGCTTAATTATCACCCAAAAAGAATAATATTTATCTCTTACTTTTATCACCTCTTCAAATAATAAAATACTAATATTTATCTCCTATCCACCTCTTCAACAATTCAAAATAAAATAAACTACTACAACACCCTTCCAGCCTAATTTGAGAGTCCAAAATTGAACCAACACTCTCCCATTCACGCCAAAGAAAGATTAAAAAAAGAAATAAAATAAAAATACCCAAAGTGTGACCCACAGGGTTCGAACAATGACTGGTGAAGGCAACAACAATGACCTCCCTTAACGCCACTTTCCAACTCTCCCAATTGACTTTCATGTCAAATAACCCCACCATTTAATTATAAAGCCTTCATACCTCGGCCCTTCTCCTTTTAACGCCAAAGCCTAAAAATAAAACTCCCCTTGCGTCCTTTATGTCTTGAACCCGAGACCTTAAACCGAGGCCCTTAAGTGGCGCCCCAAGCCACTCCACCAACCTGCCTATTCATGCCATGAACCTTCACCAATTAATTTTAAGGCCCTCATTCCTGGCCCCCCTTACCTTTTACACCAAAAGCCCAAAATAAAACACATCCCCCTTGTAACTCCCAAGATTTGAACCTCCTCCTTTGCAACACCCTTAGACGCACCAAGCCAATTGTGCCAATTAAATCCTTGTATCATGTTCCTTCCAAAATTTTCCTTAACCCCTTATCTCACCTAGCTCCCTTCCTTTTACACACTTAAAAAGAAATTTTTAGGTCTAAGTCAGGCCTAGCTCGGGACTATTTCTAGACCCTAAAACATGCCAAATAAATCATAGTATTTATTTCTTCAAGCACACACACACACATGGGAACAAATAATTAAATTTTCAAACACCCCTAATTCAGGATCTTACACTCCACTTCTGTCAGAGAAATAACATGTGAAGGATCTGATCGATACCATCGTAGCATAGACACATGAAAAATATTATGAATTCTATTGAGTTTCGGTGCTAATGCCAATCGATAAGCAACCGGTCCAATTCTTTCTATGATTTCATATGGCTCGATAAATCTTGGACTCAATTTACCCTTTTGACCGAACTAGAGAACTTTCTTCTAAGGAGACACTTTTAAGAATACCTTATCACCCACCTGAAATTCAATCTCTTTTCATTTAAGATTGACATATGACTTCTGACAATCGGAAGCTCCTTTTAGACTATCCCGAATCACCTTTACTTTTTCTTCTGTTTCCCAGATCAAATCAACCCCATGTATCTTCTTTTCACTGAGCTCTATCCAATATAACGGTGTTCTATATTTTCTACCATACAAATCTTTATACGTAGCCATTTTAATACTACACTGATAACTGTTATTATAAGCAAATTCAATCAAAGGTAGATACCTCTCCCAATTACCTTCAAACTCTAGTATACAACATTGGAGCATATCTTCCAATACTTGAATTACACGCTCAATTTGGCCATCTGTCTGAGGATGAAATGCAGTGCTGAAATACAAATGAATACCCAAGGCTTCTTGCAATTTGTCTCAGAAACGAGACGCAAATCGAGTATCTCTATCTGATATAATGGAGACAGGCACTTCATGTAGCCTGACAATCTCAGATATGTACAATTTAGCTAGTTTATCTAAAGAAAAATCCATACGTACCAGAATAAAGTGCGTTGACTTTGTCAATCGGTCAACAATCACCTAAATAGTATCATTCTTCTTCAGAGACAACGGTAACCCAGAAACAAAATCCATAGTGATTCTTTCTCATTTCCATTCCGGTATAGTGATTGGCTGAAGTAACCCCGAAGGTACCTGATGTTCAGCTTTAACCTGCTGACATACCAAACACTTTGATACAAAATTAGAGATATCACGTTTCATACCCGGCCACCAGTACACCTTTTACAGATCATTATACATTGTATTACTCACCGGATGTACAGACATAGTACCACTGTGAGCCTCGTGTAGAATCTTTTATATGAGGTCTGTATCCTTCGGTACACAAACTCTGCCTCTGAATAATAAAAAACCATCAGAACCAATCTGAAACTCTAAATCAATACCTAACTCACACTGTGCCCGTTTAACCTGTAACTTCTCATCATTCTTCTGAGCTTCACATATTTGCTGTAGAAATGTCGATTTAGCTCTCAATTCAGCTATGATTGAACCATCATCAGTCAGTGACAATTGGGTATTCATAGCTCGTAAAGCAAACAGATATTTCTGGCTCAAAGCATCAGCTACAATATTAGCCTTACCCGGATGGTAATCAATAACCAAACCATAGCCCTTTATCTGTTCAAGCCACCTCCGCTGTCTCAAATTCAAATCTTTCTGTGTCATCAAATATTTCAGGCTTTTATGATCAGTATAAATATGACATTTCTCACTATACAAGTAATGCTGCCATTCATCAGTCCACTCGAATTTAACATCTTTTTGCAATAAACGAGTCATCGGAGAAGCTATCATAGAGAACCCCTGTACAAACCTCCGATAATAACCAGCTAAACCCAAGAAACTTCTAACTTGTTTATAGTTACTTTATTGAGTTTGTGTATCGACTATTGGCAACTCAATAAACTATCGGCAACTCAATAAAGTAACTATAAAATCATAGGTGATTGTTGACCGATTGACAAAGTCAACGCACTTTATTCTGGTATGTATGGATTATTCTTTAGAAAAACTAGCTAAATTGTACATATCTGAGATTGTCAGGCTACATGGAGTGCCTGTCTTTCTTGAGTTACTTTATTGAGTTGCCGATAGTCGATATACAATCTCAAAGACCTGTCTTTCTTTTTCACAAACAGAACCAGAGCACCCCAAGGTGAATGACCCGGACGAACAAAACCCCCATCAACAAGTTCCTGTAACTGTGTCTTTAACTCCTTTAATTCTGTAGGAGTCATCTGGTACGGAGCTATACAAATCGGAGTAGTTCCCGGAACCAAATCTATAGAGAATTCCACTTCTCTTTCTAGTGGCAACCCTGGTAATTCCTCTGGAAACGCATCAGAAAATTCATATACCACTGGCACTACCTGAATCTTCGACTCAGATACCTTGGTGTTTAATACATAACCAAGAAAAGCATCATACCCCTTTTTGACATACCTCTGAGCATTAATAACTGAAATCACATCAGATAATCCCTCTATCTGATCAGATTTAACCCAGAGCAACTCACCGTTCTGACATTTTAACAAAATATATTTTTGTCTACAGTTTACTACTACATCATACTAAGTTAGCCAATCCATACCCAATATCACATCGAACTCATCAAAAGAAAGTAACATCAAGTCAACCGATAAATAATAACCTCTTACCATCAGTGGAAAGTTTTTACGAATTTTATCCACTAACACAGATTGGCCCAGGGGGTTCGAGACTTTAACCACAAATTCAGTAGGTTCAACAGATAATTTTTTAACAAATGCAAGTTTAACACACACACATGTATATATAAATGCGTAGAACCAGGATCAATCAATGCAGTAATAACAGTATCAAGTAAAGAAAATGTACTAGTAATAACATCAGGTGCTGAGGCATCTTCTCTGGCACGGATGGCATATGTCCTAGTAGGTGCTCGTGCTTTAGACCTGCATGCAGTATCTTTCGTAGCACCTCGACTACCACTGACATTACCGGATGGTCGAGGTGGTTTGCCCTTCGAAACTGGATTACTCAGCTTCGATATCTGTTCAACTTCTTTTTCACCCCTTTCTGGACAATCTCTGAGGAAATGGTCAAAAGAACTACATTGGTAACAAGCCCCGCTCTTTAATTGGCATTCACCAAAATAGGTTTTATTAAAATACTGGCATCTCGGTATTCACCCCATACTAGTCACAGACGGAGTGGGAGATCTCGGGTTAGTGCTTTGGAAGCCACGTTCCTTTCCAGAATATCCTATTATTGAAGTAGGACGATCATAATACCTCTTTAATTTCTTTGAAACTGAAGATGATTGAGATTTTCCCATCGATCTTTTACTGAAAACCCGAACTTCTCTTTTAGCTTGTTTATTTTCTTTGCTCAGTTCTTCTGCTTTATAAGCTCGCTCTGCAAGGGTAGCAAACTCTCAGATTTCAAGGATTCTGATCAATAGCTTGATATCTTTATTCAATCCTTCTTCAAATTGTTTACACATTTCGGCTTCTGATTGTACCCATTCCCGACCATATTTACTGAATTGAACAAATTCTCTTTCATACTCAGATACCGATCTATTGCCCTATTTTAGCTTAAGAAATTCTTTTCTTTTCTGATCAAGGAACCTCTGGCTTATATATTTCTTTTTAAATTCATTCTGAAAGAACTCCCAAGTAATCTCTTCTTTCGGAACCACCGAAGCTTAAGTGTTCCACCAATGATAAGCTGTGTCTTTTAGCAGTGAGACGGCACATTTCAGACATTCTTCTGGTGTGCAAGATAATTCCTCCAAAACCCGAGTAGTATTTTCTAACCAAAACTCAGCCCGTTCGGGATCATCATCAACTGCAGCTCTGAATTCTTCTGCCCCATATTTTCTGATTTTTTCAATCGGAGCTTTCCCTTATCTGATAGATTCGGTACCTGTACCCTGTGGAATCTCGAAAACCGGTGGAGGAAGAGGGGGAGCTTGAGTTTGCTACACTACAGGGTTAGTTCTTATATACTGAGTAAATCATTCATTCATCATTTGATAGAAGGCCATTTTAGCCTCTTCACTTTGGTCCCCTGTCTTGGACCTTTTACTACTAGCAGCTTCAACTTTTCTTTGTTCTGGCATGTATAACTAATCCCGTATTTGCTACGTCAGTCTAATAACCAGCTAAACCGTAGCTTTGATAGCAACAAATGTAATACCCCCTAACCGTATTCATCACCGGAATAGGGAACGAGGCATTATCGAAGTTTACCAAATTAATTTTCTGTTATTATGAGTTAAATATTATTCATTTATCGAAACATGTCATGACGTCCCTTAGATGGGCCTCCGAAGTCCAAAACATACATCAGGACCAAACTGGAATCAAATCAAAACCATAAGAAAATATTTTGCAAAATCCCATAGTTTTTTTTTGCATGAACTCAATATAACCCGTTTATAAATATCTAACCTTCCCTGCAATTTTAAACCGAGACCAATCCAAACCAACCAATCCATTTCAACATTTTTCAAGATAGATTCAAGCATATCTATAAGATAACCTCATCACACACCAAAACCAAGATTTGTTAACCATACAAATGACTAACCTTATATTCATTTCACATTAACATTTACTTAATTAGCTTATACATGCCATTGATTCCCAAAATAAAGTTTCTTTACATACCGAAATCTTGAGGTTGATAGTGTGATGTGTCTCTGACCAAATCCGACCTCCGAGCTCTTAACACTACAAAACAGGGGAAAAGGAAATAGGGTAAGCACTTTGTGCTTAGTAAGCTCGTGTAATAAGAATTATACTTACCTAATATTTTGAATACAATGCAATAAACATTCATACATCCATTCAATGCATTATTACCCTAACATGCACAAACTCAACATTCAAGTTAGTCCAATAATTTCCATGTATCAATAATATATACCATGATTGATGAGCTCATCAATACCATGATTTCCATTCCCTTGTTATTTTTCCATATTTATCCTATTGAATTTCTTGGAATTTCGATGGATTTTCAGAGATG
Organism: Gossypium bickii; assembly: GCA_025503065.1. Classification (NCBI taxonomy): domain Eukaryota; kingdom Viridiplantae; phylum Streptophyta; class Magnoliopsida; order Malvales; family Malvaceae; genus Gossypium; species Gossypium bickii. The sequence continues at coordinate 17,438,463 of CP106709.1, forward strand.
CACTTTAGTGTACAAATCCGGGTTCGTCAATTCATATTCATGTACACACATTTCCATTTCAAAGAGCACACTCCAGCAAACCTCATCCTTACAGTGGGATTACCAGTCCAGGCTAAATCCCCTGTAATATAAACTCATAGAGTATTGTTGGGAATACCAGTCCAAGCTAAATCCCCTGCAACGAAAATTACTCTAATAAGCTTGGATTTGAATTATCAGTCCAGGCTAAATTCAGACCCTAATTCGGATTACCTGTCCAGGCTAAATCCATTTTCCACATATTCTTTTGGAGGGCTATATCGGGATAGGATCACCCGTCCTAGCTAGATCCTTTTTACCGTCAATTCCTTTTCAGAGATCCATCAAATTTTCCTTTCATTCAACCGGGATTTATTTTCCCTTTTCATCAAGAATATCAATACTTCATCAATTATCATACAATAAACATCCAAATCATATTCACATCAATAAAAATATATTTCAAGCATTTAAGAATATAATTCAAGTTACACGAACTTACCTCGATACTTGTTTATATACAAAAATCTACTAATCCTGAACTTTTTTTTTCCTCGATCAAGCTTCGCATTTGAATTTTCTGGATCTAAATAAATAAATTTAATCATCAATTTAATACATTTCATGTTCATATGTAACATTATCTATAATTCCATTACTATTTATAGTTCATTTAGAGCTCTCTCCTTGTGTCATAGTCACTAAATTATTTATATCTTGAGCTACGGAACTCCAAATTAAGATCCGCTTAATTTTTCTGAAACTAGACTCACATATCTTCTTACCATAAACTTTTTAGAATTTATGGTCTAGCCAACATGTAAAGTTAATTCTTTAAAGTCATCCCTATTCTGCTGTCTGACAGTTTCGACCTTTCTTCACTAAAAAATTATTTTCTCTTACTACAGAATTCGGATGATGTCCTCGTTTGTTTTATTGAAAATATACTCATTTTTTAATTTTAAACATGTAAATTTAAGCCCCTAATTATTGTTTTTCAATTTTAGACGATTTTCCAAAATCAGAACAAGGGAACCCGAATTCATTCTAATCTTGTCTCACAAAATTTATTATATCTCATGATTTACAAATCCATTGATTACACCGTTTCTTCTATGAGAAGCTAGACTGAATAAGCTTTAATTCCATATTTTTTTCATCTTCTAATTCGATTTCCAAAATTTATGGTGAGTTTTTTAAAGTTAGCCTACTGATGCTATCTAAAACTATTTTAGTGCAAGATGTTGATTACCATTTTCCTCTAAGCTTTCAATAAATGGTAATTTCGTCCCTGCTCAATTAACCTCTCAATTGAGCTGATTTTTCTCAATTAACACATTATTTTATCAGTTTAAACTACTTTATAACCTTTGGAAATCAGAATTTTAGCACTACACTTTAATTCCAAACTTTTTCACAATTAGGTCCTACAAATCAATTTCTATTGAAATTACCTAATAAAATCATCTCATAAACAAATTAAAGCTTCAATTTCATGCTATTTCATCATAAAGTTATAGCACTCAACCATGGTGACTTTCAATTTCGTCCATGAAGTCAAAAACTAATGAATTTAGTAATAGGACCTAGTTGTAAAAGTCTTCAAAACACAAAAATTACAAGAAAAAGGCAAGGATTAACTCACTTGGTGTAACAATTATGAAATACCAGCTTGAATAAACCCTTAGAACATTTTTGGCTGATGATAGTGAAGAAAATATGAAGAGAATTCTAGATATTCTAATTTGGTCCCATTTTTATTTTAGTAAATTTTGTTAGTTTCTCATTTTGCCCTTATTTCACCAATTCTAATTTTTCTCAGCTTATGCCACCAAAAATATACCCTTTTGGACTTATTTAATCAAAAACGAAACTGTCCAATAATTGTGCTTAGAGCAATTCACGCCTAATAGATTAGGATTTTATTCAATTAGGAACGTATCATAAAAAAAACTTCCTGGTCGGGTCAATCAATTTATGTCCCTCCTCATTTAACAATTGAGCTATTTAATCCTTCTAGTAACTTTTACACCCTTTTCAATTTAGTTCTTTTTAATTAATTAACTACCCAAACGTAAAAATTTTCTAACGAAATTTTAATACCATATTACTAACATTTCATAAATATTTATAAAAATATTTCGACTCATTTTTACGAGATCGAGGTCTCGATACCTTTTTTTTACCTAATTTTCTTCAATAATTTCTTTTTTTTTTTCTATCGATATTTTCATACGATTTTCCTATCATATCAATATTCATGCAAACATATTAAAATAAATTTCTCTTTAAATCAGATTTATGGTTACGAAACCACTATTCCGATAACCCTAAATTTAGGCCATTATTACTCTCCACCTTAAATTGGTTTGGTCGTGTGTCCTCTGCACCTTAAATATGAGAAATAGAATGCTCTGGATCGAGCATACAGGCAGAGACACGGTGTGTGTCTCAGCCATGTGTGCCACACGGGCTAAAACACGAGTGTGTGTCTTGGTCGTGTGAACATTGTACCTTAATGTTTTGCAAGTCAGAGAGTTACATGGGTTGGAGACACGACCATGTGATCTGTGTCACTCAGTCGTGTGAACCATACAGTCTACCCACACGGGTGTGTGACCCCTGTACATGAGACAAATTTTGAAAATTTGTGAAAAATTCTCTAAAATCTCAGTTTAGTCCCAACATGCTTTTAATGCATAATTTGGGCCTCGAGGGTCTATTTGAGGGACAATCTGATTTATTATGTATGATTTCATATATGAATAGAAAATGTTATGAATTAACTGTAAATGTTTTGAAAAACCCTGGTAAGGCTCTGTAACCCTATTCCGGTGATGGATACAGGTTTGGGGCGTTGCAAGAACTTCCAAGTGAATGTAGAGGAAGAGTTAATTCTCAAGGAGCCAAAAGGATAAAATTCAGGTCATTGAGTGTAACAGTCCGGTTTAGACCCTAGTCGGAACAGTGGTTTCGGGACAACAAATCCAAGTTAGAATAATATTTTAATATTATTTTTTGTGCCTATTGTATGTGATTAAGCATGTGTGAAAGTTTCGTATAAAAATTTGTCTGTTTGTGTGCTTAATTTGACAAAAGGACTAAATCCCATTAAGTGTAAAAGTGGCCTTCTAATTGATTAAGTGCCTATTTGATGTGGCTTTAAATGTGGATGCCTTATGAGGCAATTAAGCCAATAGTTAGTTGGTGGATGGTTAAAGGACAAGTATGCCCTTAATGAATATAAGTTTCTTATGTTTAATAAAAGGCTAATAAGGTAATTAGATTAATAGTATGTTTATAACAAATAAAACATTTGTTTCATCTTTTTGTACTCATCCATCACCGAAAATTAGAAAAGAAATAAGGGTTGTAAAGCTTTCTTCTATTCGGTTATTTGAGAGCTTAATTCAAGGTATGTTTTTAATCAGTTTTTGATAATTTCTACGTTTTTGCAATCGTTGCTTCGTATACTTCAAAACCAATTCTTCAATTTTGTGAATTGATGATGTTTTTGAAATGTGCCATTGATGAACACATGAGTTTTGTGATGTTTAAAGGTGAATTATGGAAGATATGTGTTTGATTAACATAGTTTGTCTTTGCGTTTTTGATGATTTTGAGTAATTTGGGCTTAATTGAGGAAATAGTATTTTGGGGGACTAAATTGTGAAATAAATGAAATGTATGGACTTGTATGAGATACATGAATATTTGGCTAAGCATGGGTATATAGTAATTTTGTGTATTTTGTGATTTTGTGAAATAGGGACTAAAATGTCTAAATGTGAAAATGTAGGGGCTAAACTGCAAATGGCCCTAAATATATGTTCTTGGATTGAATTGAATGTTTTGGTGAATGAATGAGTTAAATTTTAATATGTATAGATCAATAACCGAAGAAAACGGACTTAGATCGCGAGAAATTGAAAGTAGTCAAATAACCGAATCCGATCGAATATCTGAATCTGAGGTAAGTCGATATACAAATAAATGTATTGTATTGAATTATGTATGTCCATATGACTAACTATAATGATGAATGTATATGAGATGTTGTGTACATGAATTCCGAGATAGAATCGATATAGTGTTAACGTCCGAAAAGTCCCGTACGAACCTAGGAATAGATAGGATTGCATATGTCATGACATAGGTGTCCGTTATGTGATATCATGTAAGACCACGTTTGGGACGTTGGCATTGATTCGAGATTTCATGTAAGACCACATCTTGGACGTTGGCATCGATATGTGATTTACGTGTAAGACCATGTCTGGGACATAGGCATTGTATTGATTCGTGTAAGACCCTGTCTGGGACAGTGGCATCGATATCTGGTTACATGTAAGACCACATCTGGGACGTTGGCATTGTACGACTATTCCAAGCATTCTGAGCATCCTATTAGATTCCGAACGGTTCAACGGGCAAGTCTGGGATGTGAATGGCTAAGTGAATTATATAATGATTCAAGTACGTTTAAAAGATATATTATGTACGTGTATAAAAGGTAAGTATATATATGAACTTACCAAAATGAATGTGTATATGAGTGTGATGAGATAATATGTGATATACAAGCTTGAATGAGTTATGAGCATAAATGATGCTTGAGTTGAGGAATGTGGTAAGTGATGGCTAAACAAATGAGCCAAAGGATATGTGATGAATTTGCTTATAAGAAGTATTAATGTTGATGTCTTAATGTGGCTATGTGCATTATATGTTAAGTTTATTTGTATATGGCTTACTAAGATTTTGAAAGCTTACTTTGTGTGTGTTTGTTTTGTTTTATAGATCGTCAAAGCTACTGAAGGCTCGGGACCGTCGAGGATTGTCATCACACTACTCAAACACTTTTTGGTACTTTTGAATGTACATATAGCTAAATATGGCATGTATAGGCTAGTTGTTTTGGGATATGTTGATATATGTAAGTGGCCATGTGACATGGCTAGATACATAGTTATATCATGGATGAAAAGTCATGTATATGAATCATGTTTTGGTATAGCTTGATGGCAATGAATTGGTCTTATGAATGGCAAACCTATTGATAGATTGATGCCTTAGGGAACTGGTGAAATTGTGGATAAATCCTGCTTGGTTTTACATTTGATTTAATTGTGCTATTTGGCATACAAGTTGGTATGTTTAGATATGTGAATAAATGGGATGATAGGTTGAACATTTGACATGATTTTGGTTGCGAAATGTGTATGGATTAATGTTTGTTTGAGCTTGTAGGTATGACCCTTGTGTGGGTGGCAATTTGGCCTTGAAAATGGCCAACAATTGCCCACACGGTTGAGCAGATAGGTGTGTGGCTCGACCGTGTCCCTCGTGGTTGAAATTCAAAACAAGTCAGGATCGACCATCGGTCAGACACACAGGCGTGTGACTGGCCGTGTGGTGAAGTCAGTAGCGACCACGGGTGAGGCACACGGGCGTGTCCGCGGCCGTGTGGACAAGTTAGTATGTATGCCCTGTTTTGACACGGCTTATACACGGGCGTGTCTGAAGGCCGTGGGAGGCACACGGCCTACCCACACGGGCGTGTGACCTCTGTAACTTTGAAAAAGATTTAAATTTTCGAGAATTTCCGTATGTGTTCGGCTTAGTCCTGGCCCTATTCTAAAGCATGGTTGAGGTCTCTAGACCTACTTAAGGGACACTTTGATGTGATTGACCTAGGTATGATATGAGATGTCCATAAAAGATTCCGTTTGTCCGGTAATGCCTCTTAACCCTATTCCGACGACAGATACGGGTTAGGGGTGTTACATTGAGCTAACGACGTTAAAAAAAAGTGCTTTTTGGGAGGCAACCCATAAATATTTATTTTAGTTTATTTTAATTTTTAATTTGATTTAATTTACGTTAGAAATAAAAATAATAAGATTATCATTTAATCTATTTTAATGTGTTTTTTTCTAGAAACAATGGTGGAATCGACAAGCTAAAAATGGCGAAAAATGCTTTAAGGATGTGCCTATGTGAAAGTCAATTACGTGGTTGAGGTTTTAAAAATTAGAAATGAATTTCTTCTATGGTGTAGGCATGCCTTGTCAAATTTAAATGTTGTCATTTACTAAAACATATACCCAGGACTGAATTGGCTAGAACCAACTTGAACTACTAAAACCACCCTTCATCAAATTAAACATGTAGGGGGTTGTACACTTCACCTTTCTCTTTCTTCTCTTTTTTATTATTGCACATTGAGGGCAATGTGGGCTAAGTAGGGGGGATTCGTAAGATATGCCATGCTATTATTTGCTTTTCATTGCAATGTGTTATTTGCTATTATTCGTTAGTTTGTTTGAAATTTAGCCTTTAATTGCTATGCTTAGTTAATTCAAATGATTAGGTGATTCATCAATAATTGCTTATTGCTTAGTTTGATTGACAAATGTTTTATAGAATTGAATATATTGTGGTAAAATCAACATCTCATGCAAATTGTTAGTTCTTTAAACTTGCTTAATAAAAGTACTCGTATCTCGTTTTATTCATTTTATTTTATGTTACTAAAAAAATATATATATATAATGAATAAAAAAGTATATATATAGAAAAAGTATATAAATAAAAATTGTATGTATATACTATTCCACTGATGGATTTTTTATGGTGAAGATTTCGAAAATGTGACCAACTTGAGTAACCAGGATGAGGTGCTTGGGTTGTTATCTCACCTCGTGTCAAAAAATTTGAATAGCGAACCGAAACTTGCACACACTTAGCTAACTGGGTTGCCATGAGTAGGGAAAATAATTTGTTTAGAGACATATCGAATTAAGTAATCTGGGTGAAATTCTTGAGTTGTGATCTCATCTTGCATAAAAAGATTTGACTATGTCCCAAATTTGTTAAATAATTTGATCAAGAACAATTGCCTTGCAAGTCTGATTGAGCTTTAATTTAGTGAAATGGTTGATTTACACACTGTTAAAATTTTATAAATGCTTGTTGGTTAAACTAAGTAAGTACTTATTCATGCTAACACCTAAATTATTTGCATTATGCATAGCTGTTGGAGGAGACTTGATTTTGGAACAAAGTTATTGAATGATTTCTAGTATGAGAATATACAACATGCTTGAGGACAAGCATCAACTAAGTAGGGGGAATTTGATAGCAAGCTAATTTCGTGTGTTTAATGTACCTATTTTTGGTAAATTTTTTAATAGAATGCTACTAAGCTGATGATTTCTTACTTGAATTTTATCAAAGACGAAATTAGAGTGTCGAAGTTCAAAAATAAGCAAAATCGGGCTAAATTGGAAAAAAAATTGAAAATTGCAAGATTTTTTTTGGGCTGACAAAAAAAAAATCTAATTTTTGACTTTTTCAAATCCAATTTTTAGAAAAAAAAATTGATTTTCTGTTGGTTGTTGAACATGATTTTAGGAGAAAATCATGCTAAAATTAGCTCTTGAAAGGTCTATAAAAAGCCTTGTATTTGTGGCATAAAGATGTAATGGAAAACACTTGAATAAAAAAAAATCATTAGCTTACTCCTGTGTGAAAAGAAATTGAGAATTTTTCCATTTCTATTTTTTTTTATTTTTTGGTGCAATTGCCTTCTTGGTCCTTTCCTTTCTTCACCTATTATCTTCCATTAAATCCACTTTTAAACCCCAATTGAGTATGCTTATTTTCAGGCTCAACTAATCCCCATTTAGCCTTAAACCAATTATCATTCCGATTAAAAATCGTGAGATATGAACCTGTGCTAAAACCTTACAACATGGTATTCATTATATATTTGGAATATGAGATAGTCACAATCGTCCCTTAAAGTGAATTCTATTTCAATTCATAAAGTGCACATCGAGTTGGAGTAGTTTGGCGTATAGTAAAAAAAACGAGATGGTCGACTGCCGCGTTTGAGTTCTCACGAACAAATTGGCGTGTCCAGGTGGATAAGGGCCAGTTGGACCTCCGTCAAGAGAGATAGTGATCGAATTTTAACGACCCTCACCGTTGAGGCTGTTAATTCAAGTTGGGTTCTTCTAGAACGCAAGACTATCGAGATCTTAAATTTTGGATACGTGTTATGTGGTTAGATAATCGATAAAGGTTAGTTTGCATGTCATACTGAAATCAACTACACAATGAGGAGTTGGCGGTTGATGTGGCTTTGGTCGTTATAACCAACTTATCGTTTGGAAGGAAATATTCACTTTCAATGATCAATTCGAGACTAGAATTACTGATTCTAAGGCTAACAATTCGCAAATTTTATTTACTAATTTAATTTCAGTTATTTAATTTTATATTGCAATTATTGTTTTGTTATTATTTTTTTCTATTCATTTTTTTACCTTTATCATCTAAAATCCCCATTAATTTATTTTTTAGTTCAACACACGATAAGTTGTGTACATGACAGCTGCCATGACTTTGGAATTTGGTCACGTAAAAACAATATTAGGAATCCCAGTCCCTGTGAGATCGACCCTGCTTCTCTATACTACTGTTTAATTTAGTTAGAGCGTAGGAAATTTATATTTGGTGGTTTCGATGTCCATCAGTCACTAACGTTATCGAAAAGTGACAAATCAGTCACCCATTAACATTCTCCGTTGCAGGCCTAATTTGATAGGTGACGTGGCAGTTAACTAGCTATGGGACCAGTCAACTTGCAATGTTGGACGTTTTTTTTTGTTATCCCTCTCATATACCACCATTAAAAAAAACAGAAAGAGAAAAGCGGGAGGGCTTTTTCACCATTTTTCTTCATCCCTTTCGTCTCCCTCACCACCACCATTTTCTTGTCATCCCCCTCGACTCCTTCACCATCACCATTTTCTTATCATCCCTCTAACATGCCACTATTAAATAGAAAAAATAGAAAGAGAAAATGTAACAGCCCGATTTTGACCCTAATTGAAATAGTGATTTCGGGACCACAAATTTGAGTCCAAAAAATATTTTCAAATTATTTTCCGTGTTTATTATGTGTGAATTTGTTCGTGTTAAATTTTCGTGTTTTAATTTTGTTATTTAGGTGTCCGATTAAATAAAAGGATTTAATCGAGTAAAATGTAAAAGTTACAAATTAAAGTGTAAAGTGCTAATTTGATAGTGACTTTTTAATATAGGGTCCTTAAAAGGCAAATAGCTCATTTCTATTGGTAGTGGACGGCATAAGGTCAAGAATAACCTTATTATTATGTTTTATATAATAATTCATTAAATGTTAAAATGGTAATTTGTCAAATCTAATATAATTAAATAAAACAAAATATTAGCATAGCCATTATCATCTTTTAAAGTGACTGAATATAGCTAAGGAAGAAAGCTTTTATTTTCTTGAATATTTCAGCAACAATTTTGGCTTAATCCAAGGTTAGTTTTGTTCGGTTTTTGATAATTTTTATTTTTTTGAGATTGTTGCTTTGAGTACTATCCGACCCATGTCTTAATTTTTTATTTTGATGATGACTTTGTGTTTTGCCATTGATGATACCTTGTGGTTTTTGTTGTTTGATGATGAAATATGAAACATATGTTTTAGATTAACAAGTTTTGTCTTTGAATTTTTGATGAATTTGAGTAATTTGGACTAAATTGCAAAAATAAATTTTAGAGGGACTAAAATATAAAATAAATGAAATGTGTGGGCTTGTATGAGGACTAGGAATATTCGACCCTTGTATGGTGTACTCAAATTTTGTGTATTTTGTGTTTTGTACAAAAAGGGCTAAATTGTAAAAAGTGTAAAATGTTAGGGGCAAAATTGTAATTTGCCTATTTATGGGTTTTTAGACTAAATTGAATAGAATAGTATTTAAATAAGCTTAATTTGAATATACTTAGATCAAGAACCAAAGAAATTGGATTTGGATAGGAGAAAGACAAAAATAGTCTATTAGCCGATTTCACGGTCGTCGACGTCCGAGGTAAGTCAATAAGCATTTAAATGTTGATATATCTATGAATATATATTTGTTATGAAATGATTTAAATTATTTGAATTTTGAATGGCTATGTCCGAATGTGAATATGGTTAATTAGCTATCTTCCGAGCTTGATTCGATCGAGATTCGACATCTGTAAGCCCCGTACGAACCCTAGGACTAGATAGGATTCATATGTCATGACATAGGATATCTAATAAACCGTAAAAGTAACATATTTTAATCCCACATTTAGCATACTTTTGGATGATTCATCCCTTGATTTATGTAAAAAGGTGCTCTTAATCCTTTCTTTTCATGTTTTTACTCAAAAAAGCACCTGAGGATGGAAAGAACGAGAAACGGGGCTTAAAATGGACCAAATTGGGCCACAATAGAAATCGACACGGCCTGGGCCCAAGACCACACGGCCGTGCCTCATTAAAAGTCCGAACACGGCCTGGCCACGATTCACACGGGCGTGTGCCATGGCCGTGTTCCTGTCGTAGAGAAGAGAAATTTCACTCGGAAAAGGATACTTAGGGGCAAAGAAACCTATTTCAAAAGCCTATATAAACCCCCTAAGTACAGCCTAGAAGGAGGGCGGTTAGCTAGGCCAAGGAGCCGAGCTAGAAAGGTCAGATTTGTGGGAAACACTCGAAGATAGCCAGTTGATCCATCTCAAGAAGCCGGAATTCTACTCAAGACGGGGGATCTTTCCTTCAATTCCTTCAGGGGTTTTAGGGATTTCTTATGTTTTGTTTTATCTTTTCTTCTGAGATGTTTTCTTTTATTTTTATGAACTAAACCCTTCAGATACCTGAAGGGGATGAAACCTAAGACGGATCTTGTTATTGTTTTATGAACTATATGATAAATACTTGGTTTGTTCTTAATTATGTGTGCTTAGTTCTTGTGTTAATATTTCAGGATATTGATTCAAGTTGGATGTGCTTAGGTGGTGGCGAAAAAGTCCCTGCTTAAGAGTAGATCTAGCATAATTAAGCGGAGTTGATCGCAAGCCTAGAGATAGGGTGACGAGATTTTGTCGGATTAGGGTGAAACCTAATATAGGAGTCCATAGATCGAGTTAATGCGATTCTAAGGGTTTTAATTAGAAAGAGATTTCAATTAATCAACCTAGGATTAGACGTTATTCGCCTCGAGAGAGGGTTTAATATAAATTAGGGAATCTTACGGATCAAGTCAAGTGAATAAATCGTCTGGTTCAGTGTTAGATAACAAGTGAAGTCTAGGTGGATTCTTCCTAAGGGTATCGTCTTAATCAACTGACTTTCCCCAACAGTATTTCCCCAATTCATTCTTTTTGTCTTTGCATCTTTAGCTTAGTAGTTAGTTAAATTTAGATTAAAAAACAACTTCACTTATTTTAGGCTAGATAATAAAAAGCAAGTTAGTATTAGTACTTCTAGTTCCTTTGGGTTCGACAATCCGGTCTTGCCTAAGCTATACTACTGTTCGATAGGTGCACTTGCCTCAAATCGTTGTCATAGTTAGTTTTCAGGTTCGATCATTCTTTTATAAATTTAAAACTCTGAAATACAACGATCAAGTTTTTGGCGCCGTTGCCGGGGAACTAAAATATTAAGAACGCTCAATTTTTATTACTTTAGCCATTTTTTTATTGCAATTTGTTTTCATTATTATTTTTTATTTTTATTTTTATTTTTTTACTTTGCTAATTTTTTTTTCTCTATTTGCTTTTGGCAGATAATTTTAGTTTATAGAGAAGATGGCACTAAATAATTATCAGTGGCAAGTCATGAGGACAATTCCTACTAATGCAGCCAGTGTCTTCAACCTCGAAGTGGTCACCAGGTTATCTAACCAGCTAGATATGATGAATAAAAAGTTTGATGGTTTGTATAGTCTCTCGCAGGTACACCCAGTAATGCAATATGACTCGAATCTAGGAGGCGTGGCGAATCCTGAGTACCCACCTTACAGATATGGCATGGAGAACGAACAAGTCCACTATATGGGTAACTATTCTAGACCTCAAAATAATTTTTATAGTGACACTTATATTATACGTTGGAGGTACCATCCCAATTTCTCGTGGGATGATCAAAATAGCCAAAGACTGGAACTTCCTCCAGATTTTCAACAACCACCTCACCAACAGGAAGAGGAGTCAAACATTGAAGAGATGCTGACAAAATTCATGGAAGCCACAGATACCCGTCTCCAAGACACTGAGACAACACTTAAAAACCAATGAGCATCGATAAAAGGGATTGAGAACCAAGTTGGGGAACTTACTAAGTCAGTTGGACAACTTATTAATATAGTTTCTGAAATTCGATCAGAGATTTTTTCTAAAGGAACCGAATAGGTAAAGGCAGTTACACTAAGAAGTGGAAAGGAGCAAATCCAAGCCATCACAGCTCGTGTGCCATACACCAGTGCGATAAAGAAAAACCCAATCCAATACAAGAAAATGAGGTAGGTGAAGGTAAGGTTGAGGTAAGCCGAGATTTACCAAACATGGTAAATATAGAATACCAAGCTCGTGTACCATACACCAGTGCGATAAAGAAAAACCACACAGAGGAGCAACTCGGTAAGTCTCTTAAACTTTCAAAGAAATTTCATATTAACTTTCCGTTTCTTGAAGCTCTTTCGCAGATGCCAGATCCTAGACCTCGTGTCGATAAAGAAGAAATTCATGAGGAACAAAGGCTTTGGATCGATAAACTAGACGAATAGAAGACACACTTCAAAGAGAGACTAAAAACACACGAAGCAAAAATGAGGCAACTGCACGACGAACTTAATGATGGGACAACCCAGCTTAAGATAGGAGATCAGGTACTCAAAATCTTCCCAAATGGAACAGTCGAGGTAATTAGTCCTAAAATCAGCACCCTTAAGGTAAACACTACTCGACTTAAACTTTATATCACTAACCAAAGTGATCGCATGAGAAAGGATTTTCACCTTTTCAAACCACCATGATTGTGCGAATAACAGGTAAGTCTAGCTCAAGACTTTAAACGAGCGCTTCTCGGGAGGCAACCTATGCACTAACTGTACTAATTAGTTTGGTTTTATTTCTTTTCGTATTTAGGCGTAGGTTTCCATACCCACACCGCCTTGCACACGACCATGGCCATGGCCTTGTGGACACCACGGGAAGGCACATGGGCGTGGATCGTATCTTTATTGAATTATTTACTTTTATTCCTATTTTTATTTTTATTTTTATTTCTATTTTTTTTCTCCTTTATTATTTTCTTCTTATTTTTTGTGCTATTTAGATTTAGCTTAGGATATAATAAAATCAGGACGGCTGCTTCGAGGATTCAATCTCAAATGGTTCGAGACGCTTCCCCAATCCTATCCGAATTCTTCTCATTGACTTCATCCAATATTCAGGAAGTTTCACTTCTCTCCCTATCTTATGATTTTGTTATTAAAATACTATTATCTATCTTTGTACATTGAGGGCAATGTACATCTTAAGTGTGGGGGGTAAAAGTGCCTAACTTTTTACATTATTCTCAAATCCCTGAATTATATCTTGTTCTTAAGTAATTTCCTCATATTACTAATTAGGATGAAATTTTTGATAATTTATGATTTTTATTAATATGTTTTAGATTAAGTCATTAGTAATTGTGCATTGATGATTAAATTTGAAAAATACTAGAGAATCAAGCATGATAAGTCTATTTTCCAGAATAAAAATTTTTAGGTTGTCTACCTGAATCTAAATGTTACCTTGAAATTTGAAATTTACGAGGTTGATATCAAATACCCATAATTTTTGTGAGACTTTGAGCCTTATAGAGCATATATTCTTTCTTGCTCACTTTTGATTATGAGTGTGTCAACATTGAACTGTTATTCTAGAACTTGCATCGATTATACATGTCAAGACCACACCTATGATTTGATATACAGAAGTGATAAAGGCGCTTAGGTTTTAACCCACTCACTCCAAAAAGCCTACCTTCCAAATTAACCCCTAGTGAACCCCGCTGATCCTAACAACCATTTTTTATTGACTCACCCACTAATAGTAACCTAAAACCCTTTCAATTTGTTATCACCATTCCTTTTAACTACTCGTATATCGAGATTTGATTTCATTAGTTACCTAATTATATTATTTCAGTAGTTGAATTTATCCTTTATTAATTGATTTGTTCTTAAAAAAAACGAAACGAAGTATATTCAATATTTGTTCTATGTAATTGAGCTTATATGTTTAAATTCCAAATGTTGAAGAAGAAGCTCATGTTAAAGTATTATGAGTAGTAGTATTAGTTTTCAATTGATGTAATTATTTAAGATATGTTCATTGTTTCTAGTTAGGTAATTTGTCCGATCAATCTCGATTCTAACCTTCTAATTTAGCCTTTATCCATACCCTTAACCTAATCCCCGTTACAACCCTGTTAAAGACCTTTTGATTTATGTATCGTCTCATATTACAGTGGTGGAGATTTGATTTTCATGCAAGTCTATGGGATTAACTTTTCATGTTAGACTCTTGAGTGCTTAATTTTGAACCTTAAACACTTCGAGTGATTTGAGTGAATCTTTAGTGAGGATGTCAACTCTTGTCGATTTTGAATCAGAGGGAATTATTCAGGTAAAGGGAAACGCCTACGTTTTCGTGCTATAATTGTATGACTTTGATTGTTTGAATCTTTAGGACTCTTTGAGTTGAATTATCCATGTATAAATTATCTTTGAATTATGATAAAGCATGATTGATGAATATTATAAATCAAGGAAGTTCGTTTTCATTGTAAGCTGAGAATTTTGCTTGAGGACAAGCAAAAGCTTAAGTGTGGGGGTATATGATAAACCGTAAAAGTAACATATTTTAATCCCACATGCAGCATACTTTTGGATGATTTATCCTTTGATTTATGTAAAAAGGTGCTCTTAATCCTTTCTTTTCATGTTTTATACTCAGGAAAGCACCTGAGGATAGAAAGAACGAGAAATAGGCTTAAAACGAACCAAATTAGGCCACAATAAAAATCGACACGGCCTGGGCCCAAGACCACACGGCTGTGCCTCATTAAAATTCTGAACACGACCTGGCCACGATTCACACGGGCGTGTGCCATGGCCGTGTCCCTGTCGTAGAGAAGAGAAATTTCACTCGGAAAAGGATACTTAGGGGCAAAGAAACCTATTTCAAAAGCCTATATAAACCCCCTAAGTACAGCCTAGAAGGAGGGCGGTTAGCTAGGCCAAGGAGCCGAGCCAAAAAGGTCAGATTTGTGGGAAACACTTGAAGATAGCCAGTTGATCCATCTCAAGAAGCCGGAATTCTACTCAAGACAGCGGATCTCTCCTTCAATTCCTTCAGGGGGTTTTAGGGATTTCTTATGTTTTGTTTTATCTTTTCTTCTGTGATTTTTTCTTTTATTTTTATGAACTAAACCCTTTATATACCTGAAGGGATGAAACCTAAGATGTAACACCCCAAACCCGGCCTAAATGTTACGATCGAATCTGGCATGTCACATAAAAGGGTTGTTTAAAACTGTGCGTTTGTTAAAAAGTTCGTATTCTTTTTGAAACTCCGCGTTTTGTGGTTTGCTTATAAAAGCCGATTCATTCAATGCCCACTTTACAAAGTTGTTATTAATTTGAATAAAATTGTATTTGTTGTGAAAATCGAGTTTAAGTAATTTTGAATAAAAACGGTTTATTATCATTTCAGGAAAATCCCATATTGAACATTAAATAATAAATAGTAACCAAATTGAAAGCTAAAACCAAATAAAATACCAAAGGCCTTATTACATATCAAAATCCCAAAATTAAAAGCAAGTTTAAATATAAGAAACGAGTTTACGAGAAAACATTGCAGGCCACTCACAGTAGTCCGCTTGGCTCCTCAAATCCATGGTCTAATGATTACGAAACATTTAAAAAGAGGGGGTGAGTTTACGAAAACTCAGTGTGTGTTTTCCCTTACGAGTGATAACTGGGCCTAAGCCCACAGAAGTAGATTGGGCCTTAGCCCACACAATAACATACTTGGCCGAAGCCCACATAAATCGAATTGGGCCGTAGCCTTAACATCACAGTATAGCAGATAGCACATGCCAAATGATGCAAAACCCATTCTTTAGTCATATTCGGCCATAAGCCCATAACATAGCATATCGAACCATAACATATTAAATCACATGTACATATAAGAATGAAAATGCAATCCCGAAGCCACCTAGGTATCCATCCTCTACACACCACCCGTACCTACCAATCACACCGTGGGGATTACTAAATCGACCCTCCATCCGCTACACACCATCGAAGCGATCATTTGCATCAATCAGACATCGCCCTTATAATCGTGACATGGCCACCAGATAATGTGACAGAGTCACCGGATTCATAATATGTCACATAAGTCACCGGATACATAATATGTGACATAAGTCACCGGATAATGTGGTAAAAACCACCGGAACACTTCCCCTTTATCAATATCACCCATATGCCCATGCAACATACATATTATTCAGATATTATGCAATGTGTCATGTATGCAAAACATATATCAAATATAAGAATAAAATGGGTTACCATCATAATCAGATAGACATAAAACAATAAAATCAAGCTAATCAACCTCTAAGGGTATAATCGTAATTTTACTTACCAAGGGTATTTTCGTAAATTTACACCTGCAATGGCCTTTTCGAAGGCCTAATGTCGCCACCAGCGACTCAGCTACCATTTCCGGTCGTACCGAACGTTTGGGCCTAAAACTCGATTTCGGCCCATTTGGGCCCACACGCTCGTGTGGCCCACCTAGCACAAATCTAGCCACGTATATAAGTTCCACCTAGTCTAGTTCAACATATACTAAACAATCATACAGTTTACTCATATGGGCCCATGGGCCTATTGGGCCCACTTCGGCCCATCGAGGCCCAAGCAGCCCCAACCCACAAGAATACTACTGATGGCCTCAACTATCGCGTCGAAGCCCCACACGTGCGCTCGCATGCTCGTGTGGCTACTAATCTTTGTGTGACCGGCATTTCGGCATTTTGCCGCTTCACTAGAGTAGAGTAGAAGTACACACACACACCGAGCAGAGTCGGTGCTAATCCGCGTCCGACCACTCCTGTGCCCAAACGCCCTCCAAAGTATGTTAACTCTCCTCCTGGCATGCTCTTTATATAGCTAGCTCTTCACCTTCATTCTTTGTGTCTTTTCGATGTGGGATCCCTTCGTCAGTAGAGTTTAAATTCAACTGAAACTCTTACCGTCCAATCCGCAAAATAAATACTCTCTTGCTTCTCATGAGATTCGGACCCAGGCTCCCTTGCAACATAATCCACGCCGCTAACCACTTGGCCACAAGCTCCTCTTGTGTCTTAAACCATGCGCAACTAAATATAAACTATGGCCCAAATTCTAAGATCCAAGTAAAATAACCCAAAATGCAAAAGCCAAGACTTGAACCTTGAACCTCCTTCCTCCCTTGTGGCGTCACCCCTTATCTCTTATGTGGCGTCACTTTGCCACTACACCACACATTCCACTTGTGTTATTTTTCCCTATATTTTATTCTTAAGGCCTACCTGCCAACTTCCAGGGTTTTTATCGCCTAAAACCAAAATTTCCCCAAAGCTAAAGTTTGATCCCGGGACTTCATAGAAGCCCTCTAACCTTCCAAAATCACTTATCTAATAAGTCTAACTTGCATTAATGCCGTTCTCAAAAATTTTAAACGCTACTACGCTTAAGGCCCATTGGGCCCAATCCTACTAGGCCTAATTTTAGGATGTTACATAAGACGGATCTTGTTATTATTTTTTGAACTATATGATAAATACTTGGTTTGTTCTTAATTATGTGTGTTTAGTTCTTGTGTTAATATTTCTAGGATATTGATTCAAGTTGGATGTGCTTAGGTGGTGGAGCAAAAGTCCCCGCTTAAGAGTAGATCTAGCATAATTAAGAGGAGTTGATCGCACCCTAGACATAGGGTGACGAGATTTTGCCGAATTAGGGTGAAACCTAGTATGGGAGTCCATAGATCGAGTTAATGCGATTCTAGGGGTTTTAATTAGAAAGAAATTTCAATTAATCAACCTAGGATTAGACGTTATTCGCCTCGAGAGAGGGTTTAATATAAATTAGGGAATCTTACGGATCAAGTCAAGTGAATAAATCATCTGGTTCAGTGTTAGATAACAAGTGAAGTTTAGGTGGATTCTTCCTAAGGGTATCGTCTTAATCAACTGAGTTTTCCCAACAGTATTTCTCCAATTCATTCTTTTTGTCTTTGCGTCTTTAGCTTAGTAGTTAGTTAAATTTAGATTAAACAACAACTTCACTTATTTTAGGCTAAATAATAAAAAGCAAGTTAGTATTAGTACTTTTAGTTCCTTTTGGTTCGACAACCCGGTCTTGCCTAAGCTATACTACTGTTCGAAAGGTGCACTTGCCTCAAATCATTGTCATAGTTAGTTTTCAGGTTCGATCATTCTTTTATAAATTTAAAACTCTGAAATACAACGATCATCTGATATGTGTTATCGTGTAAGACCACGTCTGGGACGTTGGCATCGACTTGTGTTTACGTGTAAGACCATGTCTGGGAAATTGGCATCATATTTGATTCGTGTAAGACCCTGTCTAGGGCATGGCATCGATATGTGATTACATGTAAGACCACGTCTGGGATATTAGCATTGTACGAGTTTCTGACTATCCGCGTATCCTTTTGAATTCTGAATGGTTCAACGCGCAAGTGTAAGTGAAGGCCAATGTGAAAATCGAGTTAAAAGGACTCAGGTATGTAAATTAAACTGTGTTTTGAAAATTAAGGTAAGTTGAATACTTAATTCATTGTATAAAAGTTAAAGTATGAGTATGTGAATTATGTGTAAGTTTGTAATTTAATGTATTCGGCTAAAGAGTTTTATATATGATTTTAATATTGAGTTTTGTCTAAGCTATTATGAATATGTTTAAATTATCTATTTGATTTGTATATGAAAAAATTTAATGTTAATTTACTGATGGAGCTCGAAATTAACTATTATTTCGACAAAGGCAAGCGCACCTATCAAACAGTAGTATAGTTATGGTGAGTTCGGAATATCGTATCCTCATGGACTAAAATTACAAGTAATAACTATCTTTGTATTTCCTAGCCTAATAATAAAGGGGATTTATTTTTAATCTAAAATTAACTAACTAATTTAACTAACTAAATGACTATGAACTTGACAGAGAGTGAATTGGGAAAATACTTTCGGACAACTTATATGAGATAGGCAATACCTAAGGAAGAATCCACCTAGGCTTCACTTATTACTTTTGATTTATACGATTTATTCACTTGACTCATTCCATAGAAATCCATGATTTATGTTAATATCTCTTTCAAGACTAAAAACAACTGACTCTAGGTTGATTAATTGAAATCTATTTCTAATTAAAACCCCTATTATTGCATTAACTCAATCTATTGATCCCCTTATTAGATTTGACTCTAATCCAATAGATTTTCATTGCCCTATTTCTAGGGTTGCAATCAACTCCGCTTAATTGTGTTGATCTTCTCTTAAACAGGGACTTTTGCTCCACTGAATAAGCATATTCGACTTTGAATCAATAACCTGAATTATCAAAACAAGAATAAGAACTTACAATTAAGAATAAGAACAAGCATTTATGTTATAAATCAAACAATAATAAGCTTCGTCTTAGGTTTCATCCCCTTAGGTATTTAAGGGATTTAGTTTATACTAACAGAGGGAAACATATTAGAATAGGGAAAACAACAAAACATAAGAAAACCCAAAAACTTTTAAAGAACTTGATGGGAGATCCTCAGTCTTGATGGAGATCCTTCTCCTATGTTGTTCCTGACGGTTGTCTTGGAGTATCATCTTCCTTCTACTCGGTGTCTATTCGATGTCCTTTCAACCTCTCTTTTAGGTTGCCCCCTAGGGTGTTTATATAGGTTTTGAGATGCCTTACTTGGCCCACAAGTATCCTATTCCGAATAGAATTCATCCTGGTTTCGGTAGGGACACGCCCGTGGTGGACTCCTTCGGCCGTAGTCAATTCTGCTCGCCACACACGACCGTGTGATCTACCTGTGGTCGATAGTCCAGGCCGTGGTTAACCCTACTCATAACAGACGACCGTGTCCAATGGTCCAGGCCGTGTTGATTTCCTAGGTAGGCCCATTTTATCCCTTTTTGGCCCGTTTCTCGTTCTTTTCTACTCCCTAAGCTTTCCTGAGTATAAAACATGAAATTAAGAGATTAGAAGCATCGAATTCATCAAATTCAATGAAAAATCATCCAAAATTAAGCCAAGCATGGGGTTAAAATATGTGTAAATTATGGTTTATCATTTATATTCATACTTTGTATATGTGATTTGGTTTAATTGGTTGATATTAACTTGCTTATGACTTACTAAGCTTAAATAGCTTACTCTGTATTTTTCTGTTTACTTCTGTTTATAGATTTGGATATACGTTACGAGCTCAGGGATCGTCAGCAAGACTATTAACACTATCGACAGTTTCCTTTGGTATTTTACTAAGTTGAAAATTTAATATATGGCATGTATAGCATAGTAAAAGGTGGAATAGGAATTATGTACTTTGTATGTAATTAATAGCCATGCGAAGATGGCGTATCTTCTTTTGATTGATTTTGTTTCTATGTTTATGGCTGATAATGGTCATTGAAAAGTAAGTTTATACTTATGCATATGTGATTATTGTATATGTTCATTACAGGTAAGTACGTGTTATGTTTTATTTTAAGTTAGACATATTGAACTTGGTTATGTGATTAATATATGTATATTGGTTATGATTTGTATGATGGATTGAATTAGATAAGAGGTGACCCGAAACCGAATGTATACATATAGATATTTTGGTTGTGGTTAAATGATGTATAAATGTATATTTGTTGTGCATTGTGTGATGGTTTGATTTGTTTATTAGATGGCCTAAGGCCGAATGTGTATATATACATATATTGTGATTGATGTTAAGTGAAAGGCTTGTGCAGATAATTTTTGTGAGTATGTATAATAGTATGATGTGGTTTGGTTTTTATTATATATATGTTCGAATGTGGAAATTAGGTATAATGTTATGTTTAGTCAATAAGTCATTGATAATTGATTTTGTTTTAATAAGGTTAAATATTTATGTATTCGGCCATAGTGTGAAATTATGATGGATGATTACATGTGATGCAAATGAATTTAGTTTTGTAATTAGGTTATGAAATTTGTATTGGTAAATGGTAAATGTTAGATGTAATTTTGGTTTGTGAAATAAAGGATATGTCTCATGATTAATTCGTATATATGCATGAATTTAGTATTCAGTAAGACTTTATCTGTAGAGTCTACTGAGTTTGCTATAAAAGTATCGAATCCCTTAGGTAAAAGTGTCCTTGTTAACAAGGTATGCAAAAACTATCCGTTAATGTTTCGAGATATCTGTTTCTCTACTGATCTGATGCTTTTGCCATTTGATGAGTTCAATATCATTCTGGGTATGGACTGGTTGACATTGCATGGCGCTATTGTAAACTGTAAAAGAAAGGCTATTGATTTGAAATGTCCGAATGATGAAATTGTACGAGTTGAGTCTAATGATTTAAATGGATTACCTGCTGTGATATCTGTATTGAAAGCTCAAAGATATGTGAAAAAGGGTTATGAGGCATATTTTGCTTATGTGGTTGATTCGAAAGTGACTAAAAAGAAATTTGAATCAGTGCCTATTGTTTGTGAGCTTTCTGATGTGTTCCCTGATGAGTTACCGGATTTACCTCCAATTCGTGAAGTTGAGCTTGGTATTGATCTATTGCCTGGTACTACACCTATTTTGATAGCTCCGTATAGAATGGCATCAATAGAGTTGAAAGAGTTAAAGTCACAATTGTAAGAATTGACCGATAGAGGGTTTGCTAGACCGAGTTTTTCGCCTTGGAGTGCTCTTGTTCTGTTTGTGAAAAAGAAAGATGGCACGATGAGAATGTGAATTGATTACCGTCAGTTGAATAAGGTGACAATAAAGAATAAATATCCGTTGCCCAGAACTGATGACTTATTTGATCAGTTAAAAGGAGCTACCGTATTTTCTAAGATTGATCTGAGATCGGGGTACTACCAAATGAGAGTGAAGGATTCAGATATTTCGAAGAATGCTTTCAGAACGAGGTACGGGCATTATGAATTTTTAGTTATGCCATTTGGACTAACCAATGCTCCTGCTGTTTTTATGATCTGATGAACAGAATTTTCAGACCGTACCTAGATTGATTTGTTGTGGTATTCATAGATGACATCTTGATTTATTCATGTAATGAAAATGAGCATGCTGAACATTTAAGAATCGTGTTGCAAACTCTGAGAGAAAAATAATTGTATGCAAAATTCAGCAAATGTGAATTGTTACACGAGGTTAGTTTTCTGGGGCATATTGTATCAGCTTCTGGAATTCGAGTTGATCCGAGCAAGATTTCTGCTATTCTGGATTGGAAACCTCAGAGGATCGTGTCTGAAGTCCGTAGCTTCCTAGGTTTAGCTGGTTATTATCGTCGGTTTGTAAAAGGATTTTCAATGATAGCTACTCCGTCGACTAGACTACTTCAGAAAGATGTTAGAATTGAATAGTCTGATAAATGTCAGAAAAGTTTTGATCAATTGAAAACTCTGTTAACAGAAGCTCCAGTATTAGTTCAGCCAGAATCGGGTAAAGAATTTGTTATATACAATGATGCTTCGTTACATGGTTTGGGATGTGTTCTGATGCAGGAAGGCAAAGTTGTAGCTTATGCCTCGAGACAATTGAAGCCACATGAAAACAATTATCCAACACACGACATTGAGCTAGCTGCAATTGTGTTGCACTAAATATCTGGCGCCATTATCTATATGGTGAGAAATGTCACATGTTTTCAGATCATAAAAGTTTGAAATATCTGATGACTCAAAAAGATTTGAACCTGCGACAAAGAAGATGGTTAGAGTTGTTAAAAGATTATGAGCTTGTAATAGATTATCATTCGGGTAAAGTAAAAGTTGTTACTGATACATTGAGTAGAAAATCATTGTTTGCACTACGTGCTTTGAATGCTCAGTTGGATTTGTCTGATGATAGTTCTGTGATAGCTAAATTAAAAGCGGAATCATTGTTTATACAGCAGATATGTGATGCTCAGAAATATGATAATGAGTTATTAGCGAAACAAACTTAGTGTGATTCGAATTCTGAATCTGAATTTCAAGTTGTTGATGATTGCTTGGGATTTCGAGATCGTATCTATGTTCCGAGAAATCCAGAATTGATTCAGCTGGTTTTGAGTGAAGCACATAACAATCGTCTATCTGTTCATCCGGGAAGCACTAAAATGTACCATAATTTGAAGCAACACTATTGGTGGTTTGGTATGAAGCGAGATATCTCTGATTTTGTAGCAAAATGTTTAATCTGCCAACAAGTTAAAGCTGAATATCAGGTTCCGTCTGGGTTGTTACAACCGATTCTAATTCCTGAATGGAAATAGGATAGAGTGACAATGGATTTTGTTTCTGGTTTGCCTCAGACTCCGAGAAAGAAATATGCGATTTGGGTCGTAGTTGATCGATTAACGAAATCTGCACATTTTGTTCTGGTAAAGATCTGATTATTCGCTTGACAGGTTAGCTGAGCTTTACATTTTTGAAATTGTGAGATTGCACGGGGTGCCATTATCTATTGTGTCCGATAAAGATCCGAGATTTACATCACAATTCTGGAAGAAATTGCAAGAAGCACGGCACGAAATTACATTTCAGTACAACTTTTCATTCGCAAACAGATGGTCAGTCTGAACGGACCATTCAGATTCTTGAAGACATGTTAAGATGTTGTATACTTGAGTTTAATGGTTCGTGGGAACAGTATCTGCCATTGATTGAATTTGCATACAATAATAGTTTTCAGCCGAGCATCAAAATGGCACTATATGAAGCTTTGTACGGTCGTAAATGTCGTACACCTCTATATTGGACTGAGCTCAGTGAAAATAAGCTACATGGGGTCGATTTGATAAAAGATTTAGAACATAAAGTGAAACTGATCCGAGATTGTTTGAAAATAGCATCTGATCGTCAAAAGTCCTATGAGGACTTGAAACGAAAAGATATAGAATTTGAGATCCGCGACAGAGTATTTCTGAAAGTGTCACCGTGGAAGAAAGTGCTTCGATTTGGACGTAAAGGCAAGTTAAGTTCGAGGTTCATCGGACCGTATGAGATCATTGAACTTTTTGGGTCAGCTGCACATAGATTAAGGTTGCCCTCTGAATTAGAAAAGATCCATAATGTATTTCATGTCTCGATGCTCCGTAGATACCGATTCGATCCGTCACATGTGATTGCCCCATCTGAAATTGAAATCTGATCTGATATGTCATACGAAGAGGAACCGATTCGTATCTTAGCTCGTGAAGTGAAAGAGTTGAGAAACAAGAAAATTCCGTTAGTGAAGATTCAATGAGACAGCAATATCTGAATCTGTTTAACGGTAAGATTTTTGGGGACGAAAATCCCTAAGGGGGGAGAATTGTAACAGTCCGGTTTATACCCTAATCGGAACTGTGGTTTCAGGACCACAAATTTGAGTCTGAATAATATTTTAATATTATTTTCTATGCCGTTGATAAGTGATTAAGCATGTACTAAATTTCCGTAAGTTAATTTGCTCGTTTGTGTGTTTAATTTGATGAAAAGGATTGAATTGCATTGAAATGCAAATTTGCATGTTTTATGAAAAGATGCCTATTTGTTATGTCTTTATAAGTGCGGGGACTTATATGGCAATTAAGCCAAAAATATGATTAGTGGACGGCAACATGTGTATATATTATGCTTTTATATGTTATTTTATAAGTTAAATTAATATTATATACATCATAAGTTATATTATTATAATAAAAAGAAAATAAGTGTAAGTGGCCTTATTCTTATCATCTTCTTGCCGAATTCATAAAAGAAAGAAAATAAAAAGACAAGCAAGGGTTCGGCCATGGTTTTGGTTTGATTCAAGGTTAGTTTGTGATCTGTTTTTGATAATTTATACGTTTTTGCAATCATTGATTCGTAAGCTTTGTAACCCATGTTTCAATTTTGAGAATTTATGATGTTTGTGAAACGAGACTTAGAGGAACTCATATGTTTTATGATGATTTATGGTGTTAAATGAAAGATAGGTGTTAGATGAACATGCTTTGTTCTTGAAATTTTGATAAATTTAGCTAATTAGGGCTAAATTGAGAAAATAGCAATTTGAAGGACTAAATTGCAAATTTGATGGAAATGTGGGCTTGTATGAGATGTATGAACATTCGGCTAAGCATGAGTATGAGATGATTTTGTGAATTTGATATTTTGAGAAAAATGGACTAAATTGATAAATTGTGCAAATGTGAGGGTTAAATTGCAAATAGCCCTAAATGTGTGTCCTTGGATTGAATTGAATGAGTTAGTGAATAAAAGGGTTAATTCTGAATAGGTATAGATCAAGAACCGAGGAAATTGGACTTAGATCGCGGGAAAGTGAAAGTAACCGAGTAGCCGTTTCCGTTCAGCTAAATCGAATCCAAGGTAAGTCATTATGCAAATAAATGTATTTGTATTGAATTATGCATATTCATATGACTATTGATAATAGTGAATGCTTACGAGATGCTATGTATATAAATTTCAAGATAATATCTATATAGTGACAATGTCCGAGAAGTCCCGTACGAACCTAGGAATAGATAGGATTAGCTATGTCATGACATAGGTATCTGTTCTGTTTTATCATGTAAGACCACGTCTGGGACGTTGGCATTGATTTGAGATTTCGTGTAAGACCTCATCTGGCACGTTGGCATCGATATGATCTTTACGCGAAAGACCATGTCTGGGACATCAGCATCGTATTGACTCGTGTAAGACCCTGTCTGGGACAGTGGCATCGATATCTGAGTGCATGTAAGACCTCATCTGGGATGTTGGCATTGTACGACTATTCCAAGCTTTCTGAGTATCCTATTAGGTTCCTAATGTTTCAACGGGCAAGTCTGTGATACGAATGGCTATGTGAATTGTAAATTCGTTTCAGGTACGTTGATTTATACACTAAGAGTGTATACAAGGTAAGTATCTATGTGATCTTACTATGATAATTATGTATATGGGAATAATAATATGATATGTAAAAGTATACATGAAATAATTATGAGTATATATGATTCTTGAATTGATGAATGTGGCAAGTATGGCCAAGAATATGGACCAAAGAATAAATGTGAGAAATTTGCTATGAATATGAATTGTGCCAGTGTTTCTATTTGATTATATGCTTTACATATTAAGTTTATTTGTATATGACTTACTAAGCTTTTGGAAAGCTTACTTTGTATGTGTTTTTCTCTGTTTTATAGATCGTCAAAGCTACTGAAGGCTCGGGGACCGTCGAGGATTGTTATCACACTACTCAACTTATTTTGGTACATTTTGGAAATGTATATAGCTAGATATGGCATGTATAAGCTAGTTATTTGGATAAGTATGAGATATGAACCTAGCCATGTGATTTGGCTAGTTATGTGTTGGCTATATGCTTTAATGAATGTGATTTATGATGTATGTATGGTATGGTTTGTTAGTATAAGAAATGGTCAAGTTTAAGGTAAGTAAAGGGTTGGATTATACTTGTGTTTATATGAGATTTAGTCTTGTAACTTTGGCATAAATGAAATTGGTTTTGAAGATATATATATTGAGTGAATATTTTGGCATGTTCATGGATATTAAATGTGCATGGATTGTATTGGTATTTGCTTGTAGGTTTGACCCAAAGTGGGTGGCAATTTGGCTTTGCAAATGGCCTATTTTGCCACAAGGTTGTGGCACACGGGCGTGCCTATCAACCGTGGGAATAAGTCAGTAGCTGTTTAAATGTACACTGCCTTGGTACACGGACGTGCCTGGTAGCTGTGTGGTCAAGTCAGTTTCGACCACGGCCAAAGTACACGGGCGTGCTTAGTGGCCGTGGAGTTAAGTCAATTTCGACCACGGCCAAAGTACACAGGCGTGCTTGGTGGCCGTGGAGTAAGTCAATTTCGACCATGGGGAGGACACATGGACGTGTCTGACAGCCGTGGGAGGCACACGGTTTGCCCACACGGGCGTGTAAACCCTGAAACTTAGAAAAAGTTTTAAATTTCTGAGATTTCTGTATGTGTTCCGATTTAGTCCTGACCCTGTTTTTGAGCATGCTTTAGTTCTCGATGACCTACCGAAGGGACACTGTGACTATGAATAATGGTTTAATTTACGAAATCGTATGAAAAAGTTTTCGATCTGTCCGGTAACGTCTTTAACCCTATTCTGGCGATGGATACGGGTTAGGAGTGTTACACTAGTCCTAAAACGGATACGGGTTAGGGTGTTATAGAAAAGGAAGGAGGCTTTTTAACCAATTTTCTTCATCCTTCTCGACTCCCTCACCACCACCATCGACATTGGCCACCTCCACAAGTCTGCCATTATTTAATTACCACACCGACATCACTATTATCACTCATTTGCCAAGACACCACCACCATAACCACCAAATCCCAACCCCTAAACAATCTAGACCCGTGCAATCCCAACCAAAAACAAAAATACCAAATAGAAAGCATCCAAAATCAAACCAGAAAAAAAAAAAAAAAAGAACAAGAATCTAAAATTGGCCTACATCAAAAGAGAAGTAAAAAATAAAAATAAAAATAAAAAGGAATGAGAATCAAAAGAAGAAAAATCCACACCCATATCGGGTTTTACGAGTTAGAGAACTTGAACCACTAGTTCGCTGATCCGAGTGGTCAAGAGTCATGATTGGTCGAAGAAGAATTGTGGCCAGAATATGGTGATGGTTCGACGATGGACGGCGGAGATTCTTTGAAGCCTTGTTTGAAGCTTTAAGGTCTTAATCTCGGGATTTTAAAAGCCTATTGAGAAATCTAAAATGAGATTTGAAAAGAGGCAAAGATGAGCCATTTAGTGAGACGGTTGGCCGAAGAAGGCCATGAAGGGCGACTACTAGAGTTAATAAAAAAGAGAAAAGGAAAAAAGAAGAAAAAAAGGATAGAAACAAACTGGATGGTAGCTCTACCTTGGAGGAACAAAAAAACCATAACTATGGTATCTTTATTTCTTCCTTTCTTCTTCTTTTTCTTGTTCTTATTTTTCTCTTCTCCTTTTACTACCCAGCTAAGGTTCGTAAATTAAGATTATTTAAACAACAATTAGAATGCCAACGTGATTAATTAAATAACATGTCAACTTTTTATTACAATTGTAATAAAAAAAATGATTAAAAGAATTAATTTGTTATTTTTCTAAAGTTAAATGACTAAATTAAAATTAAAGTAATTGTTTTGTCAATTACGTTAAAGTTCTGAGTAAAATTTAACCTCTTCTTTATTATAAACAAAACTAATAAGATTGAAATAAGAGAAGTAAGTGTATAGGACTGATTACTTTTTTATTTAAAAACTCCATACTGCAAATGACAAATCCCAAACCATCTAAGCGATTGAAAGAGGAAAAATAGAACTGTCAACAGGGCAGGCATAACATAAATGTCCCCATTTTATTTAATATCATAAACAAAGGCTGGAATTACTCAATTCCAAAATGTTTCTTCATCTGCAGGATAAAATCATAGACTTTTTGTTGGTCAGGAAGGGACTTGGCTACACTCTCCTTTTGCATGCACCTTTTAGCCCATGCTATCAGTTTGGGACACTCTGCTTCAATGCTGAAGTTCCCACACTTCTCATAAGCATAAAACCAGCTATAAAACGGAATGAATGCAACATCCACATATCCAAGACTTTCTCCTCCAAAGTAAGGCTTGTCCCCAATCTCCTTTTCTATCAGCTTCAGGCTTTCTATGAATTCTTTCTTTGCTGTTGCTTGCTCTTCTCCCTTTGTCTTCCATACTCTGCTCCCCAGGTCATATATCTGCATTTCATTTAACATTATTTTAGGCACAATACTTTGCTCTCCTATTTATGTATACAGTTCCAAAAGGGAAAAAAAAGAACGTACCTTCTTGTCAACATAATCAGCCCAGAATCTAGCAGTAGCTTTTTGGTAAGGGTCCGAAGGGAGCAAAGGAGCTTTGTCATGCCATACCTCATCGATGTACTGAACCTGAATGAGCGACTCACAAACAGGTTTACCGTTATGGATAAGGACAGGGATTTTCTTATGAACAGGGTTCATCTGCAGTAGTAAAGCACTCTTGTTCCTCAAGTCTTCTTCCTTGTATTCGTACTTAATCCCTTTCTCAGCCAAAGCAATCCTGGATCTCATCCCAAACGGACTTGGCCAGAAATCCAGCAATACTACTTCCTCTGCCATTCTTTTGATCTAAAGATTCAAATACTAAAACTAATATCTTGGGTTTGTTCTTTTTACTCTCTGATTCTGAACTGAAGGTGTATAAGTATGTATATTTATAGGCAAAAAAAAGGGTAAGAGTCGGTAGCTTTTTCTGTGTCCTTCCTGTCATAATCACATAAATCAATGAATCTGGACATAGAGAAAAGGAAATTCTCTTTTCTTGAAAATTCCTGATATTTTCATTTTTCTAAAAGTTTATTTCTGGTGATAAACCTGTATTTTATAGTTTTTTCGTTCTAAGTAAAAAACATAAACCTGTATTTCCGGATCTTCTCTCTCGAAAACTCCGGATATTTTTTCGTTTTGCTGATATCCATATTTATTGTAGTTATTATGTATATTCCATGTAGGTTTGGCTCATCCCTTTGAATAATGATTATTATTATTCCAGGGCCTTCTAATCTATAAAGAGAATAGTATCCCATTCCTTACATCAGCAGTGATTGTTTTAATATGGAACAGGGGTTGCTCTTATGCAATTGCACGCGTCATCATCTACTTCTGGAGTCCATAGTTTTTGACCAAAAAGAAAAATAGAGCTCATAGTCCCATTTGGCCTTTTTACCAAAATAATATTATAATGATAATTTATTATTCAAATAATATACATCATGATATATGTTTTGAATGTCGAGATTTGGGCTTTTTACCTAAATAATAATAATAAAAATAATAATTGAAATGATATGTCAAAAAGATTATTTATTAAAATGGTATAGTTTTATCAGCACTACCCGGACTCAAATGTAATAATCTAAAGTATTCAGAGACTTGATATGTAATTTTTTCATTTTGAGTGGTTGTTGGAAGAAAAAGTGAAGGGGTTCCTCTAGCACTAAATCTTAAATGTGGCTAATTGCCTTGTAAGTCTTCCTTATATATTATTTTTTTTTATTCTCCTTTAACTCACTATATTATGTTTAAACAAGTCTTTAACCTATTTTTGTAGTTAAATAAATCCTTAACTTATGATTTTTACTCATAAAACTCCTTTATTTTAATATTAAAATAAATATGTTTTACCCAAAGTAAAACTATTTTAAAAAAATATAAACCAATTCACATTTTATGTTGATGTGAATTTGATGAGAATAGTTTATTAAATAAAAAAATTAAAATTTCTTGAGAGTGCTTGTATACATGATATTCTTAACTACTTTTTTGAATTTTTTTATTACTTTTTTAGATTTTATGTTCATGTTAAAGTGTATATAATTTTTATTGTATCAACAAAAAATTAAGATAAGAGCTTGAAATTCAAAATATATTTACTTTAATATTAAAATAAAGGGCTTTTATGAGTAAAAATCATAAGTTAATGACTTATTTAACTACAAAAATAGGTTAAAGACTTATTTAAACACAATATAGTGAGTTGAAGGGGAATAAAAATAAATAAATAAGGAGGGCTTACAAGGTAATTAGCCACATTTAAGGTTTGGTGCCTCCACACTGTCAAGTGGCACCCTTTCATTTTATATTAGCAGCCACTCAAAATGAAAAATTTGCGTATCAAGTCTCTAAATACTTTAGATAATTATATTTTAGTCCAATGCCGCCAAAAAACTAGGGATTTGACTATTGAAAATTTGATTTTTTATATTTTAAAATTTTAAAAAATTTAGTTTTTAAAATAAAAAATTATGAAAAATATTTTTTAAAATTCAAAATAAAAATATTTTAAAAACATAAAAAATTTAAGATTTAATGTTAATTAAATCGAATTAGACCAGTTGGACTAGAAATCTACTAGAGTATCGAATCTAGCTAAAAAATCAATTGACGGTTGAATAGATTTTGAACTAGTTTGACCAATTGGCTCCTAGAACAATTAGCCCGACCAATTCAAAGTAAATAAATTATAAATAAAAATAAAAATCGGTTCAAATGGATTTTTTAGCTTGGTTCAATCAGTTCGTATCGGTTAACGGATCAAATGAACTTTAAATTTTTTTTTAGCCCTCTACATTTATAATTTTTTTTTGGGGTCAATTTAGTCCATACCCTTTAAATGTACGTAGAAATTTTTTAAAATCAAATTTTCCATATTTAAAAAAATTAAGATTTCTAATTTTTCAAAATAAAAAAATATGAAACTATTTAAAATCGAAAAAAAACTATTTTTTAAAAATATAAAAAATTCTAAAATTCAATATTATTTAAACCGAACCAAATCAGACCAGTTAGACCAAAAATTAGATACGATGTCGATCCAGTGAGAGAAAAAATTTGGTTGACCCATCGATTTTGGCTCAACTGATCCGATTTAGATAACAATAAATTTTGAAAATTTTCTATTTTTAAAATATTTTTTATTTTGAATTTTAAAGAGTTTTTATTTTAACAATTATAATTTTTAAAATTTTATGTTTTTTTTAAATATGAAAAAAGTTCTCGTTTTCAAAATGCCTAATTGGTTGTGCTGATTTAGGCCCTTCAGAAACTTTTTTTTTTATTGCTCAAAGCATATCATTTCGGTTGATAAAAGTTGTTTATATTATTTGGGTAATAAATTATTATTTTAACTTTATTTTGGTAAAAATTTCCCCGACATTATATAATTTTTTGGTTTTAACTAAATTCTTGTTTGAATTTAATGTAATAATATTTTGGTATAATGTCTTCTTTCGTTTTATGATTTGAATTTAATTTAATTTGAGTCAAGAAAGATATTCAAGTAACATCTTCTAATTTTGCGATATTTTCAAAATAAATGGCGTTTCTGATGATGCCATCCGTCTTCGGTTAGTTCTCTTTTCTTTGAGGAATAAAGCTAAACAGTGGTTGAACTCTCTTCCACGAAGATCAATCACTACATGGGAACAAATGACCTTAAAATTTTTATTAAAATATTTTCCGCCGGCTAAAATGACTAAGTTGAGGAATGATATCTCTTCTTTTGTGCAGATGGATTTAGAGACAATTTACGATGCATGGGAGAGATACAAAGATCTATTGAGAAGGTGCCCACACCATGGATTACCCTTGTGGCTACAGGTCCAAACTTTTTACAATGGTGTAAACCCTCAACTGCACGAGCTTGATTGATTCGGCTTGGTGAACCTTGAATAACAAAACATCTGAGGCTGCCTACGAATTCATTGAAGAGATGTAACTGAATAACTATCAGTGGCAAGTCACAAGGACAAAGCCAACAAAAGCCGCCAGTGTTTTCAACCTCGATGCAGTAACCATGCTATCAAATCAGGTAGAGATGTTAAATAAAAAGATTGATGGTTTATGTGGTTCTCCGCAGGTACATCCAGCTATGCAATACGATATGAATGGATGAGGGATGAGCAATACAGAATATCCACCTTACAACCCGAGCGCGGAAAACGAGCAAGTTAACTATATGGGTAATAATTCTAGAGCTCAAAATAACCCTTATAGTAACACTTATAATCCAGGTTGGAGGAACCACCCCAATTTCTCATGGGGTGGTCAAGGAAATCAGAGACAACAACCCCCTCCAAACTTCCAACAATATCCTTACCCACAGGAAAAGAAGCCAAACCTTGAGAATATGCTAGAAAAATTCATTTCAGCGTCAGAAACTCATTTTCAGAATACCGAAACGACATTGAATAATTAGCAAACATTAATTCAAGAGCTTAAAAATCAACTAGGACAACTGACCAAGTTAGTTTCCGAAAGGCAACCATATCGTTTACCTAATAATACCGAACCTAAACCATAAGAGCAAGTAAAGGCAGTAACATTAAGAAGTGGGAAGGAATTGGTTGAAGTAGAAAAGATGTCACAAGAAACTAATAAGGAGAAAAGTGAGGAAATTGAGAATGTAACACCGGTACATGAAGAATTTAAGCTATAACGGTCTGGTTTATACCCTAGTCAGAACAGTGATTTTGGAACCATAAATCCGAGTCCGTATAATATTTTAATATTATATTCTGTGCCGTTGATATGTGGTTTAGCATGTGGTAAATTTTCGTAAGTGAATTTGTCTATTCGTGTGTTTAATTTGAGCAAAGGATTGATTTGCATTAAATGTGAAAGTTGCATGCCATTTGTTGATGTACTAATGTGTTGTGGCTTTTTAAAGTTATGGCCTTAAATGGCAATTTAACCACTATTAGTTAGTGGGTGAATGTGGTCAAAAATGACCTTGTATAATATTTTATTTTGAAGGTTATATTTGGAAATGGGTTATTAAGTATATTATGATAGAATAAAGCATAAAAAAAATGGCCATTTCTATTCATTCTTTCACCGAAAATACAAAGAAAAGAAAACAAAGTTTTAAGCTAGCTATATTCGGCCATTGTTCAAGCTTGAATTCAAGGTTAGTTTCCGATCCGTTTTCGATAATTTCTACGTTTTTGCAATCGTTGCTTTGAGAGCTATCAAACCCATGTTTTAATTTCATGAATTGATGATGTTTGGGAAAAATGCCATTGATACTATGTTAAGCTTTGTGATGCTTTAAGGTGTTAAATGATAGATTGGTGGTAGATGAACATGTTTTATTCTTGAAGTTTTGATGAATTTAGCTTAATAGGGCTAAATTGAGAAAAGGACAAATTGAGGGACTAATTTGTGAATTTGATGAAAAATGTGGGCTTGTATGTGATATATATGTATTCGGCCAAGCTTGTGTACAAGTAGATTTTGTGAATTCGATGTTTTGAGAAAAATAGACTAAATTGCTAAGTTGTGCAAATATGAGGGTCATTTTGCAAATATCCCTAAATGTGTGTCTTTGGATTGAATTGAATGAACTAGTGAATAAAAGGGTTAATTCTGAACATGTTTAGATCAAGAATCGGGGAAAACGGATTTAGATCGCGGGAAAGCAAAAGTTATCGAGTAGCCGTTTTCTATTCTGATAAACCGAATCTGAGGTAAGTCACTATACAAATAAATGAAATGTATGCATTTGAAATTGTTCATATGTTTAATGATGATAATGAATGCTTATGAGAAATTCTGTAAATTGAACTCCGAGATAAGTTCGGTATAATGACTTAGTCTGAGAAGCCTCATACGAACCTTGACATAGGTATTTGTTCTGTTTTATCATGTAAGACCACGTCTGGGACGTTGGCATTGATTTAAGACTTGTGAAAGACCCTATCAAGGACAGTGGCATCGATATCTGATATGTGTAAGACCACGTCCGGGACGTTGGCATCAATATAAACTCTACGTATAAGACCACGCCTGGGACATTGGCATCAGTATGTCGCTTACGTGTAAGACCATGTCTGGGACATAGGCATCGTTTTGATTCGTATAAGACCCATGCGGGACAAAGATGGCATCGATATCCGAGTGCATGTAAGACCTCGTCTGGGACGTTGGCATTGTACAATTATTCTGAGTTTTCTGATTATCCCATTGGAATTGTTACTATTCAGTGAGCAAGTCTATAATACTTTCTGCAAATCCGAGCTATGAACAAATATGTGATAGTAAATTTAATTCAGGTATGTTGATTATACACTAATTGTGTATACAAGGTAAGCATCAATATAATTTTAGTATGATGTTATGAATATAGTAATGGGATAGGTGTTTATATGATCTTTGAATTGGGAATATGGTTAATGTGGTCAAAGGTTTATGAATCAAAGAAAATATATGCATTTTATGCTAAGTTGTTGTATATTGACTTACTAAGCTTTTGGAAAGCTTACTCTGTGTATGTTTATTCTGCTTTATAGGTCGTCAAAGCTACTGAAGGCTCGGGACCGTCTTGGATCGTCATCATACTATAAAACTTATTTTTGGTACATTTCGATATTGTATAAAGCTAGATATGGCATGTATAGGCTAGTATTTTGGTATAGTTATGTGATCTTAGCCATGTGATTTAGCTATTTAAGAGTTGAGTCTTTGCTTAAATGAATGTGTTATAGAATGTATCTTTTGGTATGATGAAGGAACTGTGAAATGGCCAAGTTTGGATGAGCAATTGCATGAATTAGTCTTGTAATGTTATAAGTTTTAATCCTTAAGATTGCTGCAGTTGGAATTGGTTTTGAATGTAAGGTTTGAATGGTTATTTTGGTATGCTTTTGATAGTTTTATGTGCATGAAATATCTTGTTGAATATGGTTTGTAGGTATGACCCTTTGTGGGTGGCAATTGGCCTTGTAAATGGCCTATAATGTCGCACGGTTGTAGCACACGGGCATGCCTTTGACCGTGGGTAAATTGGCAGAATGCAGCCTAAAATCACATGGCCTTGACACGGGCGTGTCACATGGCCGTGGTGTATAAGTCAGTAGCTAGCATAAAAATACTCGGCCTTGGCACGGGCGTGCTTGGTGGCCGTGGTGGGGAAGTCAGTTTATGGCCTAAAAGTACACGGCCATGGCACACGGGTGTGCCTAATAACCGTGTTGGTATGATTTGTAAACAAGGTTGGACACGGGTGTGTCTAGGAGCCGTGGAGGGCACACGGTCTCCTCCCACGGGCGTGTCTTCCCTGTATGTTGGAAAAGTTTCAAATTTTCATAGAATTTCGTAGGTGTTTCAGTTTAGTCCCGACTCGACTTCTAAGCATGATTAAGGTCTTGAGGACCCGTTTAAGGGACACTATGTTTGTGAATGTTGATTGAATGTATGATTGTCTGTAGCAGTTTCCAATATGTCTGGTAACGCTCTTAACCTTAATCCGACGACGGACTCGGGATAGGGGTGTTACATAAGCCACCAATCCCATATCCGGAAAAGTTGAAGAAAGATTGCTTAGACGCACAATACGGTAAATTTCTTGAACTTTTTAAACAGATACATATTAACTTACCTTTTGTTGAAGTTATTTCGCAGATGCCGACGTATGCAAAATTCCTAAAAGAGCTTCTAACAAATAAAAGGAAGTTTGAAGAGATATCAATAGTGGAACTTAATGAACAATGTTCAGCCATCCTCCAAAATAAGCTACCAACCAAATTGGAAGATCTAGGAAGTTTCACTATTCCCTGTTTAATTGGTAGTTTAAACATTGAGAAAGCACTAGCTGATCTAGGTGCCAGTATTAATTTAATGCCTTATAAAATGTTTAAGCAACTTGGTCTTCGGGAACCAAAACCCACTAGGATGAGTATTCAGTTACCTGACAGATCTATTAAATATCCTAGGGGAGTTATCGAAGATATTCTGGTAAAGTTGATAAATTTATATTCCTTGTTGATTTTTTTGTGCTTGACATGGATGAGGACGTTGAGGTACCTTTAATTTTGGGGCGCCCCTTTTTAGCTACTGCTAGGGCTGTTATTGATGTAGGTGATGGCAAACTTGCGTTAAGGGTAGGCGACGAGGAAATTATTTTTCAAATTTACGATGTTATGCGATATTCTAGAGAACAAGATGGTTCCTGTTATTTTATTGATGCCATTGATCATTTTATTCAAGATTCTTTGCAAGAAATCATACATGACGACACGATGGAACTATGTCTTACCCAAGGTGAGGGGGTAGATGATGATAACGATGAGTTGAATTCTAATACATCTTCCCCTAGACAAAAGAAAGAAGAGATCATTGAAATAAACGATGAACTAAAACAAAAACCCTCTATTGATGAGCCATCAAAATTGGAATTAAAACAGTTGCCAAATCACTTAGAATATACATTCATTGTGGATAATTCTACACTACCAATAATCATCTCTTCAGAACTAGAACCTAAAGAGAAAGACGAGTTGCTACAGGTACTAAGGGAACATAAAAAAGCTATAGCTTGGAAAATTTCTGCCATTAAAGGAATAAGTCCATCGTTTTACACCTACAAAATTTTAATGGAAGATGAGTTTAAACCATGTGTGCAACCTCAAAGACGATTGAATCCCAAGGTGAAAGAAGTTGTTAAAACTGAGGTAATTAAACTTCTAGATGCTGGAATAATTTATCCTATTTCTGATAGTACTTGGGTAAGTCCTGTGC
Source organism: Gossypium bickii (assembly GCA_025503065.1). NCBI lineage: Eukaryota > Viridiplantae > Streptophyta > Magnoliopsida > Malvales > Malvaceae > Gossypium > Gossypium bickii. The sequence continues at coordinate 17,475,800 of CP106709.1, forward strand.
AGGTCGTTCCAAAAAAAGGAGGCATGACCGTTGTCGCCAACAAAAAGAATGAATTGATTCCTACAAGAACAGTCACAGGTTGGAGAGTCTGTATTGACTATAGAAAGTTGAACGACGCCACCAAAAAAGATCACTTCCCTTTGCCCTTTATTGATTAGATGTTAGAAAGATTATCTAGGCATATGTACTACTGCTTCCTGGACGGACTCTCCGGCTACTACCAAATCCCAATAGCCCCTGAGGATCAAGAAAAGACAATATTTACATGTCCATACGGTACGTTTGCTTATCGTAGAATGCCTTTTAGATTATGTAATAATCCTGCTACTTTTTAGCGCTGCATGCTGGCCATCTTTGATAAACTTGTGGAAGACATTATGGAGGTATTTATTGACAATTTTTCGGTATTTAGTAATTCTTTCCATCTTTGCCTTAAAAATCTAAAGCTAGTTCTAATAAGATGTGAGGAAACAAATCTTGTTTTAAATTGGGAAAAGTGTCACTTTATGGTTCGAGAGGGGATTGTGTTAGGACATAAAATTTCTAGTAAAGGGATTGAGGTTGATAAAGCAAAGGTTGAAACCATAGAAAAATTACCTTCCCCTAGTTCAGTTAAGGCTATTCGAAGCTTTTTAGGACATGCTGGATTTTATCGAAGATTTATTAACGTTTTTTCTAAAATAGCTAAGCCTTTAACAAAACTACTAGAAAAGGATGTGCCTTTCGATTTTGATCAGAAATGTTTAGATGCATTTAACACCCTTAAAAATAAATTAATAAATGCCCCAATTATAGTTGCACCTGATTGGAACTTACCCTTTGAACTAATGTGTGATGTGAGTGATTTAGGTGTAGTTTTGGGACAGTGGAGAGATAAGCATTTTCAGCCAATTTATTATGCTAGCAAAACATTGATGGCCACACAAGAAAACTACACCACCACAGAGAAAGAATTGCTAGCTGTGGTTTTTGCATTTGACAAATTTAGACAGTATTTGATATTATTTAAAGTTGTCATTTACACTGACCATTAAGCTCTTCGTTATCTTTTAACTAAATCTAATGCAAAACCTCAACTCATAAGATAGATTTTACTCTTACAGGAATTTGATTTAGAAATTCAGGATAAGAAAGGAGCTGAAAATCTTGCAGCAGATCATCTTTCTAGACTTGAAAATCCACATATTAGAGAACTAGATGAAAGTGAGATAAATGACTCGTTTCCTGAAGAACAACTATTCACTATATCTAACTCCGAGGTACCCTGGTTCGTAGACATTGCAAATTACTTAGCTGCTAACATTCTACCAAAAAGGTTAACACATCATCAAAAGAAGCGATTCTTTGCTGATGCGAAAAACTATTTTTGGGAGGATCATTTTCTTTTCCGTATATATGCAGTAATTCGAAGATGTGTTATAAAAGCAGAAGCAAACAAAATCTTAGAACATTTCCATTCAGGACCTTCAAAAGGGCATTATAGCGGGATCAGAATAGCACACAAAACACTCGAATCAGGTTTTTATTGGCCTACCTTGTTCAAAGATGCTAACAGGTATGTTGCTTCATGTGATTGATGTCAGAGAACAGGTAATATCTCTAAACGCAATGAAATGCCTCAAACATACATGCTATCATGCGAAATTTTTGATGTATGGGGTATTGGTTTTATGGGCCCATTCCCTAGCTCATTTGGGAATAAATACATCTTAGTAGCAGTGGACTATATGTCAAAATGGGTGGAAGCTCAAGCTTTACCTACTAATGATGCCAGAATGGTAGTGAGATTTCTTAAGAAACTCTTCTCTTGATTTGGAACACCCAGAGCAATTATTAGTGATAGGGGTACTCATTTTTGTAATACTCAATTTGACAAGGTCTTAAAGAAATATGGGTACACCACAGAACAGCTACCCCTTATCACCTTCAAACCAGTGGACAAGTGGAAGTAGCAAATCAAGAGCTTAAGTGTATTCTAGAGAAAATAGTTGAATCAAACAGGAAAGATTGGACATTAAAAGTAGATGATGCTTTATGGGCCTATAGAACAGCATTTAAAACTCCCATAGAAACATCCTCATACAAACTTGTCTATGGAAAAAGTTGTCATCTATCATTTGAGTTAGAGCACAAAGCTTTTTGGGCTATAAAATTCTTAAATTATGATATTAAAACTACAGGTGAGAAGAGGATGATGCAGTTGAACGAGCTAGATGAATGGCGAGCTAACGCCTATGAGAACTCACGACTATATAAGGAGGAAACAAAGCGACGCCATGATGCTCGTTTAAAACAACCAAAGCAAGTCAAAGTAGGAGATCTAGTCAAATTCAAGGCTCAAATTGTTTCCTAGAAAGCTGAAATCAAAATGGTCAGGCACTTTCGTAATCAAAACTATCTTTCCCTATGGCACAGTCGAGGTAACTCATCCGAATTATGGCACATTCAAGGTAAACGGGCAATGATTGAAAATTTATAATGGAAAGGATTTTAGGGATGTGAGGGAGGAGCTTCAGCTCCGTGAACCTTCATTTAGAAACGAAAATAGGGAAAGTCTAGTTTAAGACTTTAAACGAGCGCTTCTCGGGAGGCAACCTGAGCACTAACTTCACTAATGCCATATTTTCGATTTTTAGCACCTAACTACAAACTAACCAATTTAATAAAGCACAGGTTTCCCTACCACACGGCCTTGCACACGGCGTGGCCGTGGCCGTGTGAACACCATGAATGGGTACATGGTCGTGGCGGAGATTGTGCAGAAACAAGACAAAAAATTTCCCAAAGACACGAGCTTCGACTAAACGCCATGGCCGTGCGACTCAGCCATAGTCAAAACTGCCTAAAGACCACAAGCTGCGACAAATCTACACGCCCGTGCGATGTGACCTTGGGCGATACTGATTAATTGACACGGGCGTACGACACAATCGTGCCCACAAACCGTGGTCGATTCTGAGTAAACGACACTGGTGTGAGCCATGCCGGTGCCTCAAGGTCGTGGTTGACACTGATTAATGAACACAGGCGTAGGACCCTCTACACGGGCATAGGAGAAGCGGACAAGATAGTACATGGCCATGTGATATGGCCGTGTGTCGCAAACACGCCCAAGGAACACGGGCGTGGGTTACAACTCAAACGCGCCTAAATTTAAAAATCTCGAAAAACACGGGCTAAATAAAGGGAACACGGACGTGGCCCCTACCCCCTATTTAAAGCAGCCCACGCCCGTCTTCCCCAAAAATTCACCCCCCAAACCCTAGCCGTTTCTCTTAAACAAGAAACCACCACTCCTCTTCCCCATTCCGGCCATCGGTACTCTTTTCCTCTCCTTCCTTCATCTTTCTTCTTTTATTTCTCTCTCTTTCTCTTCCTCATCCACACGTAGTCCACACTTGCGCATCCTTCCACGACCATGCGCCATCTCCCCAACTCCATCGACATATCCATAACTCCCCTGTGAGATGTTGGTATAATATAGCCCCCGCCGCGGCCACTTATGACCCTAGTCGCTCCAAGACGACAGCTCTCGCCCCATCATTGAGGTACTTACACGCCATCTTAGCTCACACATTGATGGGAAGGCGAGAGAGCACCGGGCTAGTTAACACTCATGATGCCTACTTCCTATGGTGCATGGCGAACGGGCACGTCTTCGACCTTGCCTACTTCATTGCTTTGGCTATCCAGCATCAGATAGAGCGACATCGTAAGGGGGTCATTTCCATGGGGCCTTATGTAACACGGATCGTGAAGCACTTTGGTCTCCTCAACACCGTAGCATAATCAACCTCGCTCACCTTGATAGGCTAGATGTCTCCACAGGATATCTCGACGATGATCAACATGCGGATGAACAAGCGTCGCCGCGAGACCGATCATTCACAATAACGGCTAGCCCATACCACCGAGGAGGAGGACCCTGAGGATATTACTGATGATGTCCCACACCAACATGAGGAACCAACACCGAGCCATCGCCTAGTTCATCTGGCAACTTCTCTTTTCGACATATCTGAGCGCCTCATGCGATTTGAGCAACAATGTTTCCAGCGCTTCGATCATATCGATGGCACTCTCCACCAGATATGTCAGCACCTTCACATTCATCCTGCCCCCACCACGCGAGCCATCGGACGATGAGGACTTCTGAGTCCTTTTCTCTTCATATGTTTATGTTATTTTTAGATTTTCCTAAAAGACTTATTTTTAAATTTTACTCTTATCTTTATTTTTATGTTTATTTTATTTTTGACTTATCTTTATTTCAATTATTTTCCATATTAGCTGTTATCCAATTTTCATTTTTTGGCAAATATTTTTGTAATCCTTATTCTAAAAAACCTAATGATTTTCTCGTAGTTAAAAACCCTAAAATAGAACTCTGGAATAACTATCTATACTGAGGAGAACATGTCATACCTCATCCAACTTATCTTTCACCTCCGAATCAAATTTCTACACTCCTAACTCAAAGAATCCATCCGAAATTCAAGAAGTTTCACCTCTCTCCCTCTAGTTTGATTTTCTTACTGTATTGTGAATATCTATCTTTGTACATTGAAGGCAATGTACATCTTAAGTGTGGGGGGTGAATTTTATTTTGAAAAGTTCCTAACTTTTTGCATTATTCTCAAATCCCTGAATTATGTCTTGTTCTTAAGTAATTTTCTCATATTACTAATTAGATTGAAACTCCTATTGATTTATGATTTTCTTTGATTTGTTTTGGATTAAGTCATAGTTAATTGTGCTATAATGATTTAAACTTTAGGAGACTAGAGAATCAAGCATGATGAGTCTATTTTCAAAAATTTAAAATTTTGATTAGGTTGTCTACCTGAATCTAACTATTATCTTGAAGTTTGAAATTTACAAAGTTGATATCAAAAACCCATAATTTTTGTGAGATTTTGAGCCTTTTAGAGCATATATTCTTTTCTTGCTCACGTTATTGATTATGAGTGTGTCAACATTGATTTGTTATTCTATAACTTGCTTCGATTATACATGTCAAGACCACATCATTGATTTGATATACAGAAATGATAAAGGCACTTAGGATTTAACCCACTTACTCCACTAAAAAGCCTACCCTCACAATTAACCCCTAGTGAACCCTTTTTGATCTTAACAAACCGTTTACTGTCTTATCCACTAATAATAATCCAAAACCCATCTTGTATTTGTTAGCACCATTCCTTGACTCCCTTTTTGTCGAGATTTGATTTTAAGCAGTTGCCTACCTATGTTCTATATTGTTAAAGTTCTTTCTTATTACTTGATTTATTCTTAAAAAAAGTTAGAAAGTTATTTATTATTATTTGAGCTTAAGCAATTAATTCTACATTCTGAGAAGAAGCTCATATTATTAGTATTTCAAGTTTTCAATTGATGTAATTATTCAAGAATTAGTTCATTTTTCTAGTTAGGTAAATTGTCAATTCAATCTCAATTTTAACCCTTTTAATTAAGCTTTTATCCACACCTTTAACCCGAAGCCCCGTTACAACCCTTTAAAGACCTTTTTGATATGTATATCATTTCACTTTATAGTGGTGGAGATTTGATTTTCATGCAAGCCTATGGGATTAATTTTTCATGTTTGACTGTTGAGTGTTTAATTTTGAACCTTAAACACTTTAAGTGATTTGAGTAAATCTTTAGTGAGGATGTCAACTCTTGTCGATTTTGAATTAAAGGTGATTATTTAGGTAAGGGGAAACACCTATATTTTCGTGTTACAAAAACTATGACTTTGATTGTTTGAATCTTTAGGACCCTTTTATTTACATTATCAATGTATGAATTATCTATGAATTATGATGAAACATTATCGATGAATATTATGAATCAAGGGAGTTCATTTTAATTGTGAGTTGAGAATTTTACTTGAGGACAAACAAATGCTTAAGTGTGGGGGTATTTGATAAACCGTAATATATACATATTTTAATCCCACATTTAGCATACTTTTGGATGATTTATTCCCTGAATTGTGGAATTTAGTGCTCCTAATCCTTTAATTTCATGTTTTATACTTAGGAGAGCACCGGAGGATGAAAAGAACAAGAAACGGGCCAAAAACAGAGAAAATGGGCTAAAGTACGAAATGCACACGGCCTGGGCCCAAGCCACACGGTCGTGCCTCCTTAACAGGCTCGACCATGGCCTGGATTCGATTCACGGTCGTGCCACACAGGCGTGTCCCTAACAAGACCTGTTTTAATTCTATTCGGAATAGGGTACTTAGAGGCAAAGAAAGACATTCCAAAAGCCTATATAAACACCCTAGAGGCCAACCTTCAAGGAGGGTTCAGGTAGGCCGAGGAGCCAAGCCAGAGAGGCTAGAATTGTGGGATTTACTCGAAGAAAGCCAGTTGATTCATCTTAAGAAGTCGGATTTATACTCAAGACGAAAGATCTTCCCTTCAATTTCCTTCAGGGGGTTTTAGGGTTTTTCTTATGTTTTGTTTTATATTTTCTTCTGAGATGTATTCTTTTATAATTATGAACTAAACCCTAAAATACCTAAGGGGGATGAAACCTAAGACGGATCTTGTTATTATTTTCTGAACTATATGATAAATATTTGATTTGTACTTAATTATGTGTTCTTAATTCTTGCTTTGATATTTCAGGATATTGATTCAAGTATTGATGTGCTTAGGCAGTGGAGCAAAAGTCCCAGTTTAAGAGTAGATCTAGCATAATTAAGCAGAGCTGATCGCAACCCTAGAAATAAGATGACGAAAATTTGCCGGATTAGGGTCAAACCTAATATGGGAATCCATAGATCGAGTTAATGCAATTCTAGGGGTTTTAATTAGAAAGAGATTTCAATTAATCAACCTAGGGTTAGACGTTAGTAGCCTCGAAAGAGGTATTAATATAAATTAGGGAATCTTACGGATCAAGTCAAGTGAATAAATCGTCTGGTTCAGAGTTAAATAACAAGTGAAGTCTAGGTGGATTCTTCCTCGGGTATTGTCTTAATCAATTGGTTTTTTCCCACAAGTATTTTCTCCAATTCATTCTCTTTGTCTTAGCATCCTTAGCTTAGTAGTTAGTCAATTTTAGATTAAACAACAATTCACTTTTATTTTAGGCTAAATAATAAAAAGAAAGTTAGTATTAGTACTTTTGGTTCCTTTGGGTTCGACAATCCGGTCTTGCCACTAAACTATACTACTGTTCGATAGGTGCGCTTACCTCAATCGTTGTCACAGTTAGTTTCTAGGCTCGATCATTCATTATATAAATTTTAAGACTCTGATACACGATCACTTCCCATATTCTCTTTGTTATTTAGTCTCTCTATCTCTCTTTATTTTATAACAATTCCAACTAATATAAATAGTTAGGTTGGAATATCAAAACATACATTAACCCGTCTTCAAATAGTCGATTTTTTTTCGTAAATAGTACAAAAATCTCCAAACTACGACATATTCTTAATTATTTACCAAAATATTATGAAAAGAAAAGTATTGGTATTATATAATACTAACTCGCCATCAACAGAAGCGATTTTGCCTCTCTTTTTTTTCTTTTTCTTTTTTGTCTGTTATAAATATCAACAATCTCATTATTATTCATTTTATATTATTTTGATAAATAATTATGGAAGTTTTTTTTCGAAACATATTAAGAATATGTTGAAGTTTGGAATTTTTTTTTATATTTTTCATGTTTATTTTATGGTTTATGTTTAGAGTTTATGACTATCTCATCTTAATAATATTATTTTCAATGTTCAAATCTTATAATCTTGTTAAAAAAAATAATATGTCTTATCATTACATCTAACTGAAAAATTAATGAATATATTAATGCTTGAAACAATACAATCACTAATCGACACTGATGACGTCAGAAATGGTATTTACTAATGGCTTTATAAAATGTCTTAGGATAATTTTGATAATAACCTTTATATCATTATTCAAAGATTATATAAAATACATAAAAAGAGAACACATTTTGATACTATAAATGTGATGTCCTCTTAGCATAACAGTTGTCCTTTGTTTTTCCATTATTTTAACTATCTTTGTTGGAATTATGAAAATCGATTATTAATGAAAAGAAAAGAAAAAATAGGAAAGGGGAAGGAGATGGAGATGAGAGAAATGAAAGAAAGAGGATAAAAAAATAAATCCGTGTTAGATTTTTTTTTAGTGCTGTAATTTTGTTGTTATAAGTTTATTATGCACTAAAATTTATTTATTTTATATTAGTTTTGTATAATTTATTGATATATGTATATGTTTGTGTTGTATTTATGCTATTTTATATTATATTTTATTTATTAATTAAATAATTAAAAATTTAAAGAAGATATTTTTAAACTTATTTTTTAAATTTAAATGAGATATCACATAATTAATAAATGTTGAATATAGAGAAAAACTTGATTTATTGGTTTTTATTTTATTGTAAAATGATGAAATTAGAGGATTTGTTTGTATCTACTCACAATTTGGATATTCAATGCTTGAAAGAAAATATTTATTTTATGTTAGGTAAATTACACCAACAGTCACTCAACTTTGGGGTATCTAACAAAACAGTCAACTAGGTTTCATTTTAGTCACTCAACTTTTGAAAAATAACAAATAGTCACTAACATTATAAAAAAGTGACAAAACAGTCACTTATTAACAGTTTCTGTTAATGTCTTAACGGGACCGCTGATGTGGCAAGTTAATTGCTGAAGTGGTTAGTTAACTTGCCATGTGGGATGTCCACAGTGAAAACCCACCCAATTTAAGAAGAAATTAAAAAAAAAACTCTAAAAACCCCCCTTAACAAAAGAGGAGGAGGAGAAGAAGAAGGGACTGTAAAAAAAAAAAAAGTCTTCTTTGCCTAATTTGGCAGGGCCTGGTTCTTTGCCATTAAAACACCATGTTTTTGCTCTGCTTCTTCTTCTTCTTCTTCTTGACTCTCTTCCTCTGTAACCTTCTACCATTGAAACACCATTATTTTTCCAAGATGTAATGCAACCACTAAATAGATAAATCCCAGCTTCATTAAAACACCCAAAAACAAAGACAGATAAAATTTCTTTCAGATTCGAATCAATGAAAAAGAAAAAAAATTGACCCATCGATTGAACCAGCAAGGGAGTTGAATAAATTTGGAAAAGACCCAGAAAAGAAAATCTTGCAAAAAGTGGGTCATTTCTTCAAAATTTGAAGATTTGAACATTACCTTCCATGCTCAGAAGTGAGGAGAAGCTTGGGTAAATTACCTTCCCCTTGTGTTACTGTGACCCCCAAAGCAACAACATCCTGGTTTGAAGCTGCAACAACCATGCCTGAGTAATTGTAGAAGAATATGAAGCAATTGGGTTAAAGCTTTGGCCTTAGATCGTTACCTTTGAAGTTTGGAGGAATCACTTGCTGAGATGCAGAATGGGATTGATTTGAAAACTGGAGGAATCTCCAATTTTTCTCTTCTCCTCCTCCTTTTTCTTCTCCTCCTTTTCTCCTTATTCTTTTTTTTTTTCTCTTCTTAAACCCTAAATTGGTACTAATAGGGCTATTAAATTGGGGGTAACAGGCCAACTAGAGGGTTTTTTGACACCAAGCACGTCTTCATCAGCCAGGTCACTTTTCGTGTCAGTGACAGAAAACGGTAAAAATGACTGTTTTGTCACTTTTCCAAAGTTGAGTGAGTAAAATGAAACAAAGGTGACTGTTTTGTCAGCTATCCCAAAACTGAGTGACTGTTCGTGTAATTTACCCTTTTATGTTTCTTAGTTTTATTTGTATTGACAAAGTGATGTTTGACTTTGTTATTTAAAACAATTTAATTAGAAATCGTGTATAGCATAAGGGGGAAATTAATACCAGTATTAAATAAAAGCATCATCCTATTTAAGGGCCTTCACATTCCATATTTAATGATATAAGCCCTTCAACTTTTAATCGTTTTAATTATATTTGTACATTAATTGAATAATTCCAGACAAGTCTTTTCGTGTTTCTCAAGTACTTTCGCAATTTTAAATTACATCATTAGTCCTTCCAGCTTTAAATTTTGTGTTAACTAGATTTCAGACCTTTATATAACTTTTCTTCTCTTTTTTAAAATTTTAAAAAAATTATATTTTTTAGAAATGTATTTCAATTTATTTTAAATTACATTAGTAATTTCATTACTACTATTTGAAAACCAATTTACACTCTTTAGATATATTAAAATTATTACGCACACCATAAATTTTAATTTAATAACACAAAGTTGACCTTTTATATTGATTTGTTATATATTTTTACTTATTGAACCAAATTGATCCAAGCATATGTTTTCTGCAACTAAAAGATGCACCATTAAGATATTTCTCAAAATCGTTTTAAATTTTTAACATTATAAAAATAACTATATTTTGTATTATAGTTAAGCAGACCTATATTTAATTTAAATAAAATTTGAGTTTAACTTTTTGAAAATTTAATATGATTTAAAACTACATTATAAAAGTAAAAATAAAAAATAATTATATATTTTAAATTGATGCATACAGCCATCTTATTCATCCCACAAATATAATAAAGATAACATAAGATTACAAATAAAAAATTTCAACTTACAATTGCAACAATTATTTTTTTAAAAATATTTATTTTTTAATATTTTATTATACTTTTATAAGACATTTATCAACCCTTAACCTTATTTCTAGAGTCTAAAAATTCTATTGGTGATATAGCAAATATTTTTCCTGTAATTTTTTATTTTTTGAAATTATTGTTAAAAAATTATAAAAGTATTAAATTAAATATTTTAAATATAATTTAGAAGAAAAGTTAAATATTAACATCATTTCGTTAAGACTGCAATCACAGTTAATGGATGGATAATGAAAATGTTACAACCCAATAAAGTTAATAACAAAAATGTAATATTTAATAGCTAAGTGAGTATTTGGAATTTACCCTCTTATTAGCACTCTACCGTCTACTAGAAGAGAAATTAAAGGAAGAAAAGTCGTGGTGGACCCTTGACAGTGACATGTGGCTTTAGTTTAGTACCAAGGCAAGAAAGCCCTGGAGTTGTACCCCCGGAGACTTCTACAACATTCACTCCATGTTTCATTTGCCCTTTTATAGAAACACTCATCTTCACTTGTACCACTGGCAAAAGATCGAAAGAGTAAAAACAAGAAAATGGCAGATGAAATAATCCTGCTGGACTTTTGGTCTAGTCCATTTGCAATGAGGGTGAGAATTGCATTGGCAGAGAAAGGAATAGAGTATGAAGCAAGGGAAGAGGATTTGAGCAACAAAAGTAGCCTACTTTTGAAGATGAATCCAGTTCACAAGCAAATCCCAGTGTTGATTCACAAGGGTAGACCCGTTTGTGAATCCCTCATCATTGTTCAATACATTGATGAGGTTTGGTCTCACAAATCTCCTCTGCTCCCTTCTCATCCCTATCACAGAGCCAATGCCAAGTTCTGGGCTGACTTTGTTGACAAAAAGGTTACACCTTACCCTACAACATCAGTATGATTTAACCAATTTTCTTCAATCTTGTATTTGTTTAAAATATTTGTTTAAACATTGAATATGAAAATTGCAGATATATCCCACTGGGAAGTTAGTATGGGGTGCAACAGGTGAGGTCCAAGAAGCTGCAAAGAAAGAGCTAATTGAGAGCATGAAGGTGCTAGAAGGAGAGCTTGGAGACAAGCCTTACTTCGGGGGTGAGAGCTTTGGGTTTACAGATGTGGCATTGATTCCCTTCTACACTTGGTTTTACTCATTGGAAACCTGTGGGGATTTCAGCGTTATTGCAAACTGCCCAAATTTGGTAGCATGGGCTAAAAGATGCATGCAAAGGGAAAGTGTATCCAAATCTCTGCCAGACCAATATAAAGTTTATTGCTTTCTCATGGAACTTAAGAAGAAGTTTGAAGCCAAATAAGATGGTTTATTTACTACCCATTTTTAGGCCTTTATATAAATTCAGCTTGTTAAATAAGAAGGCATGTTTTTTGGTGTAATCAGTATAACTTTCTACTTCGAATGTGTTTTTGTTTAATAACTCAACTAATTTTTGTTTTTGAAGTTCTAATTCCACTATCAAAATTGTTTTTTTTTTCTTTTGATATACTTTTAAGAATACATGTCATTCGACTAGTTCCATTACAATTATTAAAAATTCTATTAGCTATGCCAATGGATGAAATATTTCCCTCTTTAATTATTAGTGCAATATACGGATCCATTGATAGTAGCATATCAATTGCTTTGTGTATCTTTGCGTAACACGGGTGAAAGATGTTTATAGGTTTTGTTAACACACCATTTTGCCAACGATTTTAAATAGTAAACCTTGACTTGTTGCTTAAAAATGGTTTTATCAAAGTTTATTATGATTTTTACGCATTTTGGTGGATGAATATCAGTTCCAACATATTTTATGAATGAATTTTGCATTTATATGGTTGTCTTTTTAGTTTTATTTTTTTATTTTTTATTTTTTTTTTTTTCAATTTCTATGTTTAAAGGTGTTTTGAAATGAGTTAAAGTGTTTTAAACTCAAAAAATTTCGTCCCTTACATCTTAGGTTCGATATTCATGGTATAGGTGTCGGTTTTCAGCCTTTAAAGGTTAAAAATTCATCTCACGTGTTTAGAGCCTAGTACCCTTGCTATGGATATTGATACTCAACTTGGCAGAATGTAACATTCCATGGTACAGGGCCTAAGTTCCGGTACCTGAGGCCTTAGGTACTGATATCTAAACCCTGAACAATATCATTGTATCGTTTTAATATTTTTAAACCTTCTAAGGCTCGTATTGATCCAAAATACCTTTGAACACCTACAAATCAATTCTAAATGCTACTTTTGTTGCTCAATTTCTCTTCCTCCGTTCTCCGCCAATGCAATACTCACCCTCATTGCTAATGGGCTAGACCAAAAGTCCGGTAAGATAAGTTTCATTTGCCATTTTCTTTTCCTTTTTCTCTTGATCTTCTGCATGTATTACAAGTGAAATATTTGTTTAAATAAAAGGGAATTTGAACCCAAATACAAAAGTTATAACTTCTAACTTTTGCATTTGGAAAAAAAACATTTTTAGAGTCAAATAATGTTTTCAACCATTATTTATAATTCGGTGTCTATTATGTATTTATCGTAATGTAACATTTTTTAAAAATATTTATAATGTTCTGATAGTTACAATGAGAAGCTGCAAGTGATCTAAAAGTTATATCACTTGATTATTAATAAAGAGTTGTCACTTGGTTAGTTAATAAAAAATTATAACTATTCAAGTATATATATTGGATAGTTAAGCTTACTGGTAATACATGTGACTATCCTAATAAGCAATTTGGATAGTTATGTCTATGTGAAGAGGTATGAGAACTCTTATAAATAATAGTGAGCTTTCATTTGCATGGACAAAAAAATAAAAAATAAAAAAAAACATAGAAACAAAACTTCTTTCTATTCTCTAACCATTTTTCATGTTCAAATATTGGTGCATAAAGAATTACTGTAAAAGTTCTTTACAAAATTGATACTCTTGCTATATTTCATTCAATACTCAGTGGATTGTTTTCGTCAATGCAAAATGTAGGCAATCATTAGGGTCATTGTATGCTCGAAGTTCATTTGCTTTAACTCTTTTATACACCGAAATATAAGTGGGGGCGAATAAAACCTTAAAGAAAATCACATTGTTACACACCGTGAAGCCTTCGTTAATTTCTCATAAATTTATTTTATCTTCATGCACCAACATATACTGGGTATATACTTATTTCTTTATTGAAATTTATTTCAAATGTATAACATATATATTTGAATTCTTAATGATTATACTTTAATGTTTTAAATATAGTTTATATATTTAAATTAATTAAGCTTTACATATAAATAATATTATTTATGTAAAAATATTTTAAAATTTATTATTTTATATATCAAAATATTAATAATAAGTTACAATAAATTACTTTTAAGATTTTTTTAGTGAGTGATATTAATAGATTTTAATATTATTAAAATGTGTATTTTTACTTTATAACATCATATCTAAAATAAATATTTATTTTTTAAAAAAATTCTTTTACAATAATACTAAACATTGAGTAAGGCACTAGTACTAAAATTACCGAGGCCTATCAACAATGTGACATAGGTTGATTTTTTTTGAGAGAATTTTTTGAAGTGGATAAAATCTTAAGATGAAGACAATTTATTGAAAATTTTAGTAGTCCGATCGACTGTGTAATAGATAACACTTCAAAAAGTTCTTCTAAAATTCTTAAAAATGCATTTAAACGGAAGTATTTTTATTAGATGTCTAAAATGCCGCTTTTTGAATAATCCTAATAGAATTTAATATAAACATTCTACACTCCTCTCAATTCTTAACAATACTAAATATTTAAAGGAAAATTATTTGGTACACAGCAACTTGAGTTTTTAAACTCCACAAGTAAAGTTAGAAGATTGAAAAGTTTCTTATACATGTATAGTAAAATAAAAAAAATATATTTTTAATAAAAGAAACACATGTTAATTTTTTTAAATTTATTTGTGTATCAAATACTCAGTCATATTTAAAATACTAAAACACAATTTTTCATGAAAAAAAACTTCCAAGGTACACTTTCCAAAATTATTTTTTAACTGCAATTTTTAGAGATTAACTTTACTTTTGGAAGCGGAAGAAATCCTGACATTAGTGATAATACTTCGAGATTATTAAAGTCTTGCTTGAAACGTGTTGGTTTGGATCCATTGTGAAATTGGCTTACTATCGTTTCTTAAATATTTTTACTTTCGTTGGGTTGTTAATTGGTCAGGCCTAAAGCTTTAGCCCAAATTAAAAAAAAAAAAAAGACCAAATCTATATGAAAATGCTGGCCTTCAGATTTCATAGTGATAGATTGAAGGATAACCATTATTGTCATTTTCAGTTCTCAACAAGTTCTCATTTGTTATAAACCTCCCTATCCTTTTATTTATTTATTCATAGGTAAGATATGATAATATTTATTTATTTATTCATAGGTAAGATATGATAATATTTAAGGAAAAGCTGTGAATCAAACAAAAGGTATGTGGATGAGAGTTTCTTGACTGACTGTGCACGTGCGCATTAAAACATTGAATTTATATAATGGTTTTTACAGTCCGATTTTACTGCAAGTGTACGGGTCAGTTATAATATTTATAGTGTTACAATGAAACACCGGAGTATTCCAAGGATCGAACTCAAAGGAAGAGGTTGAGCAATAACTAGCATATACAATAGAGCCAAATGGCTACTAATATGATTTTATAGTACGACAACCCATAAAAGATGATTTTTGCAAGAAAATTAAATATTCTACCCTAATGACTAAATTGCAAGAAATGCAAACTAAAGGGACAATCTAGCAAATAACTAATGGGAATTGGTTGACTTCGGTATAGTTCACCAAATTTCGGACTCAGGACATAAATCACTTAAATTACTAACTGGCTCCATTTTATCTTCTGATCTCAATTTTATCAACTAAAATGAATTAGGTTTGGCTAATCTTCCGACCTCACCGATTAATCTGGGACTAACTAATGGGTGCACGACAAGATTACCTTTCGGTCTCACTTTATCTTATATTCCCTTAGGGGCGTCACTACCTAAGTTCTTAGTTCTGTTCAAATTAGTCTAATTTGTTACGATTTAGTCATGTAACACCCTTAAGCCGTATCCATCGCCGGAATAGGGTTACGAGGCATTACCCAACCCCAACACAATTCAATGCACTTTTATAAATGTTACCACTTTAATAAAGTCTACCAACTCATACTATCAAAATAAAGCCGTATCTCTCGTCAAATATCAAGACATTTACTTTCATTTCACAAATAAAATCATTAGCAACTAATGACTCATTATTCTTTGGATCATTCACAATCAAAGATTTAATAAGCATATGGTAATTATTATTATAATCCATTTATATAATCAACCTTGCATTCAGTCACGTACCCCTTTTTGGATCGTATATATATCACTATTGATTTCATAAATTTCTCATTTCATTATTACCTAAGATCATACCATTTGCATACGTATTTATTTCGTATTAGAGCATAACATGAACATAATTATCAGCCAATTCATCTATTCACATAATCACTCATCCCATTCGGCAATAACCATTGCATACACACACACACACACACACACACACACACACACACACACACACACATATATAACATCATCATCACATCTTAGTACTCATTTCCCATAACCGAATATAGTTAGCATTCAAATAAAAACTTAGACTCCAAACAAGATCAACTCATAACCTAGTATTTTATTTACACATTTGACATATAGTACATGCAAATAATTATACCAATATTCATTCAATTCTTAAATATACTATATGCATTAATCAAACATGAATTACATGCATTTGTGCATACCATATGTACATTTTATCAAGGTATAAAATTTACCATAAATGCTTACCACAAAACCATATATATTTAAGCATTATCAAAAGACAATATAAGCATAAACATATACATTTTACCATGCATAAACAAGTCAACTCAAACAAAATAAGATAGCCATTTTCGCATGGCATCCTTGTGCAATTCACATTTACTCCATTAAAAGAAACATTTCAACAAGTAGCTTAGTCTATACATGCCATGGACCTTGGTACCAAAAGAGTTGATAATGTAATCGACTTCGACGATGATCCTCGAGCTCAAGCTTCAACTTCAAATCTAATGAACAATGCATCAAACACACCAAGTAAGCTATTATAGCTTAGTAAGTTTTAAGCTTATATAAAAAAATACAACTAATCAATATAAAATTTTGATCAAACAATATGATCATTAACTACTCCCTATACACAATTAAGCATATCTTGTTACCGTTCAATAATTTACCAATTCAAATAGATTTCAAACTGAACCTTCACATGCCTTATGCCAATTCGAATCAAGCTCACATATAAGTAGTTCTATTACATTTCTATAAGTTCATAAACAAGAACAACTCACCTCAATAATACTAATTATTCAATTGTCACATTTTAATTACCTGTATACCATTTCTCGAACACTTCCACTCAATTATCAAGGTCTCTAGCCAATTTAACCACCCGCACAAGTAGGACAAATCATTACGTAACGTATCGCACACTTAGTGCCGTTACTTGCAATGTATCACACACTTAGTGCCATTGCTTGCAATGTATTGCACACTTAGTGCCATTGCGTAATTCTCGCACATTTCGTGCCAATCAATCAATTTCGCACACACAGTGTCTCGGTAATTAAATTCGCACACATAGTGCCCTTAGCCAATCATTTTCTTCAATCACATAGACATATAATTTCACTATCATTATCATCTATACACCATTTAAAACACATGTTAATCATAAATCATTCATCCATTTCAACACCATCACTTTTGGCAATCTCTAATACACATAAAATACATATTCAAACCAAATCACTCTTCTTATGACTTACCATCAATTCGGCCACACACATACATACACAAAGTTGCTCATTCAATTATAATTATCACCTATTCAAGGTCCACATATGTCCACTACTTAATACATAAATATTCATCTAATTCAAATATATGAAATTTGATGCATAATTCAACCACACATTCGGCCACATATACCTTGCCCAAATGTTACATTCGGCCTTACATAGTTTAATGAGCTTTATTCAATTAATCATATACACATTAATAACACTTAAAATAAGAATTAAATTCAACCAAATTTGCTTATAAACTTACCTCGGAGGTCGATGAATTAGAGCTTCCCGACTATTCGTGCAACTTCGTTTTTCCCTAATCCAATCCCGTTTCCTTTTGTTCTTGATCTAAATAATCCCAAATTGAGCTCATTCAAATACAATTTTATTCAATTTGATCCAAAAACTCCTAATTACGAAATTTACCATTTGACCCCTAGAATTTACAATTTTTACAAATTAGTCCTTCAAATATAAAACACAATTTACATGAAATTTGAGCTCATTTCACAAGGGCCGAATATCCATCTAGCTTATTTGAGTCCATACAAACTACTTAATTAACATTTTAATCCTTCAACAAATTACTTTAACATCTAAATTCTAATTTACTCAATTTTACTTAAAGTTCAAGAACAAAAATCACTACTCTATCTCCTATCATCAATATTTTACCATTAATCATCAAGAACATCAATCTTCCTTCGATGGTATCTCATGAAAAATTCAACCAAACTTCAAATTACCACATGGGCTAGTTAAAGCTCAAATCAACATGCTCAAAAATACAAGAATTATTTCAATTTAAACTAAATGGTTACCTTAATTAAGCATCCAAGTGACCGAAATTTGGAAGAAAAAATTCTCTTTTCTTCTTTGTGGTTTCGGCAAGAGGAAGGAGATGATGATAAAAACAAAGCCACTCACCCTTTCTTTATTTTATTTTATGTTTTATTCCACCATACAAATTAAATATAATATAACATTATTATATTTATATTTTTAACTCATAAAACAAACAATTATATCATATTATCCCATCTTGCCATCCACTACAAGAGAAAAAGGAATAATTGCAACATAAAATCCCCTAATTAAAAGCCATATTAATTTACCCCTCCAATTGATTAAATAGCTAATTCTTACCACTCATGCAATTTAATCCTTTTCCTTAAATTGAACATACATGAAATCAAATTACCTCACGATATTTGAACACATGCTCAAACACATAACATGGATATCAAATAAATAGTTAAAACATTTTTCAAACTAGGATACATGGTCCCGAAACTACCGTTCCGATTAGGGTCGTATACGGGCTGTTACAAGTCATTTGTCCAAAGAGTTTAGTTTATTTAGATCTCCATCAACCAATCTCCTTAATGGTTTAGCTACACATGCTCAAAATGAAGAAAATAAACATAGTAATGGAAAACAAGATAGTTATGAAAGTAAAGTTTCAGAAAAATATAAAGTTGAGATTTTTAAGCAAGAAAATTTAAATAGCATGAAATCAAAAACATTTAACAGGGAAATCTAAAGAAGAAACATAAAATCAACAAGTCTTGACAGATTTAAAGTAAAATAAACTAAAATACATTAAAATAAAGGTTAGAGAGTCTTGAAAGAGAAGTACATAGATTGGAAATGTAAATAAACATTTGCTATAGTGTTAACCAACTTAACTAACATAAAGAACAAGAGGAAAAAGAGTTAAATGCAAAAAAAAAAAAAAAAAAAAAAAAAACAAACTCTAATCTAAAGTAGAAGAGAAAATAAAAACCCTAGAAAAAGTGCAGAGAAAACTAAAGAAAACCTAGAGAAAACCAAACCTAAACTAAGCTAATGTGTGTGTGTCTCCTCCTCAACAATTTTTTGTTATTTTGAAATGTATTCTGATGACTTTTTGGTGCCAAAAATGCTCCTACACGAGCCTTGTGTGATTGGTGGGCCAGGTAGACAAATGTTGCCCTCTTTGTCCAAGTTTGTCCCTTGACGAAGGTGATATCGTGATATCTCGAGTAGTGTTGAAACTTGGGGTCTTCATTTGGAGGTGGATATCACGATACCGCTGAAGGTAGTCATTGGTCTTCTATATTATCTGAGATATCGCAATCCCAAAGGTTTGATATTGCGATACCTTTACCCTAGGTGCCGTTCTTGCTCGTTTTTGACCTCCGACATGTCCTTATAGCACTTAAACACACGTGAGGCCTCCAAATGGCACTAGTGGCCAAGTTGGGTAAAAAAATAGACAAAATTGAGACATTTTCACTTACTATCTGAAAATATGGAAATAAAGAAAATAACAAAAAAACTATACTAAAAACTCTATTTTGCTCGAGAAAATGCTACTTAAGTGTGTCGAAAATGTAACACCCCTCACATGTTCCGGTCGCTAGACCCAAATAATAAGGTGCTACGACATAATTCAACAATTCAATAAATACCTTACTTAATGAAAATTTAATTATTTATCAATAAATTACAGATATAATTAAATATATTAAATAATTATAATTCTACAAGGACCTAATTGCATAATACAAGCATATAGTAAGAATGGATTGTAAAATTATGAAGTTAAAAGTCAATATTGGAAATTCACAGATGGTATTGATACCAAATCGATACCTTCTGAAAATAGATACCAAAATTCAATTCTATTTACTTGAAAATCAATGGTATCGATATTTATTTCATGGTATTGATATTTTATGAAAAAATATCGATACTTAAATAAAAATCGATACCATTTTGGCATTCTATTTGTTTTAAAACTGTTCATATGGTCAAGTATCGATACCAATGCCAAAATATCAATACCTAACATCAAAATGGTAAAATTTCATCTTTTAAGAGTTTATACCATGCTAAATTTATCTAGCAATCAAAATACAATAATATCATTTATTCAAACACTTAAAATCTAACCAATGTGCCTTCATTGACACCACAATTCAATATTTGAAACAATATCACATTTCACACCAACTAACAACATTCAAATTCATATATTCATACATAAAGCATACATATAAAATTACCATATTTCAAATGGCATAACAAGACCTTTCCAAATGACCAAAAACAAGTTCACATGGGCATATACATACCAAAACTAAAATCATATATATATGCAATTACTTATCTACTTTGTATTAATTAAAGTTATACCACATGAAACCATTACTCAATTTATGCACCTAACATAGTTATTAAATTCATACTAACATATATAAACACATTAATTATATATTTTTTCAACCAAAACACAAAATGTCCATTAACATACAAAATAGGCTTATAACTTAAAAGACTTCTTAGGTACATGCCAAGAACCAAAATAAAACATCACTAAGAAGGTGAGTCCGGGATTATCTTTGGATGCTGAGTCAATGTACGAACCAAATTTTTCTAACCTGCACATGACATTTAAAAGAACATACTGAATATAATTCAGTTGCATTTCTAAAATACAAACATTACTAGCAAAATATTATGCATATAAATATTCATTGTAAGACTAAAAGTTTCTATACAAATATCAACTCAAATGTACAAATACATAAAAATACTATCTATCATAAGCACTTTACTAATGTTAATACATGGCAATATCCATTCATACATATCCATTTCATATATATATCATTCTCCATTACAAATTTCATTTCAAATTCTTGCCATTTCAAATCGATACTCAATTTCATCATTTATTTTCCCTATTAACAAGACTCGAACTAGGACGAATACATGGATCTAAGCAACATACCAGTTTGGCACCTAGTGCCTCATCGGATAAATCCAAAGCAAATAATCATGCATATTACTATAAATAAATTTGACACCCAGTGTCTCATCGGTTAAACCAAAATAATTTAGCACCTAGTGCCTCATCGATTTGTGGTCGAAGTAACCCTGAACTCTTCCTATCCTATGGTGATCGTTATGTTAGAGTCTTAAGAATTTATATAAAGAATGATCGAGCCTAAAAACTAACTATGACAATGATTGAGGCAAGCGCACCTATCGAACAGTAGTATAGTTTAGTGGCAAGACCGAATTGTCGAACCCAAAGGAACCAAAAGTACTAACACTAACTTTCTTTTTATTATTTAGCCTAAGATAAAAGTGAGTTGTTTATTTAACTTAAAATTAACTAACAACTAAGCTAAAGATGCAAAGACAAAGAGAATGAATTGGGGAAATACTTGTGGGAAAAACCAATTGATTAAGACAATACCCGAGGAAGAATCCACCTAGACTTCACTTGTTATTTAACTCTGAACTAGATGATTTATTCACTTGACTTGATCCGTAGGATTCCCTAATGTATACTAATACCTCTCTCGAGGCTACTAACGTCTAACCCTAGGTTGATTAATTGAAATCTCTTTTTAATTAAAACCCCTAGAATTGCATTAACTCGATCTATGGACTCCCATATTAGGTTTGACCCTAATCCGGCAGATTTTCATCATCCTATGTCTAGGGTTGCGATCAACTCCACTTAATTATGCTAGATCTACTCTTAAACAGGGACTTTTGCTCCACTTCCTAAGCACATCAATACTTGAATTAATATCCTAATATATCAAAGCAAGAATTAAGAACACATAATTAAGAACAAATCAAGTATTTATCATATAGTTTAGAAAACAATAACAAGATCCGTCTTGGGTTTCATCCCCCTCAGGTATTTGAGGGTTTAGTTCATAATTGTAAAAGAATACATCTCAGAAGAAAATGTAAAATAAAACATAAGAAAAACCTTAAAACCCCCTGAAGGAAATTGAAGGGAAGATCCTCCGTCTTGAGTATGAATCCGACTTCTTAAGATGAATCAACTGGCTTTCTTTGAGTAAATTCCACAATTCTGGCCTCTCTGGCTCGGCTCTTCGGCCTAACTGGACGCCTAACTCGACCCCCTTGAAGGTTGGCCTCTAGAGTGTTTATATAGGCTTTTGGAATGGCTTTCTTTGCCTCTAAGTACCCTAATCCGAATGAAACTCTTCTTTTTCATGAAAGGGACAAGCCCATGGAACATGCCCGTGTGAATCGTGGCCAGGCCGTGTTTGGGTCTATTAAGGTGGCACGGCTGTGTGATCT
This sequence comes from Gossypium bickii, assembly GCA_025503065.1. Taxonomy (NCBI): domain Eukaryota; kingdom Viridiplantae; phylum Streptophyta; class Magnoliopsida; order Malvales; family Malvaceae; genus Gossypium; species Gossypium bickii. The sequence goes on from CP106709.1 coordinate 17,498,460, forward strand.
TGGGCCCAGGCCGTGTCAATTTCGTGATTTGGCCTATTTACTCAGTTTTAGGCCCGTTTCTCGTTCTTTCCATCCTCTAGTGCTCTCAAAAGTATAAAACATGAAAACAAAGGATTAAGAGCACCAAATTACACAATTCAGGGAACAAATCATCCAAAAATATGCTAAATGTGGGATTAAAATATGTTTATATTACGGTTTATCAAATACCCCCACACTTAAGCATTTGCTTGTCCTCAAGCAAAATTCTCAACTCACAATTAAAATGAACTTCCTTGATTCATAATATTCATCAATAATGTTTCATCATAATTCATAGATAATTCATACATTGATAATTTAAATAGAAAGATCCTAAAGATTCAAACAATCAAAGTCATAGTTTCTGTAGCATGAAAATATTGGTGTTTTCCCCTTACCTAAATAATCACCTTTAATTCAAAATTGACAAGAGTTGGCATCCTCACTAAAGATTCACTCAAATCACTCAAAGTGTTTAAGGTTCAAAATTAAGCACTCAAAAGTCGAACATGAAAAGTTAATCCCATAAGCTTGCCTGAAAATCAAATTTCCACCACTGTAAAATGAGATGATACACAAATCAAAAGGTCTTTAAAAAAGGTTGTAATGGGGCTCGAGTTAAAGGTGTGGATAAAGGCTGAATTAAAGGGTTAGAATCGAGATTTGAATTGGCAATTTACCTAACTAGAAAAATGAACTATTCCTAAATAATTACATCAATTGAAAACATGAAATACTAATAACATGAGCTTCTTCTCAAGATGTGGAATTTAAACGTACAAGCTCAATTACATAGAGCTAATATTGAATATACTTCATTTTTTTAAGAACAAATCAAGTCATAATAAAAGATGAATTTAACTACTGAATTAAAGATTATAGTTAGACAACTGATCAAATCAAATCTCGATATAAGGGTGGTCAAGAGGAATGGTGATAACAAATACAGACCGGGTTTTTGGGTTAATATTAGTGGGTGAGTCAATAAAAAGGGTTGTTAGGATCAAAGGGGTTCGCTAGGGGTTAATTGTGAGGGTAAGCTTTTTTAGTGGAGTGAATGGGTTAAATCTTAAGTGCCTTTATCATCTCAATATATCAAATCAATCAATGTGGTCTCGACATGTATAATCGAAGCAAGTTCTAGAATAACAGCTCAATGTTGACCCACTCATAATCACAAGGTGAGCACGAAAGAATGTATGCTCTAAAAGGCTCAAAATCTTACAAAAATTATGGGTTTTTGATATCAACCTTGTTAATTTCAAAATTCAAGGTAATAATTAGATTCAGGTAGGCAATCTAACAAAATTTTAATTTTTGAAAATGGACTTATCATGCTTGATTCTCTAGTCTCCTAAATTTTAAATCATCTCTGCACAATTATCAATGACTTAATCCAAAACATATCAATAAAAATCATGAATCAAAGGAAATTTCATTCTAATTAGTAATATGAGAAAATTACTTAAAGACAAGATATCATTCAGGGATTTGAGAATAATGCAGAAAGTTAGGCACTTTCTCGAAATAAATATTCACCACCCACACTTAAGATGTACATTGCCCTCAATGTACAAAGATATATATGAAATTTAAGAGAAAGGGAGAGGTGAAACTTCCTGAATTTGGATGGCTTCCTTGAGGTGGGAGTGTCATGGTGTGGTGTCCGCCGACAATCTCTGTGTTAGATGAAGAAATTGGAAAGATCGTGAAGAATTAGCCAGGAAATAATAATAATTCAAAATATACTAAATATATATTTAAAGACAAGAAAGATAAAGAGAAAGAAAATAGAAAGTAAAATAAAATTAAAAGAAAAGACTAATGGACCGGAGAGTCCTTATCGTTAGATGGTTAGCGGGGTGAGTGTGATTTCTAAGGCTGTGGTGTCGTGGCTATGGTCATGGTGTGGTGATTCCCAAGCAGCCTTAGAACCTAAATCAAAGAAAACAAAATAAAATAGATTAAACTAAGTAAAAGAAAAATAAAGAAAAGGAAAGTAAAGGAGAAGTGAAAATGAAAAGAAAAGTTAAATGGACTCAAAGGTCCTTTTCCTGTCGAGTTAATGAAGCAGTCGGCATGAACTTATGTAGATCGGTCTCACAAAGGGAGACTGTGCTAGGATCCTTCCGTTTCTTTGATATTGATGATTGTTAGAACAAGAGTTATGAGGAATAAAGAAGAATGTGAATGAAAAAGAAGGGAGGTGTAAAGGAAGAAGAAGGGTGGAGAGTAGGTAAGAAGGGAAGAGGGGTGGTTTAAATATATATTTCAGGTCTGGTACGTCCCAACGCCCATGTACCGTGGGCGTGTCGAGTCACATGGCTGTGTCACACGGTTGTGTTATGCTTCGTTCGCTTCTCCCACGCCCATGTGTAGGTCGCCACGCCTGTGTTGCTAAAACAGTGTCAGTTACGACCGCATCGCACGGCCGTGGTGTTTAGTTGGGGGCCGTGGCTTAAAGATATTTTTTTCGTCCTCTGTCGTACTATCTCTACCATGTCAGTATGTACATCCGTAGCATCCACACGGCCACGGCCACGGCTGTGTGCAAGGCCGTGTGGTATGGAAATCTGCACTTGGTTAGTTTATAGTTAGGTGCTAAAAAGGAAAAATTATAGAAACAATAAAAAAATGTGAAGATTAATGAGGTTAGCGCTCGGGTTGCCTCCCGAGAAGCGCTCGTTTATAGTCTTAAACTAGACTTACCTCTCATTCGTACATTCAGGGTGGTTACAGGAGTTGAAAGTCCCTCCTCAAGTTATCAATCCTATTATCAGTATGTAATTCGAGTCGAGTAGTGTTTAATTTAAAAGAACCGAATGTAGGATTACTTACCTCGACTGTTCCGTATGGGAAAACATTGAGTACCCTAAAAGTGATTTCTTCGTTTGTATTAGGGTTAAGAGGAGGTATTCGAGGGTCTGCCTTATCTAACAATACCTGATATCCGATCTTAAATTCGTTTGTCCCACGGAATGGTGTTGGTTCTGCTTTGTGTATTCCTAACTTCTCCTTGAAGTCTGTCTTCCACTCGTCTAGCTCATCAATCTGAAGCCTTCGTTCCTCATGAGTTATTTCCTTGTTGTTATGAGGTATAGGATCTGGCTTAGTTGTGTAGTTCCATGGTGCTTCTTGAAAAGAAGGTTTAACCGAATGGTTATTAATAGAATTTATGTTCTCACCTTGACTACTCGATGTCCTGGCTGAGTCGAGAGCTTGAAGACTGATTGATTCGTCACCTGCACAAAGTATGAGTTCACCTGCGCTGACATCAATTTTAGTCCTTGTAGTTGCTAAAAAGGGCCTTCCTAAAATTAAGGGAATACTATTGTCCTCATCCATTTCTAAAACGACGAAGTCTACTGGGAATACGAATTTATCAATTTTCATAAGAACATCTTCAATTATACCCCTAGAAATTCTAACAGTTTTATCAGCTAATTGAATGCTCATCCTAGTTTGTTTGGGTTTCCCTAGACCGAGTTGTTTAAACATTTTATAAGGCATAACGTTTATGCTTGCCCCTAAATCATCTAAAGCATTATCAACAGATAAACTACCAATTAAGCATGGAATTGTAAAACTCCCTGGATCTTTTAGTTTTCATGGTAGTTTGTTTTGCAACATTGCTGAGTACACTGCGTTTAGCTCCACATGTGATTCTTCATCTAACTTCTGTTTGTTTGTTAAAAGATCTTTTAAAAATTTCCTTGAATCTGGCATCTGTGAAAGAGCTTCAAGAAATGGTAAGTTAATATGTAATTTCTTTAAAAGTTTCAAAAATTTACTGAATTGTTCGTCTGTGTTGTCCTTCTTCATCGCATCAGGATAAGGTATACGAGGTTGGTATTCTTTAATTACTGGTTTTGGCTTATCATGACTTGCCTCGTTCTTACCTTTCTCTAACATATTTTATTGGCTTAACTTAGGCTCATCTAACCCTACACTATCCTGAGCTATTATGGCTTGAAGTTGCTCCTTTAGGTTAGTCTCAGTATTACTGGGCAAGCTACCTTGTGGTCGTTCTGAGATCAGCTGAGCGAGTTGCCCTAATTGGTTCTCGATCCCTTGAATCGATGCTTGTTGATTTTTAAGTGTTGTCTCAGTGTTTTGGAAATGTGTTTCGGACACCGCTATGAATTTTGTCAGCATCTCTTTAAAGTTCGGCTTTTGTTTCTTGTGAGTAGGGCTGTTGTTGGAACTTTGGAGGGGGTTGTTGTCTCTAATTTCCTTGACCACCCCATGAAAAATTGGGGTGGTTCCTCCAACCTGGATTATAAGTATTGCTATAAGGGTTAATTTGAGATTTAAAATTGTTACCCATATAGTGAACTTGCTCGTTCTCGGCGCTCGTGTTGTAAGGTGGATATTCCGTGTTGTTCATCCCTCCTCTATTCGTATCGCACTGCATGACTGGATGTACCTACAAAGAATCACATATGCCATCAATCTTTTTATTTAACAGTTCTACCTAGTTTGATAGCATGGTTACTGCGTCAAGGTTGAAAACACTGGCTGCTTTTATTGGTTTTGTCCTTGTGACTTGCCACTCATAGTTATTCAGTGACGTCTCTTCAATAAATTCATAGGCAGCCTCATGTGTTTTATTATTCAATGTTCCACGGGCAGCTGAATCGATTAATTGCCTAGTTGGGGGGTTCACACCGTTGTAAAAAACCTGTAGCCACAAGGGTAATCCATGGTGTGGGCACCTTCTCAATAGATCTTTATATCTCTCCCATGTATCGTAAAGTGTTTCTAAATCCATCTGCACAAAAGAAGAGATATCATTCCTTAACTTAGCTGTTTTAGCTGGCGAAAAATATTTTAATAAAAATTTTTCGGTCATTTGTTCCCATGTAGTAATTGACCCTCGTGGAAGAGAATGCAACCATTGTTTGGCTTTATTCCTCAAAGAAAAGGGAAATAACCGAAGACGGCTGGCATCATCAGAAACGCCATTTATTTTGAAAGTATCGCAAAATTCTAGGAAATTTGCCAAGTGATTGTTTGGATCTTCATCCTGCAAACCATCAAACTGAACAAATTGCTGTATCATCTGAATTGTGTTAGGTTTCAGTTCAAAATTACTAGCAGCAATAGCAGGTCTAATAATACTTGACTAAGTTCCTGTTAAATTAGGTTTAGCATAATCATACATAGTTCGAGGAGCATGATATTCAGCCACCACCGGAGGTATTGGATTATTCTTAGCCATCTTTTTGGTGGTATTGGTTTCGATTTCTTGCTCTTCTTTTATGTAATTTAAGCTGCGGCTTATTTCTCTATGATTTTTGCGAACAGTACCTTTAATATCACTGTCGTAAATTAGGGGTCCCGTCGGGTTCCTCCTAGTCATAAACTAGAGGTACCTATCAAGAACAAATAAAAGAAGGAAAATCAGTAAAGTTAAAAGCAAAATAAAAACAACAATAAATTGTGAAAATAAAAATAGCTAAAAAAAATTTATATAAAGAATGATCGAGCCTAAAAACTAACTATGACAAAGATGGAGGCAAGCACACCTATCGAACAGTAGTATAGTTTAGAGGCAAGACCGGATTGTCGAACCCAAAGGAACCAAAAGTACTAATACTAACTTTCTTTTTATTATTTAGCCTAAGATAAAAGTGAATTGTTTATTTAACCTAAAATTAACTAACAACTAAGCTAAAGATGTAAAGACAAAGAGAATGAATTGGGGAAATACTTGTGGGAAAAACCAATTGATTAAGACAATACCCGAGGAAGAATCCACCTAGACTTCACTTGTTATTTAACTCTGAACCAGACAATTTATTCACTTGACTTGATCCGTAGGATTCCCTAATGTATACTAATACCTCTCTCGAAGCTACTAACGTCTAACCCTAGGTTGATTAATTGAAATCTCTTTTTAATTAAAACCCCTAGAATTGCATTAACTCGATCTATGGACTCCCATATTAGGTTTGACCCTAATCCGGCAAATTTTCGTCATCCTATGTCTAAGGTTGCGATCAACTCTGCTTAATTATGCTAGATCTACTCTTAAACAGGGACTTTTGCTCCACTTCCTAAGCACATCAATACTTGAATTAATATCCTGAAATATCAAAGCAGGAATTAAGAACACATAATTATGAACAAATCAAGTATTTATCATATAGTTCAGAAAACAAAAACAAGATCCGTCTTGGGTTTCATCCCCCTCGGGTATTTGAGGGTTTAGTTCATAATTGTAAAAGAATACATCTCAGAAGAAAATATAAAACAATACATAAGAAAAACCCTAAAACCCCCTGAAGGAAATTGAAGGGAAGATCCTTCATCTTGAGTATGAATCCGGCTTCTTAAGATGAATCAACTGGCTTTCTTCGAGTAAATTCCACAATTCTGGCCTCTCTGGCTTGGCTTTTCAGCCTAACTGGACGCCTAACTCAACCCCCCTTGAAGGTTGGCATCTAGGGTGTTTATATAGGCTTTTGGAATGGCTTTCTTTGCGTCTAAGTACCCCAATCCGAATGAAACTCTTCTTTGTCACGACAGGGACACGCCCAAGGCACACGCCTGTGTGAATCATGGCCAGGCCGTGTTCGGGTCTATTAAGGTGGCACGGCCGTGTGGTCTTGGGCCCAGGTCGTGTGGATTATGTGATTTGGCCCATTTACTCCGTTTAGGCCCGTTTCTCGTTCTTTTCATCCTCTGGTGCTCTCTTAAGTATAAAACATGAAAACAAAGGATTAAGAGCACCAAATTACACAATTCAGGGAATAAATCATCCAAAAGTATGCTAAATGTGGGATTAAAATATGTTTATGTTACGGTTTATCATGTGGCATGCCAATTATACTCGACCCTGCCCAAACATTTAATAGGGTAATAATATTTCCAATTCAATTTAAGTCTCATTGCATATCAAATCCAATATTACATTCAGCATATAAAATTTTTACAATTATGAAATTTAAAACTTTGTAGATAATAATCACTCAATCATCTCATTCCAATTCAAACTCATATCTCAATAATAACATTTTAAAGACCAACTTACCTTATATATGTATACTTACCAAATAAATGAAATGCATAAAAGCAGCAATTTAAATAGTTTGAATTATAGAAATACAAATCGTAAATTTCAAGCTATTCGGCATCGACTTTGTCTTTCCCCTACTTACTCGAGAATTCCGAGACGACGTTAGCAATTTTGGATTGAACCTCAAACCCCGAAGAACTTCGGTTCTTTCTTTTCTTCTCTTAACTTTCGAAACAATGGTTACATGAAAGAGATTTCATTCTCTTTTCTTCCACTACCTTCCACTTTTCTTTTTTTTTTTGTTTTCATTTATTATTATTATTATTATAATTATTATTATAACTTATGCTTAATAATTTAATTAATAAATTTTTATGACAACCATCATTATCAACTACACACCACCATCTAACATTAATGGTATAATTACTCCTTTAGTCCTTTTAGTTAATTTTAATCTATAATTTAAATTTTAATACTTACACAATTTAGTCCCTATACCTTAATAACTCCTAGTTTCATGAAAATTATTTATTCAAAATTTAATTCGCCTCTATTATAACTTTGTAAATATTTAATGAAAATATTTATGAGTCCAACTTACGAAAACGAAATTTCGAAACTACACTTCAGTTTGCATGCAAATTATTAATAAGCTCAGTACAGATATCATAAAAGCAGTTTCACACTTTTAGGGTTCTAAATAGTACTTACCGACCCTATAGTAGGTTCACAGTCGACTTGGGCGACCTGTGCAACCTTAACAATCAATTTAGTGAAAATGGGCTCACATGCCCATGTGGCCTGCCCGTGTGGCCCACACGCCCAAATTGGCCTTTGCCCGTGTGGATCACATGACCTGGCTTAAATTCCCACACGCCCATGTGGCTCACACGACCCAAACCAGTTTAGCCCGTGTGTCACACACAACCTACATGGCCATCACATGGTCGTGTCTTGCGCGCACAGCCTAGCCTCATCGATCATACACCCGTGTTATGTCATACGACTTACCATACTGGCGACCACACGCCCGTGTGGCATCGATAGTGAGGTTTTTGACTTTTGTCGAAACCTCGTTTTCTGTATTTCCGGGTACACACCTGGTCTCGATTGATGCAAAAACACTCCTAAGCCCAGAAACTTAATAAAGAAGCATCCAAAACTGGTTTAGCAGACGAAATAACAAGTTTCAGCAATAACTTATCAACAGTAACTCGACTTACTGTCGATGAAAACTTCCGTTAACACAATTAAAACCAGAAATACGAGATTCACTAATCAGAGCCTCTTTCGACGGCATTAATTGCAGAAGAAAACAAATTATTAAACAATTGTTAAGATCTTCCTGACAGAAAAATTGGAGAACAGCTTACCGAACCCGCACGAGTGCTAACAACGATGCAGAATCAAGAGAAAATGATGAATTAGGGGGAAAAACAAAGAAAAATCGGCAGAAATGAAAGAAAAGAAAAGAAAAAATAGAGGAACAAAAAAAGGAGGAATGGCGTCAGAGAATTTTGGAGAAAAGATGGCAACCGAATTTCGCAAAAAGGTAACGATAATGCTCAGGAAATCTGATAACCTCCAACTCCATTCCCCTAAATTCTCTCTACCAAACTCCCCACTACTAAGATGTCTAACATAATTAGAACTATCCAACCAACCGAGCAAATAAAAATATTAGTCCTTATGCTCATGTAGAGATTCTAACTCCTGACCTTCTACCAACTAACACTCCACTTAACCACCAAACCAGCAGGCCCATTCTGTTAAGTACTTATCAAAAATTAAATAAAAGCCTATTGACCAAAGATTGAGCTTTATTCATAAAAATACCAAAATTTGCCTAAGTCATTGCTTGAACTTGGGGCCTACAACACACACCCAGAACACTTAACCTCTGTAGCAGATACAGATTTGTGTCACACATTCGCAAAAAAAAAAAAAATTAAATTTTGGGTGTTACAACTCTACCCCCTAAAAGAAAATTTCTTCCTCGAAATTTACTTGATCAGAATAGATAAGGATACTGCTGACGCGTCGCATCCTCAGGCTCTCATGTGGCCTCCTCAGTGCTATGATTCCGCCACAGGACCTTTACCAGCAGAATAGACTTCTTCCTCAAAACCTTTATATCACGATCTAGAATCTGAACCAGCTCCTCTTCAAAGGTCAAGTAGGGCCTAACATCAATCTCCTCAACAGGGACAATATGCGTGGGATCAGAGAGATAGAGCCTCAACATCGAGACATGGAACACGTCATGAATGTGATCCAACTCCAGAAGTAGCTTCAACTGATAGACAACCGGTCCTACTCGCTTCAGAATACGGTAAGGTCCAATAAACCTAGAGTCAACTTGCCCTTACGACCAAATCTTAGTACTTTCTTCCATGGCGAGACTTTGAGAAAAACGAAGTCTCCCACAGAATACTCGATCTCACGCCTCTTCAAACCCTCATAAGATTTTTGTTTATCAGAAGCCACTTTCAAACGATCCAGAATCAATCTAACCTTATCCTCTAATAAACCAACTCCAGACCCAAAACACGTCGCTCGCCCAACTCAGTCCAACATAAGGGAGTGCGACACTTACGACTATACAGAGCCTCGTAAGGTGCCATCTGGATGCTGGACTGGTAACTACTATTATAGGCAAACTCCGCTAATGGCAGATAGTTTTCGTAATTACCTCAAAAATCAATAACACAGCTCCTCAACATATCCTCCAGCATCTGAATCACCCTCTCAGATGGACCATCAGTCTGAGGATGGAACGCAGTACTGAAGTCCAACCTTAAACCCAGAGCGTCATGCAACTTTCTCCAAAATCAAGACCTAAAACGAGGATCCCTATCATAGATGATCAAAGCCGGTACCCCATGCAATCTCACTATCTCAGAAATATAAAGCTTCGCCAGCTTCTGCAGAATAATCAGTACGAACTGGTATGAAATGAGTGGACTTGGTCTATCGATCCACGATGACCCATACTGAGCCCTTCTTAGTGGGTGTTAGAGACAACCTACTAAAGAAATCCATAGTTACAAGCTCCTACTTCCATACAGGAATCTTAACCGAGTGTAGCAAACCCGAAGGTAACTGATGCTCAGCCTCAACCTGCTGGCACGTCAGACATCTCACCACAAAATCAATAACTTCTCGTTTCATCCATGGCCATCAATATAACTCACGGAGGTCTCGATACATCTTATTTTCGCCAGGATGCATGTACCTCTCTTAGTATAGATTACCTCAAATCAGTATTATTCGGCACACAAATTCTCTCACGAAAGCAAAGTACTCTATTACTATTCAGTCCAAAATCCGTAGTGCTACCACTCTCAACCTGTCGAAACCGAAGACCTAAAGACTTATCCCCCAACTGCTTACCCTTAATCTGGTCAATCCATGTCGGTTTAACCTGAAGCTCGGCCAATAGACTACTATCATCAAATACACTAAGGCGAGCAAACATCGCCCTTAAATTGGTCATAGCTCTACGGCTCAGTGCATCAACCACCACATTGGCCTTGCTAGAGTGGTATTCAATGGTCCAGTCATAATCCTTGAGCAACTCAATCCATCTACACTGCCTAAGATTCAGCTCATTTTGAGTAAGAAGATACTTGAGGCTCTTGTGATCAGTGTGGATGATACACTTCTCACCGTACAGATAATGCCTCCAGATTTTCAGTGCAAATAACATGGCGGCCAACTCCAACTCATACGTTGGATAATTTACCTCATGAGTCTTAAGCTGATGAGATGCATCTGCAACTACCATCCCGCACCAACACACATCCCAAACCAACGTGTGACGCATCATTATAAACGGTGAACTCGTTTCCAGACTCCGACTGTATCAGAACAGGGGCCTCAGTCAATATAGTATTGAGCTTCTCGAAGCTCTCTTGCTACGCATCAGTCCAATCAAACGGTACACCCTTACATAGTAGTTTAGTTAAAGGTTCTACAATAAATGAAAAGCCCTCTACAAATTGCCGATAATAACCCGTCAGTCCTAGAAAACTGCAGATCTCAGACACATTCCTAGGTTGTTTCCACTCCAACACAACCTCAATCTTTCGAGGATCAACTCGAATCCCCTCAGCCGAAACCACATGACCTAGAAATGTCACCTCACGTAGCCAGAACTCGCACTTGCTAAACTTAGCATGGAGTTGCTTCTCCCTCAAAGTCTACAGAACAACCCTAAGGTGCTCGTCATGCTCATCCTCAGTCCTTGAGTAATCCAGTATATCATCGATGAACACCACTACAAACTGATCCAGATAAGGCTAAAATACTCAGTTCATCAAATCCATGAAAGTTGCCGGTGCATTAGTCAGCCCAAATGGCATTATTAGAAATTCGTAGTGACCATAACGAGTCCTAAACGTTGTCTTGTGTACGTCAGCCTCTTTGAACCTCAACTGATGATACCCAGATCAGAGGTCAATCTTAAAAAACACCGAAGCTCATCGAAACTGGTTAAATAGATCATCTATCCTCGATAGGGGGTATTTATTCTTAATGGTCAACTTGTTCAGTTGTCGGTAGTCGATACACTTCCGCATGGATCCATCTTTCTTCTTCACAAACAGTATCCATGCTCCCCACAGAGACACACTAGGATGATGAACCTATGATCCAATAACTCCTGAATCAGAGCCTTTAGCTCCACAAGCTTATTTAGCGCCATTCGATAGAGAGCGATGGACATTGGAGCTGTACTAGGTAAGAGCTCAATACTAAACTCCACTTCACGATCTGAAGGTAAATCAGGTAGCTCCTCAAGAAAGACATTTGGAAAATCCTTTACCATTCTGATCTCCTTAACAGAGGAATCCCCAGAATTTGAAACACTTACGTAAGCCAGGAATGCCTCACATCCCTTACGTACCAACTTTTCTACCACCAATGCAGAAATCACATTAGTTAAATAATTCCATCGTTTTCTAATCATGACTACCTCATTATCCTCTTTAGTCATCAATGCAACCCTTTTAGCTGCATAATCCAAGCTAACACAATGCTTGACCAACCAGTCCATCCCTAGAATTAAATCGAACTCCCCAAAGGGAAGCTCTATTAGATCTGCCAGAAAGATTTCTCCTTGAACCACTAAAGGAACGTCTCTAAACAGCTTGTTAACCCTTATAGATTGCCCCAAAGGACTCAGTACAGTAACCTCACTTGTAGTGTTCTCAACTAAGATCCCCAAATTTCCAGACATAGTATAAGCTATGTAGGAGTGAGTGGACCCTATATCTATCAATGTAGTATATGGTATATCAAATATAAGAAATGTACCCGTGATGACGTCCGGAGCATCTCCATTCTCTTGGCAATGAGCAGCATAAACTGTAGCCGACTGCCTCACCTCAACCTGTCCGACACCTCTGCCCGGTGCTCTCTGCCCACGGCCGATACTATTACCACCTCTGGCTTGACCATGACCCATTGGTGGCTGCTAAACTACCCTTGGTAGCTGTACAGTCCCAGTACCCGGAGCTTACCTCTTATCAGCCCTCAGCGGACACTCACTAATGCGATGTTCCAATGACCCACATCTCAAGCATGCCCCAATCCTCTTCCAATACTCGCCTTGATAGCGTCTACCACAATCAGTGCATGGCTTCAGTCCAATAGTAGCAAAAGGGGGCCCAACTCTAACCGGCCCATCAATTTTGGCCTTTTTTCTAGGCCTCTGCACAGAACTCAAGGGCTTCGAATCTCTCTTGTTCCTACCTCTCTCTCTATCACAGTTTTGGTACTCAGCGCGCTTAACCTCCTCGGCGATCTTTGCCTTCGCAACCAGGGCAGAAAAACCTTGCTCCCTCTGCGAAGCTATCAAAACCCCCAAGTTATCTCTAAGGCCATCCTCAAAGCAGACACATCGCTCGTACTCAGATGCCACCATACCTCGTGTATAGCAGCTCAATCTCAAAAACTCAGCCTCATACTCGGCCAATGATCGATCTTCTTGAGTTAATATAACACCCTAAACATATAGGGTCTTTAATTTTTCATATTCTAACACAAAAAACTTGTTTGCTATAATGGTTAAGTGATTTGGATGTGTATGGGGGTGTGTGAGAAGCCTGGGTATAAGTCTTGGCTCTTGCAAAATTTTTAGTTTTTCTCTTAAATAAATCTGGGTACTGGCATATAGGCTTTATTAATAACAGTGCTTGTTTATGATACAAGAAGAGTTTGTGGCCTAGTGGCAAGGTGACGTGTAGTGCAACTGCAAGGTCTGAGGTTCAAGTCCTGGGTTGCGCAATGGGTATTTATTTTTCTACTTGAGCTGTGTAGGTAGTGAAGTTGGACTGAAACACAGCTAAGAGGAATTTGAATGGAGTTGAACTGGTCATGGAGAGGTTCAAAGAGGGATTTTAGGAGAGATTTAGGGGAGGAAAAAGTGGAATTTGAATTGTAGTAGAGTTTTACCAAAATTGTATAGCGGGTACACAGGAATTTTCAGCTGAGTTGCTATTCTCTCAAACTTTCGGTTTTGTATGTTTTCTTTTTCTTCTCTCTCTTTTGCATTTTGGTTCTGTATGCCGTGGGTGCCAGAAATTAGATTTTGTTGCCTTTTCTCTCTGCTTCTTGTATTGGCTTCTCCCTTATTCACTATTTCAATTTTGCTTCATTCCTTCCTTTCTACTTTCTCCGGCTTTATTAGAGTTCCCTCCTACATTGCTGGTCAAATTCTTTTGTAGCCGAATTTCTCTCTCTACATTCGATTAAGGTAACTTGGTTTTTTTTTGGGGTGTAAAATCCTTGACTTATGGCCGAACCTTGTTATAGCCGCCATCTCTGTTTGAATTCACGGTTGTCTTTTCCCTTTCTTTACTTTCTGTCGAAATAATTTTTCTCTCTAACATCATCTTGTCTCTGTCATTACTACCAGGGGTGTGATTGTACCATCTCGTGTGCGTGTGTAGACCGATTAGTTCTATCTACCATTCTTAGACTACATTTGGTAAGTTGTTATCCGATTGATTCAAGTTATTTACGTTTATGGTAATAGTTAACAAGATTAGGTTGTAATACAGATTTTTGGCCAAGACTCTTCAAATCAACCTTCGCCAACGGTTTAAGCTGGCTAAAGTCAACCTTATTCAAACAAGGTTTGGTACTCGTGGATCTTAGCACGGTTTCACAAAATAGGTGTGTAGTCACATCCCTCTTTACTGTGAATCAGCGAAAAGTCGAAAAGCCGAAACTTCGGCATTTGTGGCCTCACGAGTTTACGATAGCTCGAGGGGTGAACTGAGCCCACAAACCGTAGGCGATAGACTGTAGAGGCCACCATGAGCTTTCTCGTGGGCTTAGGCCGATATGGGCCTCATTTGGCTGAAATGAGGCGTGTGGGCCCACTGGGCTCATGGGCCCCACCCGGACAAAATCCTCGATAATTGGCAAATACTGGACTGGACTATGTAGTTCACATAGCCGTGACTGAATTTAGGCTACATGGGCCACACGAACGTGTAGGCCCCCTTGGGCCGAATATTGGCCCTTGGGTCGAATATTGGCCCTTGGGCCCATTTACATCGTTATGACCATTTAGGTTATATGTGTCGCTCGAGGCGACTATAGACCTTCGGAAAGGTTGTTACCTGCTCTGAAATACACCTAAAGAGTAAAATGACTGAAATACCCTTAAAGAGTAAAATAACTGAAATACCCCTAAAGAGTAAAATGACTAAAATACCCCTGAGTAAAATGACTGAAATACTCCTAAAGAGTAAAATGACCAAAATACCGCCATAGGGTAAAATGACTGAAATACCCCCATAGGATAAAATGACCGTTATACCCCTAAGGGTAGGTTGACTGATGTGTTCATGATTTGTATATGATTATTACTGAGTATGACATTCTGCATATACATATGGTTTATGACATGACATACTACATAAGGTTGGGATACTATTATAGAGGAAGTATATTGTACTGTTGGCTCTGCCACATATACTGTTAATGGCAGCTTTTTTTGCTTTACTGTTACTGGCAACTTTGCTGTGATATTGTTACTGGCAGCTCTGCTGCGTTATTATTACTAGCAGCTATGCTGCGATATTGGTGTGCTGGCTGGGTGGGTCAATTTTATCCCCACATGATATGTTGGTTGGTACAAGTGGTGTGTTGGCTGGATTGGGGTGGGTTGTATATTTACACCGTACTGATATTGTATTGGGCTTAGGTCGTACTATTACTGTAATGGGCTAATGCCCATACTACATCATTATCGAATATGGCTCGTGCCTGCATCGTTGTCGCATATTATTGTTATCGATCGATTGGTAGGGGATTACACACTGAGTTTTCATAAACTCACCCTTTGTTTTTAACTGCATAGGTAATCCCCAGCCTTAGACGATTTGGAGCCGCGAGGGACTCGGAGGTGGTATGATCGTTGATGTTTTTGTTTTAGACTTAGTTATTTAATTTCAATTTTCATATTGGGCTATTAATTATGTAAGAAGGCCATTGGTGGCTTTAAGTTTTAATTGGGCTTTGATTTCTTGTTTTAAACTGCCAAACGGATACAAAAGAGGTTTTCAAAATAACAACGGTTTTTAAGAAAACACGTATTTTAAACTTCAAGGTGTTAATTAGAGAAGCTTCCGCGGTTTTATTCAAGTTTAAAGAAATCAACATTAATAAATATGCCAATCGTTTTGATAAGCTAGTTTCAGATTTTAATAACTTAATTTGTCGAATTTTCTTAAGCAATAAAAACTAAATGGGTTTTTAACCTAAATACGAAGTTTTGTCAACAAGTTCAAATTTCGAAAATCACTTCGGTGTGACACATCAGATTCGGTCGTAACATCTAAGCCGGGTTTGGGGTGTTACAGTTAAATTCAGAAACTCCCTCCTACAGGCATCCACGTAATTAGCTCCCACATATTTTCCCTGGAATGCAGTCTTAAAGAACTTCCAGGTCAATCATTCGAGCTGAGTGCCCTCCTTAACAATAAGCCACCACTGATATGCCTCATCACGTAGCAGTGAGACTTAACCCTTTAATTTATGCTCTGGGGTGCAATCTAGATCGTCCATGATCCTCTCCGTGGCCTCAATCCAGTACTCTGCCACATTAGGGGTAACTCCAGTGACACCTCTAAATAACTCAGCCCCATTAGACAAGAGTCGTTCTGTAACTGACCCTCGGCCCCTAGATCTATTATTGGGCCAAGTGACCCTCTCCAAAATCCTAAGCATAGCCTGGGATAGTGCATCATCCCCAGTCATACGATCTTCAGACCCAGTCTCAGTCGCAGGTGAAACTGACGTCTCACTAGTATCCAAGTTAGGCAGGTTGCCAGAAGATGATGACCCAGCTCGAGCCCCTCTACGGGCTCTACCACGTCCTCTAGTACCCCATCCACGGATACCTCGTGTACTCATATCTAATCGAATTATCTTTATTTAGAAATTTTATGAATCAGGTATAGTTCAATATTTATTAACAGATGTTTTATGTAGAACATTATCTGTAATTCAGAGTTTGTTTTAATATATCGCAGTTTCACTACAGTTTTCAATATACACTAACTAAAGTGTTTTCAGTACAGTATATTACCTATAGTAGTTTCAGAATATACTATTAATAACAGTTCAGTTTAAAACAATTCACAATTTAGAATACTTACAGGATTGACGCCGGAGACCCGGTGTACCACTTACTTAGCAAAATATTTCAAATCATTTTGTAATCAATTCTTCAAAACCAATTTTTTTTAAAACCCATAATCTACAGCCGAGTTTTGGAACCTGGCTCAGATACCACTAAATGTAACACCCCAAACACGGCTTAGACGTTATGGCCGAATCTGGCGATGTCACAAGGAATGAAATTTTGAAAACTAATATATTACGTTAAAACCGCGTTCGTTTATTACTCTTATTATCTCTTATTGATTCTAAAATCTTTACTCATTTAATCGATTATTTTAAACATAATTTGTTGCGGAAGCTTTTTAAAACAGTTTAAATAATCGTGTATTTCTTGATAAAACATTTGTTTCTTTAGAAAACCAAGGTTTCTTACAACTAGTAGTTAAAAATCCATAAAGTAAAGAAAAACAAAAACCTCAAAACCAAACAAAAGTCCAAAAGTCCAATTTACAACCCAAAAGTTAAACCAATAAAAATAAAATAGAAATAAAACCAAGAATCATATTTAAATCCATAACAATACAAAGTCAAGGTCACCGTCGAGTTCTCCACCGCACCGATCCATCTAGCTCTGGGGATTACCTGTGCATATTTAAACAAAAAGGTAAGGTTATGTAAACTCAATGTGTAATCCCACTGAAAACAAACAATAGCAAATCACAGTGCACAGTTAAAATAATCCGGGGCCTAAGCCCTTTTTAGTATCATTAACAGTTTGGGCCTTAGCTCATCTCAGTACAGTATCAAATATGCAATAGGGCCTTAGCCCATCACAGTATCAGTGTCAGTCATGCAGTATTCAGTAACAAAGTCCTACCCGACCAGCCTCTACACACTATCTCCATCCAACCCTGCACTCCATGTGGGGATTAAATCAATCCACCCATCCCTACACTCCAGGTAGTACCGAATGCGTCACAAAATAGTAATTTGCAGCTGAGCTGCCAGTGTATTAGGCTTAAGATCCTTTCAATACACTTCCTCCAAATAATATCATCCCAACCCAATGCAATGCAACATACAATAGATGATATGCTATCAGGTGATTATCAGTACATATACTCACTTCAGTTTACATGCAAATTATTAACATGCTTAGTACAGATATCATACAAGCAGTTTCACACTTTTAGGGATCTAAGTAGTGCTTACCGACTCTACAATAGGTTCACAGTCGACTTGGGCGACCCGTGCAACCTTAACGATTAATTCAGTGAAAATAAGATCACACGCCCGTGAGGCCTGCCCGTGTGGGCCCACACGCCTAGATTGGCTTTGGCCTATGTGGATCACAGGACCTGGTGCAAATTCCCACACGCCCATGTGGACCACCCGTGTGGGCCTACACACTCGTGTGGCCCACACGGATGAAATCAATTTAGCCTGTGCGTTGCACTCGACCTACCTAGCCATCACATGATCGTGTCTTGCGCGCACGGCCTGGCATCGTCGATCACACGCCCGTGTTATATCACACGGCCTACTACACGGGCGACCACACGCCCGTGTGGCGTCAACAGTGAGGTTTTTGGCTTTTACCAAAACCTTATTTTCTACGTTTTCGGGTACACACCTAGTCTCGATTAATGCCAAAACACTCCCTAAGACCAAAAACCTAATAAAAAAGCATCCGAAACTGGTTTAGCAGACTAAATAACAAGTTCCAGCAATAACTTATCAATAGTAACTCAACTTACCGTCTACGAAAACCTCTGTTAACACCGTTAAAACCAGAAATACGAGATTCACCGATTAGAGCCTCCTCCTATGGCATTAATTGCAGGAGAAAACAGATTACTAAACAATTCTTAAGATCTTCCTTACAGAAAATAAGAGAGGAGCTTACCGAACCCGTGCGAGTGCTAACAACGATGCAGAATCAAGAGAAAAGGATGAATTAGGGGGAAAAGCAAAGAAATTTCGCCAGCAATGAAAGAAAAGAAAAGAGAAAAATGGAGGAACAGAAAAAGAAGGAGGAACGGCGTCAGAGAATTTTGGTGAAAATATGGCAACCAAATTTTGCAAAAAGATAATGATAATGCTCAGGAAATCTGATAACCTCCAACTCCATTCCTTTAAATTCTCTCTACTAAACTCCCCACTACTAAGATGTCTAACACAATTAGAACTCTCCAACCGACTGAGCAAATAAAAATATTAGTCCTTATGCTCACGCAGGGATTCGAACTCCTGACCCTCTGCCAACTAACACTCCACTTAACCACCAAACCAGTAGGCCCATTCTGTTTAATACTTATCAACAATTAAATAAAAGCCCATTGACCAAAGATTGGGCTTTATTGATAAAAATGCCAAAATTTGCCCAAGTCATGGCTTGAACTTGGGACCTCCACACACACCCAGAACACTTAACCACTGAAGCAGATACAGATTTGTGTCACACAATCGTAAAAACAAAAATTAAATTTTGGGGTGTTACAATATGCTTTAAATAAGATTTTAATAGGTATTTAGAACTGATAAATTGAAATAAATTATCATATAAATCAAGAAACTAATTAACCCATAAATAACTGAGGAAAAGAGAATATAGCAGATTAGTCCCTAACACTTCTTCCATTGCTATTATTTCCTGGTAAGTTCATACGGTATAGTTCTATGTATTTTGTAATTTATATGTTAAACTGTGTATTTTAAAATGTTTGAAACTATACTTAAATGTTGCAAATCGGTACAAAGGTGAGAAAAATGATTGAATTGAAAAGTGATATACTATTACATGTATTGAGCCCAGATGAACATGAGATAAGATACAATTGGATTGACAATATGGTTATTTGAGCGTTGTATTGAGATAAGATGTTGACGTGTGATATATATATTCACTGATGGTACCATAATCCAACAATTGTTGCGGCTTATCGAGTTATATTCACAATAATTCAAGCGTGTTTGTGGGAGAGGATGTGTAGCCTACGAGCTTGGCGTTGGTTCCTAGGCATGTTTTTGGAGGAAAGTTAGCTTAGCTTGGCACTCAGTGCCCAGGGGTGTTCTTGGATGGTAAAGCTCGTTTGAGCAATCAGGCATGTTTTGTGTAGATAACTGCGTATCCGTATTTGTTTATTCTAGTTCATTAGGCTAAATTGGCATTGTTATTGAATTAGATGAATGGTGAAAGTATTATAATGAGATGAAGTAAGTTTTATAATGTAAAAGCGCTTATGTTCAATGATTTAATGTTATAGATTCGATCAAGATCGAATTACTTTAAATGAAATGTTTTACGTGTTATATACTCGATGAGCTCGCCTAATGATGTGAATTATGGTGGCAGAGAAAATTGTTTAGTTAAATATGTTATGTTGTAATTGTGGGATTTAAGGTAAATTTTATTGTTTAAAATCTACGAACTTACTAAGCTTACATGAAGGTTACTCTATTTCATTTTCTGTTTCCTATAGTTATCATTTTGCGGAACTCGACTGTCAGATCATCTTGAAGATCATACTATCCAGCTACCATTTTGGTAGACTTTTTAATGTTCAATTAGGTTATGTGGCATGTGAATTATATATTAGTGTTTTTAATAGCAAGGTGTGAATGATGTTATATAAAGAATGTTTGCTTGTTGACATTTTGATATGGTAACTTGAATGTGTATATTAAGTATGAAATGTGATGGAATAACATGAAGTTTTGGTCGGTTTGATTATGATATAGAATGTTTGAACATGTGAGATTTTTGTGGAAATCATGGTATAACATTTTGATGAATGAATTAGATGTTAAAAGCAAGATATGTGAAATGGTTTTTGGTGTCAAACTTATAAGTTGTTGGTTTGGAAATATGGTCAAATTTTAGATGATAGAAACTTGGTATTTTGATTGTTTATAAGGCATATGCATGGTTATGTTCTAGTTTGTCATGAAATGGAAAAGTATCTTAAAGTTGATTCATGTATGTGATGGTGCCTTAAGACATATTGGTTAAAAATAGGAAATGTTATTTTCTGACATGATTATTGTGCATTTTGGACAAGTTTAAAGAATGGTTATATGCATATTCATGACATAGATTAAGGTTTGGGTTGATAGCTTGCATTAGGGGTAAGCAAAACTCGATTCAATTCAAAAAAATAAAAAAAATCAAATTTCGAGTTGTTCGAATTATTCAAGTCAACTCGAATAAGTAATTAGAGTTTCGAGTTCAAATCGAGTTGAATTTTAAAATTTTCATAACTCGAATAATTCGAATAACAGATTGGTGTAAATACCCTTTTAGTCTCTGTCAAGTTTGAAAATGAGCTAATTGATCTCTCTCAACAAAAATTACAAAAAAAATTCAAAATAATTTTCAAAAGTTCAAAATATTTATAAAAATTTCAAAAACAATTCTAAATATATATATAAAGAAATTTAAAAAATTAATCTTTTTTCTAAAATAATAATTGTGGGACCTAAATAAGTTAATTAATGATTCAAGTTTATCATACTAAAGTATTTTTTTATTATTTTTCTTCGAAAAGTTTTTCAAATATATATGGTTTCAAATTTATGTCCTCCGATATGAAATTAGTTATACTATAACAAGATTTTAATTTGACATGTTTAATTTTTTTAAATTAACTCAAAAATTTCCCTAGATTCAACTCGACTTGAATTTCATTTCACTTAACTCGACTCGACTCTAATTTTATTTCACTAGACTCAAATTTCTTTTCAAATCGAGTTAGGATGATAAAATAAGACTCATCAACGCGATTAACTCAAAATTTTTTCACTCGATTTGGTTGAATTCTCACCCCTAGCTTGCATAGTAGGGTACATTTTTTGGTCACACAGTTTACCACACAATCATGTGTCATACACGGGTTGCTGACACGGTGTGTGCAATTTGATTTTTGGTTACTTTTAGATCACTTGGTGTAACGCCCCAAAATTTTAATTTTTGATTTCGTGTATGTGTGACACACAATGTCTATCTACTTTAGTGGTTATGTGTTCTGGGTATGTGTGATAGGTCCTAAGTTCAAGCCTTACTTGGGAAAATTTTAGTATTTTTATAAATAAAGCCTTAACCTTGTACAGAGGGATTAAGTTTAAATGTTGGGTAAATTACATCAGAATGGGCCTGCTGGTCTGGTGGTTAAGTGGTGTGTTATTATGGTGGAGGTCTTGTGTTAGATACCCTGTGCAGGCAAAGGTATTATTATTATTATTATTATTATTATTATTATTTTGCTCAGATTTCGGGATAGAGTTGTGTAATAGGGGGATTCTAAGTAGTGGATGTGAAGTGCGAATTAGGGGAGAAGATTAAGGGATTTTATTTTATCTTTTTCCCATAACTGAATTTTGGCTCCCTTTTCCAAAAAAAAAAATTGTCGTCTATTCTTCTCCCTCTCCTCTTGCCGAAATTCTCTGAGTTTTTTCATCTTTCTCTTCTTTTTCTTCTTCTTGATTTTTCCCTAATCCATTTATTTTACTTCGTTTTCACACGCGGTTAGTGCTCACTTAGTTTTGGTAAGTGTTTCTCTTTGTTTCTGTCATGAATCTCTTAGCGACTGAAGTGGTAAGGTTTTTTTCTCTGTGATTTGAGCATAGGGATAGGCTCAGACTGGTGAATTCAGTGTTCTCGTCTTAACAATATTTAAACGGAGGGTTATCGTTGGCGATAAGTTGGGTTTCTATTTGTTCTTGGTTGTCAATTCGCTTGTAAATCCGTTAAATTGATGTTGAGTATCTTAATTTTAGGCCTTGAAGTGCTCGGGAGTGATTAGGCATCAAAATGATACCAGGTATGTACCCAAAACACATAAAATGGGGTTCAACTGATAAACCGTAAAAGTAACATATTTTAAGCCCACATTTAGCATGCTTTTGGATGATTTAAGCCTTGAATTGTGTAATTTGGTGCTCTTAATCCTTTGTTTTCATGTTTTATACCCTGGAGAGCACCCGATGACGAAAAGAACAGAAAATGGGCCCTAAACGGAGTAAATGGGCCATATCACGAAATCCATACGGCCTGGGCCCAAGACCACACGGCTGTGCCTCATTAATGGACTCAACATAGCCTGACCATGACTTACACGGGCGTGTGCCATGGGCGTGTCCCTGTCGCGGCCAAGAGGAGTTTTACTCAGATTTGGATACTTGGAGGCAAAGAAACACATTCCAAAGCCTATTCAAACACCCTAGTAGGAATTCTACTTGAATTAGGATACTTAGGGGCCAAGTAAAGCATCTCAAAGTCTATATAAACACCCCAAGGGGCAACTTGAAAGGGGAGTTCGGCAGAAGCCTTCTGCCAGGGCTTTTGTCAGGGCGGTTAGCTAGGCCAAGGAGCTGAGCCGAAAAGGTCAGATTTGTGGGAAACACTCGAAGATAGCCAGTTGATCCATCTCAAGAAGCCGGAATTCTACTCAAGACGGCGGATCTCTCCTTCAATTCCTTTAGGGGGTTTTAGGGATTTCTTATGTTTTGTTTTATCTTTTCTTCTGAGATGTTTTCTTTTATTGTTATGAACTAAACCCTTCAGATACCTGAAGGGGATGAAACCTAAGACGGATCTTGTTATTGTTTTCTGAACTATATGATAAATACTTGATTTGTTCTTAATTATGTGTGCTTAATTCTTGTGTTAATATTTCCAGGATATTGATTCAAGTTGGATGTGCTTAGGTGGTGGAGCAAAAGTCCCTGTTTAAGAGTAGAACTAGCATAATTAAGCGGAGTTGATCGTGCGCCTAGAGATAGGGTGACGAGATTTTGCCGAATTAGGGTGAAACCTAATATGGGAGTCCATAGATCGAGATAATGTGATTCTAGGGGTTTTAATTAGAAAGAGATTTCAATTAATCAACCTAGGGTTAGACGTTATTCGCCTCGAGAGAGGGTTTAATATAAATTAGGGAATCCTACGGATTAAGTTAAGTGAATAAATCGTCTGGTTCAGTGTTAGATAACAAGTGAAGTCTAGGTGGATTCTTCCTAAGGGTATCGCCTTAATCAACTGAGTTTTCCCAACAGTATTTCCCTGATTCATTCTTTTTGTCTTTGCGTCTTTAGCTTAGTAGTTAGTTAAATTTAGATTAAACAACAACTTCACTTATTTTAGGCTAGATAATAAAAAAAAAGTTAGTATTAGTACTTTTAGTTCCTTTGGGTTTGACAATCCGGTCTTGCCTAAGCTATACTACTGTTTGATAGGTGCACTTGCCTCAAATCGTTGTCATAGTTAGTTTCCAGGTTCGATTATTCTCGTTATAAATTTAAAACTCTGAAATACAATGATCATCGACGAAAAGCTGAAATTGCTTGCTGTCGAGAAATAAGAGAAATAAGAGAAAATGATACGAAAAATTGTAGAGAAAGAAAATAAGGGTGTTAAAAACTAGGAAATAAACATTTTGCACTAAAATAGTTTTAGACAGCAGCAGTAGTCTAAATTTGAAAAATCATCAAAATAGTGTAAATTGAGTTAGAGGTTGAATAAAATATGAAATTAAATTTCTTTGAGTCTAGTCTTTCATGGAAGAAACAATGTAAGCAATGGAATTTTAAATCATGAGTTATAATCAATTTTGTGAGACAATGTCAGAATGATTTTGGGTTCCCCTACTCTGACTTTGGAAAATTATCAAAACTTGTAAAAAAAATAATTACGAGCTTAAATTTATTTTTTTAAATCCTTAATGAGTCTATTTTCAAGAGAAACAAATGGAAAGATCATCTAAATTTCGTACTAAGAGATAAATAATTTTTAGTAAGGAGAGGTCGAAGCTATCAAACAGCAGAATAAGGATAACTTTAAAGATTTTACTGTCTGTATTTGATAAACTATAAATTCTGAAAATTTTATGGTAGAAAGGTATTGAGTATAGTTTCAAAAACATCAAGCAGATCTTAATTTGGAATTCTGTAGCTCAAGATATAAATAATTTAGAGATAATGACTCAAGAAGGCAACTTTGAATGAACATATAAGTAAACAGTGAAAACATATATGAGTATTGAGCTAGCATGAGTTACTTTAAAAATAGATCACACGGACAAGGCCAATTTGGGCCTATTGGGCCACACAAGCATGTGGGCCCACACGGGCAGATCACATGGGCATGTGGGCCAATTTTTACCGAAATGTTTTTAAGGTTGCACGGGTCGCCCAAGTCGACTGTGAACTTACTGTAGGGTCGGTAAGCGCTACTTAGACCCCTAAATGTGTAAAATTGACTGAATAATATTTGTACTGAGCAAGATAATATCTAAACTGAATATATGTACTGAAATTGCATAATAACATATCATCCATTGTATGTTGTATTGCATTGGGTTGGTGGTTGTTATTTTGGGGAAGTGTACTGAAAGGCTTTAAGCCTAATTTACTGGCAGCTCAGCTGCAAACTACTGTTTTCTGCCGCACTCGGTACTACGTGGAGTGTAGGGATGGGTGGGTTGATTATATCCCGACATGGAGTGTAGGGTTGGACGGAGATGGTGTGTAGAGGCTGGTTGGGTAGGATTTTGCTCTTCGCATAATCATTATCGCATCGATCATTGTGATGGGCTAAGGACCAAACTGTCACTGATATTGAAAAGGGCTTAGGCCCAAGATTGTTCAACTGTGCACTGTGAATACTGATTGTTTGTTTGTTTCTGCAGGATTACACACTGAGTTTACGTAAACTCACCCTTTTTGTTTAATGTGCACAGGTCATCCCCATACTTAGACGGATCAGTGCGACGGAGGACTTAGCGGTGACAACAGTAATTTTTGGACTTCATGGTTTTCAAATTTACGATTTGTGATTTGATTATTATTGATTATTTGGGTTGTAATTTAAGGACCCTCTGGGACTTTGGTTTTAAATTTGGGTTTTTATTTATTTATTTTACTTTATGGATTTATACCTGCTGGACGTAGGAAATTCAGTTTTCAAAAAGTTAAAGTATTTCCTAAACGCATGATCACCTAGACTATTTTACTAAAGCTTCCACAACGATGGATGTTTCAAAACAAGTGTTTAAAATGAATAAAGATGACTTACTAAGTTCTAACAAAGGTTTACTAAAGATAATATCATGGAATGTTTTCATCGTGACAACGAGGTTTCAAAAACACTATCGTGTGACATTGCCAAATACGACCATAACGTTTAGGTCGGGTTTGGGGTGTTACACTCGGTCATAGTTAGTTACATAGCCTAGCCACATGGTTTCAACCTGTTACACGGCCTAGTTACATGGTCGTGTGACTCCTATTTTACACTTTTACTCAGTCTTTTCTAAAATATTTCAATTCAATCCTTGATTGTTTCTAGGTTGGTTTTAAAGCTTTTGTAAGCTCAATTTAAGCTCAAAATTGTATGCAAAACATGTTTTAAATGATTGAGATATGTTGAATGTTTTGTTAATTTTTTTGAATTAAATTCATGTGTTCTTGTTTTGTTTATTACTGTAGCATCCCATAACCCAATTCCAACGACGGAGACGGGTGAAGGGTGTTATAGATATTAAGCTTAGATTATGAAAAGGACTATATTGTAAAGTTAATTTAGCTTATTTGTCAACTTTGTTACATTAGGGACCAAATTGAGTAAATGTAAAACTTGACATGAAATTATGTTAAGAATAGAAATTGTAAGGTTCCAATGAGAATATATAAAATCAAATTTTAATCCGAAGCTAGGAATTTAAAGTTATGCTTATTATGAGTTTAGGGACTAAATTGAATAAAATATAAAATATAAAATATAAAGGGAACCAAAAAATAAAATTATATGATATCATGCATATCATGGTATAGTATGAAAATTTTTGGTATTGTTTGATGATTTAAAATAATTGTATAAATCAAGAATTAGATTGAAGTGAAGTTAATCGGGGAAAAGCTAAAATATCGGATTAGTCCTTGAAGTATCTCTCTTTTCACATTTTGAATAGGTAAGTTCATACAGAACTTACTATCTTATTTTATTATATTATATGTGATTTTTTTTATTTCATCTATATGTTTAGATATAATTAGAAGTTAGTGAATTTGACATGTGTGGCTTAAAATGGACAGAAAATGTGAAAGTTGATTGATTACAAGACTTGTAAATGAAATATGTAATCATGTGTAAGGGTTGATAATGACATGTATACGAAAATGTTGTCTGTCTGAACTAAGTAAAAAATTAGGATACGTATGGCATGCCATTAAGGTTATACACCTGTTTGATTAAAGATTTTTTAGGTTATAATGAGGTTTAGCATTTGTTGTAGATTCTTGAGTTATAAGTATCATAGGTTTAACCTTGATGGATTTCATCGTTATAATTTCATCTTGTGTGAGCAATCTTGAATTAATGTCAGCTTGTGAGAGTAACCCTGGTACAATGTCAGCTTATGTGAGAAACTTATTCCTGTGTATTCGAATTCATTTTACTATAGTAATTAAAATGGAAAAATTGAAAGTAAATTGCAAATGGATTGGTATATGCATCTAATTTGATATGTGTTATATGATGTTCCTAATATTCATGATATTATTCTTGATATGTAATTATGTCTAACCTATTTGGTTGTTAATGTTGATATGTATCTAGTTGTGCCAATATGTATAAAGCATAGTCACTTTGAATGCCAAAACGATTGCTAGTTTATTTTGCTTAAAATTATCAAGGTAAGTATAGTAATTTCATTTGAACTCTAGTTGTTTCCTTTCCTTGTAGATTGTCACCTTGCGAAACTTGTTAAGCCGGATTAGCAATGAAACACACACTATCAACTAGACAGTAGAAGTATGTCTATTTTGAGTCTAAATGTTATGGCATGTATATTAGGGTACCTTGATCATTTTGAGTTGATAGTTTAATGGTATTGTTCAAATTTGAATGTTTGACATGGCTTGTAAGGTAATTGGTACATGACTTGGCTATGTTTGATGCTATACAAATGAAGATCTTACCTTTGAATGGTTTGACACATTAAAGAATCAATTAGACTAATTGAAATAGTAGATTGATTAGTGATTTAGAAATGGTAAGTTAAATGTTAAGAATGTTATATAACATAGTATATGCTTTGATTGATTCATGTCAAACTCTTTAAAGTGTTTAGTTACCAATTGGTATAATGAAACTTGCTTAACTTGGTAATAGAAGTATTTTGGTATGGCTAGATAAAAATGGATTTGAATATGTCTAAATGTTGAATGATTGGATTGTAAGATAAAGAATAGTTGCTTTGAATGGTTATATGTAACACCCCAATACTCGACCCGATTCTCAAGTATGAGTAACAGGATGTCACATTCGTTGTCTAAGCAACTACGATCAATTTACAAATTAAACATACAATTTAATTATTGAATCAAAGAAATATACATTCAACATGAAATACATTCACTCATGGTCTTTATACGAGCTTACGAAACTCTAAAGCTAAACTAAGATTGAATTGGGACTAAATGAAAAGTTTCAAAATTCAAAGTCAACAACATGACGTAAAGGGGATCATTGCCATGAAGAGACATATTGACTCATCCTGTAACGCCCCAAATTTCTTGTGTTTGTTTTTGTAAAATTTTGACACAAATATTTTTTTGCTTCAGTGGTTAAGTGTTTTGGGTGTATGTGTGAGGTCCCAAGTTCAAACCTTACATTTAGCAATTTTGGTTATTTTTGGAATTAAGTCTTATCCTTGCTTAGTGGGCTTATACTTAATTATTTGTAATTCCATATCAGAATGAGCCTGCTGGTTCAAGTGGTAAGGGAATTGGTGTGTTGGAGGTCATGTGTTCAAATCCCTGTGCAAGCATGAGTATCTATTTTTGCTCGATTTTACGTAAGTGTTTCAATGCAGTTGGAATTCTGAGTTGAGGGGTTAGTGGTAGAGAATTGTGGGATGGGGGAGTTATCAGAATATTTTTAATTTGGTTTTAATTCTTTTTGAAATTTTCTCTCTCACCTTCCAAAATTTCTCATTTGACATTTTAATCTTTTCCTTTGGGTTTTCCGCTTCTTTCCTCTTTTGGTAAAACCTTTACTTTATCTTCTTTCCTCTTCAACTCGGTTGGCAATCTTATCGTTGGAATTGTGCTTCTGGATCTTTGGGTTTTTTCTTGGTTGGTAAGTGAGTTTTTGTTTCTGTGAATGTGGTTTCAGATTTTGGTGAAGGTAATTTGTTGTAATCAATCAGTGGTGATTCCATTTA
Organism: Gossypium bickii; assembly: GCA_025503065.1. Lineage (NCBI taxonomy): Eukaryota > Viridiplantae > Streptophyta > Magnoliopsida > Malvales > Malvaceae > Gossypium > Gossypium bickii. The sequence goes on from CP106709.1 coordinate 17,527,365, forward strand.
GGAGCAGATTGTGGAGCAGGGAATCGCACCTCGTCTGGTTAGTGGGCTTTGGGACGATTTTTCATCGGTGGTAAGTCAGTTCTGTATTGATTCAAGTAGGGAATTTGTTAAAATGATCTGTTAAATCGATGTTAGATACTCTGTTCAAAGGTTTTGGAAGGCTCGGGAGAGGTTTCACGCTAAATCTGTTCTAGGTGTATACTTGAAACGCAGAAAAACGAGTTTCAAAAAAAGCCAAAAAACCCCCACTGTCGACACCACAGGGCTGTGTGGTAGGCCGTGTGCAACGACACGGCCGTGTGATAGACGAAGGCCGGGCCATGCGCAAGACACAGTTGTGTTGGTTGGAGTGCGGCCATGTGGGCCACATGGGCTAAAACACGGGTGTGTCACATGGGCGTGTGAACTTTGGGCCAGGCCGTATGATCCACACGAGCAAGGCCAAACTAGGCGTATGGGCCCACATGCTCGTGTGGGCCCATTTCTCTGATATTTTCCCTAGGGTTGCACAAGTTGCCCCAAACAACAGTGGGCCTATTGTATGGTCGGTAATGGCTAAATAAATCTTATACTGTATGACATGATAATTTGATGGACTGATTTGGGTAGGATGCTAAATAATTGCCTAATAGTTCTTTACATTAAATATGTATGTTAATACGCATGTTGAGCATGTTATGTCTGGTATATCTACATCTGATTTTTGTTTCTGATATTGGGGTGGGATATGATGTATAATGGAGGAAGTGTTCTGAAAGGCAGTTTTGCCTATTATCTGGAAGCATGGCTATGTTATATCTGATATGTGCCGCATCGGTACAACATGGTGTGAAAGGCTGGGTGGGTGTTTTAAACCCCACATGGTGTGTGGGGATGGTAGGAGATGGTGTGTAGAGGATGGGGGTAGGATATCTGATTTCTAATTCTGATTTACATATCTATATCTGTATCTAGAATGGGTTTAGGCCTGAATCTGCATCTGTATCCGTAATGAGCTTAGGCCCGACTTTGAATATGATTGTTTTTTATTTTCTGGTGTGTACTTGCTTAATTCTGTAGGGTTACACACTAAGTTTACAAAAACTCACTCTTTTCTGCTATTCTGTACAGGTAATCCACAGAGTTAGGCAGATCAGTGTTGCAGAGCCCCTCGGTGACCACACGTTCGAACTGGACTTAGCTGCAATTTAATTTCTATAATCTGGTTTATTCTAGTTTTTATGTAATTCACACTTTACGAACTGTTTTCATTTTTATTTTGGATTTGACTACTATTTAAATGATTTTATAACTGCCAAACACGAAATCACTCAGTTTTTACCAAAACAAAGGTTTTCTAAATCTTGAACGGTTTCTTAAAAACAACGATTTTCCTAAGCTTCCGCTAAAATGATACTTTTAAGGTAAGTCGACTAATGGGATATATGATTTGAAATAAATGAAAGCAATCAAAGGTTTATAAGCTTAAGGATTTTATCGAGTTAGCTTCATTTTGAAAATCTCTTACATGTGACATCACCAGATTCGGCCATAACGTCTAGGCTGGATTTGGGGTGTTACATGGCCAATTGGCCTCCTCATCGCGGCAACAGATTTCTCGTCACGCCGTGGCCTGGGACCAAAGCTCATCTCAATGGCAACCTTCGGCGTCATAACGTGATTTACTCGTTGTGACGACATTCGCACGACATCATGAGTCACTAACTATTCCTGCAAAAATTAATTCACAAACCTGCAATTTCCAATATAAATCAGGCCTAACCTTATACCTGTTATAATTTTTACCATATGAACAACACTTTAATTTATATATAACACCTTCCACACTTCCTATGTCATATGCATCCATACAACAACATCGACGACAAACCTTTCCTATGAACTATATAAACATATGCCAACTCCTATGTTCAATTCATACATAAGCAATATATGTTATTTTCCAATTTCAATTACATAACTCAAGCCCTACTCAAAGTACATATAAGTTTGCTATGAGTATATTATCTAAACATTATCCTACTTCAATCATTCATTACATAACACTATCACCAATCAATTAACTACTTTCAAGAATGATTCATATTAATCTATCTTCCAAACACTACTTCATAAGTTATATATATACATTTCAACCATTACCAAATATGCTATTAACAACAAGGTTTTAACCTTTCATACTATACTTTCATATACATAAAATATGTACACATTCATCAACTTCTCAAAATTAACATTTCAAACATAACAAAAAATATACTAATGACTTTATTAGAAACATGCCATAACTAATGTAACAACCTGTTTTCCAGTTTTGTAGGAAACAGTGGTTTCGGGACCACAATTTCGATGTGTGTGTCTGTAAATATTAATTATTTAACATTTACGAAGTCATTAGTGTCATTAAAATATGGTTTAAGAATTTTTGATGTTTGGTTAGTTCATGAAAGAAAAATGATTAAATCATAAAAGTTATAAAAGTTGTTTGCTATTGATTTTTCTTAGCTAAATGGCCTATATAGTTAAATTTGAAGGACTTATGTTGCAAATAGACCATAATTAAGTAATATGGACGGTTGGTGGAAGATTTGAACTAAAAATTTTGATGTTTTATAATAATATTATTAAATTAAACTAAAGTTAAAATAATAAAAAACAAAGGAAAGTGGATTCATCTTCTTCATTTGGCTATTTCCACAAAAAAACCACATGGTTGTGAGCTTGAGAATTTCAGCTATCTAGTATTCATGCATGTGAGTGTTTTCTCGGTCCATTTTTCATGAATTTTATGTTTTTTGAGTTTGTCGTAATGAAATATAACCAGTTTAGGGTTTAAATTGTAAAATTATCAATTTTAGAAAATATGCCATTAAAATTTTTAAAGCTTTTTAGTTGTGTTTGGCTTGGTTTGAAGCTTGGTAATGATTTTGATTTTAGTTTACAAAGTAATTTTGTATAATTTATACGTTTAAGGATTTAATGAATGTAATTTTGGCATGGTTTCATTATAAAATTTCAGGATTTTATGGCTAGTTTGAGGTGGTTAAGCATTCGACTTAAGGGTTTAATTGTGAAAATAATCCTATTTTGGTTTAAGGACCAAATTGAATATAATGTGAAAATTTACGGCAATTGTGAAAATTATAAATAGCAATACATGCTCATTAAATTGAATATTTCCATAAAGTTTAAGATAATAATTGAAATAAACTACTTTATAAATTAAAATCCAATAGATAATCATAGAAAAGGAAAAGCTACTGGTTAGCCCTTGAATTTTACCATCCCTATAGTTTAGCCCTGGTAAGTTCATACAGTACTATTTTGTGTATGTTAATTATGTTTTATTAAATTTGATATATATTTTGAGCATTACATGTTATAATTAGTATAAGGTGAGAAAAGTGGATTGAAACGTAAATTGTTATACTGAGACATGTATCGAGCCCAGATGAACATAGGATATGATACAATTGGCATACTAATGGGTTATTTTGCGCGTTGTACAAGATTGACCTGTGATGAGATGATGATTTTTGAATTGATGTTATACACTAAATATATCGGAGTCTAGCATTTGTTGCGGACGATCGAGTTATTTTTACAGTGATTCTAGTATGTTCCTAGGGGCGGATGTAAAGCCTACAAGCTTAGCACTTGTTGTCTAGGCGTGTTCTTGGTTGGATTGGCTGGATCGAGCATCCTGACGTGTCTCAGATGGATAACCGCATATCCATATCTATTTATATCATTCATCGGGTAGATTTTAAATGGTTAAATACCTTGTTAATGAATTATATGAATGTTTACATGATTTTTGACAAATCATGACTTGGTAATTGAATGACTTTGTATAGTTGAATAGATTATTCAACTTGTGTATAAAGCTCACATGTTGAATGATTGTGGTTGGTAGGGCTAATGTTTATTAACAATTTTGTTAAACTTTATGCTATGTTTATACCGTAAGTTAATCGTTTTAACTTGTGAACTTACTAACTCTATTGAAACTTACTCATGTCATTTTTTTATTCCTTGTAGATATCGTTTTGTGGAATCGAGCAATCAGATCAACGTGAAGATCACACTATCCAGTCTCATTTTGGTAGATTTTAAAAACATTTATTTTTGGGATATGTGGCATGTAGTAGGATTATTTGGATATATTTATGTAAACATATGTGTTCAAGAAAGTGAATGTGTTTGTTGGCAAAATGGTGAAATAGATCATGTTCTAATATGTTAAGTTAAATGTGAGTGTGAATGGTACATGGTGGAATATGATAAAATCTTTATAGGTGTTAATTAATGATAAAAAGAATGATTGATGATAGCTTGGTTGAAACTTGTGGTATCATGGTTAGATATGGAATTTGGATGTCATGATATTTGATATGTGTATTGATTTTTTCTTGGAAAATGTATTTATGAATATGTCTTAGGTTATAGCTTAGCCTTTTAAAGATAAAAGTTATGTCATTTTGGTACATTCATGGCATTGTTTAGTTAAGCATGATTTTAGTAGGAAATGAAGTTAGAAATTAGCTTTGAATGGTGTTTGTTGTGGTGCCAATTAGGGCATATTGGTTAGGCATAGAGATTGAATGATTTTGGTATGTTTAAACTTGTTTCAATGTGTTTCGAAGGTATAAAAATGGTTGAAATTTGTTTGGCTTGGCATCTAAGAAATGGGTAATGTTTTGGCTTGTGTTAGAAGTCATTTTAGGTGCACACGGGCTGTCACATGGCCGTGTGCCACACATAGTTACTCCACACTGCCATGTGGCCTATTCAATTTTTGCGTAGGTATGTCCCAAACGGTCTCAGGTTGTTGCACAACCTAGAAACACAGCCATGTGACCTTGTTTCAAATCACACATGGTCTGCAACACAGTCGTGTAACTCTATTTTGAATTGTATACGTGATAAACCGTAAAAGTAACATATTTTAAGCCCACATTTAATATGCTTTTGGATGATTTATCCCTTGATTTGTGTAAAAAGGTGCTCTTAATCCTTTCTTTTCATGTCTTATACCCAGGAAAGCACCCGAGGATGAAAAGAACACAAAACAGGCCTAAAACGAAGCAAATGGGCCTTTCCACGAAATCGACACGGCCTGTGCCAAGGACCACACGGCCGTGTCTCGACGAACATCTAGAACACGGCCTAATCCTGATTTACACGGCCGTGCCTCATTAAAGAAGTTCGAGCACGACCTTCTCACCACCACACATGGCCGTGCCATTAGTAAAATTCGAACACGGTCAGGTCTCGATTTGCACGGGCGTGTGACATGGTCGTGCCTCTGTCGCTGGAAAGAGCAATTTTAGTCGAAAAAGGATACTTCGGGAGAAAGAATCGCATTCCAAGAGCCTATAAATATACCCCAAGTACCACCTTTGAAAGTGTCGAAAGCTAGGCCAATGAGCCAAGCCGAGAAGGGCAGAGTTAGGGAGTAACGCGAGGATAGCCAGTTGATTCATCCCAAGAAGCCGGAATTATACTCAAGACGGCGAAATTCTCCTTCAATCCCATCAGGGAGTTTTAGGATTTTTCTTATGTTTTGTTTTATCTTTTCTCTTGTGATGTTTTCTTTTTACATTATGAACTAAATCCTTCAGATACCTGAAGGGGGATGAAACCTAGACAGATTTTATTATTTGATTTTTAAGTTATATGATAAATTAAATAGTTTGTTCTTAACTATGTTGCTTAATCCAAATTTAATGTGCTTAGGTGGAGGAGGAATAGACCTTGCCGAAGAGTAGATCTAACATAATTAAGCGGAGTTGTTCGGGCGCCTAGAGATAGGGTTACGAGATTTTGCAGAATTAGGGTGAAACCTAATATGGGAATCCATTGATCGATTTACTGCTTTGCTAGGGGGTTATTATAAGCGAACGAGAGTTCCACTAATTAACTTAGAATTAGACATTATTCGCTTCGAGAGAGGGTTTAACATAGGTTAGGGAGTCTCACGGATCAAGCTAAGTAAAAGAAATCATATAATCTAAGGTTAGATAATAAGAGAAGTCTAGGTGGATTCTTCCCGAAGGTATCATAAAAATCAACTGAGTCTTTTTCAGGTTATCCCCAAAATTCATCTTTTTGCCTTTGTTTCCTTAGTTTAGTTGTCGTCAATTTAGTTTAAAAGCAACCTTTATCTTAGTTAGGTTAAATAATAAAAAGAAAGTGAGTATTAATACTTTTAGTTCCTTTCGGTTCGATATCCGGTCTTGCCTAAGCTATACTACTGTTCGATAGGTACACTTGCCTTAATATCATTGTCAGAGTTAGCCTCTAGGTTTGATCATTCTTTTATAAATATTTAAAACTCTGATTTTACAGCGATCAATACGGTCAGGCATACAGCCTGGCGACACGATCGTGTGATCCTGTTTTTGAACTATACACTGTTTGGGCACACGACCATGTCATTGAGCCACTCGGCTTGGACTCTTTTACACGACTGTGTGACCCCTGTTTGTATATTTTATTCAAAATTTTGTAGAAATTTCAATTTAATCTAGAATTGATCTTAGTTTGCTTTAAATGTTCCATAAGCTTGAATTAGGTCCAAAATTGATTGAAAAGTATGGAAATGATTAAATAAAATTTATTTAGCTGAATTTTATTTAAATTTATGATAAATGTTCATAAATTATTGTCGCAATGCCTTATAGCTCGGGTCAGGCGACTGAACCGGGTATAGGGTGTTACAACTAACAAAAGAATTTCACCAACATCGTTAAGTCCAAGATTCTGAATGGATACTAAAATTGATACTCATTTACACTTAACCTAACCTGTGCATGGAAAGCAAAATCGTATACTGAGTAATAAACTCCATGATATTTCCATAATTTAACCAATGAAATGCATATTAAAATCAAATTCATCATGTAATCAATATGCTATTAATACAGGCAATAAATAACATGTTATAGTATACCATTTTAAATCAGTCCATCCTTGTTTAACAACTATTATATGAGTATAATATATTAACTCCACTTACTCTGAATCAATTCAACTAATTTAGCTTAATTCCATCCCAATCTTTCAGATTTAAAAGTCTGGTGAGCATACTCTTTCACAACAATGATCATTTTGTATATCATTATCTATTTCACATTTTAATTCCCTATTAACTTGACTTAGACTCTAACAGATAAATGGATCTAACCAATCACACCAATTTGGCATACAATGCCTCATTGGACAAATTCGAAGTAAATGAATCGCGCCTTGTGCTCATCAGTATAACTAAAGTAAGATTGTGGTCAGCACTCATCGACTTGTGGTCAAAGTAACCCATAGTCAGTCCATCCTATAGCATACCAACTATATTCGACTCTACCCAAATAGTTAATAGGGTAACAATTACTCAATTCCTAACATAACTCAATTTCGGATTCAATATTTTCATTTCATCAACCAATCATCAATTTATGTATGTATTAGCATAAATCATCTCAATACAAAGTCAATTTTACATTTACATCAAGATACAATATCTTTAATTATATTCAATTTAGTCATCTATCTCCAATAACAATCAAATCGTATCAATTCAACTTGATTCATGAATTTCAGCTCACCTTATAATCTTACCATGCAAAATAGAATATATATACATATATACATATATATATATATGTAACAATTGAAGTGGTTCAAATTATAGAAATGCAAACCGAGAGTTCCGAGTTATTCGTCGATAACTTTAGCTTTTCTTTTTCCTCTTGAGGAACCTCGATCGACGTTAGCTACGAATTAACATAAACATACAATATCATCAATAATCAACCAAATTCACATTCATTTATCCTTTTATAAAAAACTTGTATTTTATTCAATTCAGTTTTTAAAATCGAGACTAACATAACTTTCAACCTAAAACTCCAATTTGAAATCTGATTTCACTATAACCCATTAGAGACCTTCTATTTCTTATTTCTACAGCCAATTTTAAAAATTATTCAATTTGATCCTTTTTTTCACCTATATGCTTAAAATCTATCAATTTAACACCTAAAACTTTTATAAATCAACAATGGGAGCTTTCTAAAGCTTGAATTAACCAATAACTTGATACATGAGCTAGCTAAATTAAGCTCTCATGGTCTCAAAAATATAAAATTTACAAGAAAAGGGTTAAATTGAACTAGCCAATTTGGTTTTGAAAATTGAAACCCTTAAAGGCCGAAAGTTCTTTTTTTTTTCTTAATGTATTCTCTCTCCTTCCACCACAATTATTATAATTTAATTACAAATTATAAATTTTATAAAAAATTTCCTCATACAATTATAAAGCCACCATCCACTATAATTCTTAATATGGTATAATTACCACTTTAGTCCTTAGTCGATATTTCTAATTAAAAATTCTATAACAATTGAACTTTTACCATTTTTACAATTTAGTCCTTTTATGATTATTAATCACTAATTCGACAAATTACCTATCCAAAATTCAATTCACTTATATTTACAAGCTTAGTTTACAGAAATAGGATCTCGAAACCACATTTTCTTACACCACTAACTTTCGGGTCGTTACATTTTATCATTGAATTGATTGTCATTAGCATGGTTTAATGGCTTATTATTTGTCAAAAATTGAAAACAAACATTTGGGTAAAGGTTTGAAATCAATTTATTAGGTACAAAATGTGCATTTTACCAAAACAGGGGCAACATCGCGACCATGAACCCTTGACATCGCAACATCATCCAACAGTGAGTGGCATCGTGAGGTGGATATACATGTTGTCACAACGTAACTCAATGAGTTGACAACATCATGATGAGGATATTATGAAGTTGCGTGTAACACCCCTTACCCGTATCTTACGCCGGAACCGGGCACGAGGCATTACTGGGCTTAACTCACTTGGTCATACAACTTTAGTCTATAAAATTTCATTCCAACTTAAAATATCTCTTTCACCATCAAAACATTCTCATTAAGGACCTATGAGGCCTTAAACATGCATACGGAGGGTTTCGAAACCCAACCGGAAACTTTTGTGCACTTAAATTTTTTTTACCTAAATAGGGGCCACACGCCCGTGTGAAATGGGACACGCCCGTGTGGTCACACACGCCCATGTCCCTAGCCCGTGTGGGATTTATTTTCACTTTGAACCTACAAGGGTTTTCATACGGCTGGACACACGCTTGTGTTCTTGGCCCGTGTTCCCCACACGGCCTAGACACGCCCGTGTCCTCGCCCGTGTGTAAAAACCTGGGTATTCTGTTTGTGACGTCAGCAACCTCATATGGGACACACGGCCTAGGCACACACCCATATGGCTAGCCCATGGTCAACACTGACTTGCAACACTAGATGCAGGGGACACGCAACCTGGTCACATGCCCGTGTGCCTACCTGTGTGGACAAGAACAAGATTGTTTGCCAAGGTCTTTTCACCACCTTAGTTCACACAAAATAATTCCATTCAACAAATCACTAAGCAACTCGGATTTGCAACATACACTATCATGAATAACTTCATCTTTTCATGAATTAGTAATAATGAGCCATCAACTATGGCTATATACAAAAGAGTCCATCTTTAAAAGAGCCAACACACTCTTGGCCAAAAAAACAAAACAATTCGCCTAGTCTAGCCCCTATACATGCCATACTCAAAACACTAAGTCTAGATATACCGAGATAAGTTGATAGTGTGGGTGATCTTCCAATTATCTTCGTATCTCGACCCGGCTCTTTGACACTATAAAACAAGGGAAAAGAAAGGGAGTAAGCTTTAAGCTTAGTAAGTTTACATGTAAAAAGTAATCATAATATGTGCTAATCAATAAATAGCATTACATACTAAGCAAGAACAATCCACATTCCATGATCTTGCTTACTCATTTCATCTCTTACCACATTCCACCCATATCACAAGCCAAATGCTCACATTATTTAACATACATCCCTGCACTTATTGCCACATGATCACATGAAACAACACTTAACAATTTCACAATAAGCCATTCCTAGTAATACCAAACACTCGGTGGTTTCGCACTTAGCCCACCATTAATCTTTAACAGGGTGGTATCGCACATAACCCACCATCGAGAATATTTATGGTGGTATTGCACATAGCCCACCAAATGATATTATAAACGATGGTATCGCACACAGCCCATCGGGAATAAGTAATAAGGTGGTACCACACATAGACCACCAACAAGAATTATTAAGGTGGTATCACACACAGCCCACCATTAATTACTACGGGTTATATTCCACACTTACATATCTATTTCAACATTCATATGGAAATTATTCATTATCTACCAAATTCAATCCACTTGAATCATATATGTTCTCAATCATACAATGCACCAATAAGTAACAACATGTGTATTTAAGATGCATCGTTTACACATAAACTTACCTCGGTGCAAAATGTGTTAAGTTGCAGTTTAATTCGAAACATTGCCCTTTCCCCGGTCAAGGTTAATTCCGTGCTCTTCTTGATCTATAATAAAAAAATTCACTCATACAATCATTTTATAATTATAATACATCATAATCTCTACTTAGGCAAAAATGACCATTTTGCCATTGTACTATAGTAAAATTATGATTTTGCCCTTAGGCTCGTAAATCATTTTTCATCACATTTTCTTATTAAAAAAGCCTAGCTGAACATATATTCCTCTTACAACTACTCACAAATCCAACTGTTTCATGCATTTATTACTAAATCACAACATTTACAACTTGGTCCTATTTAGGTGTTTTCATGGTAACACCTTTCACAAAAGTTGTTCCTTAACTCACTAACATCCATTTTCTTCTATAAAAACTCAGCAAACAACATAAAACCTCTCATGTTAAGTCCCTAAACTTTCAACCATATTACAAATTAGTCCCCTCGTTAGCTAGCTTAAGCTTTGGAGGTCCCCAAAATACAAAAATCATCAAGAAATACCTCTAAAATCACTTACTTGCAAGGAGATAGCTTGGCTGAAAGTTTGAACTCCAAAAACCTCTATTTTCTCTTCAATTTTCGGTGGAAGAAGAAGGGTGAATAGTGAAAGATGATATCTTTTCTTTTTATCTTATTTTATTCATCTTTTTATCACCTAATTTCACCAAATCTGACCAAAAATTTAATGCCCTTTCTCCTTGTCTCTATGGCCAGCCAACACACCTATAATGGCTTAATTGCACTTTAAGGACCTCCAATTTAATATTCTATGGCTATTAGACACCTCTACCTTGAAAAATAGAACTTTTGCACTTTATGCGATTTAGTCCTTTTTCACAATTAAGCATGCAATCCTTAAAATTAAAGCACCAAAATTTTCATATAGCCATATATTAGTTCCATAACACATAAAATAATATCAAAATAATTTTCCTCAACCTCGGATTAGCGGTCTTGAAACCACTATTCTGACTAGCCCCAAAATCGGGCTGTTACATTGTGAGGTTAGCCTGAGATTTTTAAAATTTACATTTTGATCCTAATTCATACTCGAGTTTGTAAAAAAAAACTTTCATAAGCTCGTGTGGGACCCAAAAATGATTGTGTAACATGTTGTGAATGTGAATCATACTTATTTACATGTTGAATGATCAAATGGTGTATAATTTTCTATAGTTGCTCTAGCAACAAATGTAACATCTTGTAGCTCAAACCTAGCGATCGAGTCAGGCAAGGGGTGTTACAATATTTTACCTAAAAAAAACTAGGTTATGTAATTTTTATTCTCTATACCTATAAATAGAATTTCTCACATGTCATTTTATAGGCATTAGAAACTTTTCTTATTGGGCAAACTTTCTCTCAAACTTTTTTTTATAATTATTTCCTTAATCTTATCCTCCACCTTATTAAGTTTTTCTCTGCCTCTCTAAACACTACATCCATAGTGCTTGTTGATGCGGAGTATCAATAAGTGGGGAGATATGAAGAGAAAGGTGGTGGTGGAAAGGAGGTCAATTCACCTAGATAGGCGAAGAGTCAGAGAAGGATAAGAGGAGGTAGAAGATTGTTGTGAAGGTTGAAAAGGCTAAGTATAAAGAGTAAGTGCTCAGGTTGCTAATGGGGAAGAAGATAATTTTTCCTTCATCTTGGAAGGTATTTATATGAGATACTCCTTTGTCTAGTATGGTATCGTGGGAGCTTGTTAGTAAGAAGTTGCCATCATGGAGTGTGGGGGGGAGGCGTACATGGTTGAACCCATTATGTTATTCCCTTTGACGTAGTACAAGATTGTTATACTCAAGTGGACTCCAATAGTCTTTGGAAGGAGTATTCACACTTGGAGGAGTGTTCACAATGAAAAACGAGTGGCTTAACCATAAAAACATGTGGTCTAATGTAAAAGATGTTCCCGCTATCAGCAAGTAGCCCCATGGGAGGTGACTCGTCCAGGAGACTGAAAAGCTAGTGATGATTTAGACGACAGGAGGTGGAGAACCATCCACATGTGTCTTTCTAGTGCTCTCTCGAAATGCCAAGTCATAAAGTCATAATAAGAGTATAACAATTCTCAATAACTTTAAATCTATTCTAATCTTTTTATTTTTACCTCTCAACACATTCCGTTTTACTTGTATCAAACGCTTTCTCTTACTAAAGAACCATCCACAACTTTTCTCATAAATACACCTAAGACCACTTGCATTTTTTGCTAAGAAAACAGAAACATGTTATTATTAAAAGATAAAAGCAAATCAACCAGAAAAACTAAATAGGACCTTAACATATTTATCCTTAGCGCTTCACCTGATTTACAAATATCTATATAATTTTTTTTTTTTTTTTACTAACGTTACTTGTCAACTATTTTTGTTTGAATTATTTGCATTTCATGAAATGACATGTATATGTAAGAGAAATTCAAGATGAAGAGTACCGATTTATCTTTTACGGACGGGCCATTGCTATAGAGACAGCTCCATCAGGATAAAGGCAAGAAAAGATGGCTATGGTTGTTATATGCAAGAAGCAAAATGGACAGAACCCATATGAAGCTGCTTATCTGCAATGTACTTTGTGCTTCTGTTCATGGCGATAATGAATGCTCTATTCTCAGTGGCGATACTGAAAAGGAGAACCAAAATCTTAAAATAACAACCGTAAGATCGAGTTCCTGTTACTATTTCAACCTAATTTCATAATGTAAAAACATCATACTGGATACATGGACCCTCTAAGCATTGCAGCACTAAGAATAATATGTGTAGATAAGCTTAAAGCGCCCCCAATAATTGAGATTTATGCTCAAGTTGGATCCCCAAACATTGCATACTCTCAGCAAAGGATAGAGTTTCCAGAAAAGTTCAAAAGTTCATCGGCAAATGGCATGGCGACAAGGTGCTAAACATTGTTGCAACAGTTTTACCTCATCATCTACAATGTTCATCAATAAAATATCATTGATATTTCTTAGTGTGACCAATATTTTAAAGAGACCTTTTCTTTCTGTAACATCATTTCCCCATCTATGACTGTTGAGTTATGATTTTTACATCTGAAGCACTCTGTAGGAAACCCTATTTTCACTACGGGAATCTAATTTCATTCACTTTTTCAAGTTCTTCAGAAGAAAAAAAGAAAGGGGGGGGGGGGGCTATCAAAGTTGACTTACTTCCAATAAAAGTCATCGACAAGTTGAGTTAAATCACCCTTTATGTTCCCCATTTCAAATATCTGAGTCATTGTTCGATACTTTAGGTGTTTTAGCTCTTCCCACCATGATGTTTTTAGCTGTGATTGGGTAGCAAATGAACCTTACACTACCAACAGCATGCTGCCACTTATGTTACCTTGCTTTAAGAGAGACTGTTTCAATTTTTTCTAAATTTTTTCATATATATAAAGAATCTTTCGATATAAATGTTAAAGACGAGATTATGAGACCCCGGCACTATCAACTTCAGGGATTGCAGTAGATCAGTTAAAACCTGAAAACTAGTAAAAGGGTTATTAGGTAACAGATTTGATTACTTAAAATAGGGGGTCCAATCTCCACTGTGTCATTTGAACCAATCCTTGAATGATTTAACATTCAACCGTGCTGCTTTCTCATTTGCCCATTGTTCTAAATTCCACAAATGTTCTTTTTTTAAAATAGACCAACCATCAGATATCTAAAAATTAACAACATTGACTTCCTGTCGGCTGTCTGAGCAAAAATAATCTATGCACTGTAAATTTTAAGAGAATTAAAATGGTAAAATAGCAGCGGTAACTTCATAGTATATACTGACATGCATATATGTAGTGTAAAGTTGAAGTATTTTTACAACAAAACAGAGAAATTATACACTGCATATTTCCTTGTAATTAATGCACACAAGTGAAAGAATAAACAGGGATCAGCTGAGCTTCAATACTTCCTATACACAGAAAAGCTACAAGCCGGTCACATTAAAATATAAACCAAAGGACTAACCCAAAAAACAGGGTTATCAAAAGCTATGAAACAGAGTGAGAGATTCCGGGGACAGTATATGCAAACATCCCTCTGGTAAATCTCTCCTACTAACTTGTTAAACCATCTAGAAAAATTGATGATAACAAGGTTGTTGAAGCTGAATTAGGCTTGCTTCTCCAAGTCCTTGGAGCTTATGAATGTTCCATGGAAACCGTACGGAACTCGAGATGGAAGCTTTACTGTGGCTTCTACCTCTAAATTCATGGCGTTCACAATCTGCACTTCTGATTTCCAGGTCCTCTCGTCATGAACGAAGGTCAAAATGTAACCGTCGTCTTCGTTCTCCAAATTGGGGTTTCTAGGGAAGAATAAAGGTTCACCCCCATACCTTTGGTCTCCATAGATATACTTTTTTATTTCTCCGGTCGAGAGATCAACTTTGGCAAACCCTGACACTTTAGGCCAAGGCTCAGCAAGAGCTAAATATGCGTACCTGGTTTTTCTTCCGAGCAAGTTTCGGTTCACCATCCCTGCCTCCAAGTTAACTTGTTCGGAATCCGAAATGATGGGGCGGCGTGTCGACTTGCCGGTCCTCAAATTCAATCTGATTTCAGACAGGACACTCTTGAGACTCTCATCACATTCATTGAAAATGGAATCTGGGGGTGTCATGCAGGAGCCAATCACAACAACTTCATCAGTTTCTGGCTCTTCCCAAGCATTCCAAAGATGGAAACAAAAGCAATCAGGTGCCTCAACCCATGTAATCCCAGAAGCATCAGTGGCATTCTTGTCCAAAATCCCAAACCTTGACATCTTGTTCTTGTCATATACAACTGGTGAACCACCGTGAATCATTTCGGGCAATTTGAACACCACTTGCTGGTCAGGGATCACCACCAAGTTCTCGGTGATGGCGAAATCGTGGATCATTGTCGGACTGTCTACTGGGATTTCAACATCAGGTGATTTCTTACCATCGGGTGAAAAACGGAAGTACTTAAGATATGGCTTTTGGATGACATCATAGCTAAGAGCAAAGAATTCACCAGTTTCAGGATCAACCTTGGGGTGAGCAATCATTGTAGATTTTAACTGACCATCAAAATCATATCTGCCAACAGTTTCCAAGTCCCCAGATGGAGTAACACGAACATGGTAAGGCAAATCATCTTCGGACATAGCAAGGAGATGACCATTAAAACAAACAAGTCCAGCGTTAGCAACTCCAGTGCCATGGCTTGGATCAACAAGCCCAAATAGGCCACGAGCATAGAAAAGCAACAGCCTAGCTATACCAGAGTGACCATGGAGTTCACCGATGGCCTTGGGGAAAACTGGACGCCCCAAAGCTCGTTCTTGAACCAGACGGTTGGTTTCGGTGAACCTACAAGCATAACTAGCAGAGCCATTTTGGAACTGAACCGCATGAACCATACCGTCCCCGTCGAAGAAATGATGTCCGGCGACAGGTTCGTGAAACGGGTTAGCTCCGTTTCGAACGTAGACTCCTTGTAAACAGTCTGGGATTGTTCCAATAACAGGGAGGTTATGCTTGACCGGTTGGTCTGGCACTGGAGCAAAGTTGCCAGATATTTGAACAGTGGGGTCAGCTGTTTTGGGAAGAGGATGGTGACGCTCGTGAGAAACCAAAGCGTTCTCCACCACATCTAAAGCCATAGCTGCAGCTCTTTGGAAAGGATTCCAGTGTTGGGGTTGAGGTGTGGATGATTGATTAGGCAAAAGAAGAATGGAAGGCGTTTGAAGAGAGCATGAAATGTTTGGCTTTCTACGAGTCCTTTTCAAAGGTATAGAACCCAAATTCAGAGACGAAGAGAAACAAGTTGAAACTGGAAGAAATTTACAATTAGTAGCAGATGCTGCCTGTGATGCAGAGGAAGCCATTGTTGGTGATTGAAAATGTAAGAAATTAGAATGTGAGATTCAACCTTTTTTTATTATTATTTATGTATGTATTTGTATGGGAATCGGGTTTAAAGAGTAGGACTAGGAGGGGGAGGGGGAGGGGGAGGGGAAGGGGAAGTGTGACTATAATGGGAGTTCGAAAGAAGGTTTATATAGAAAAACAAAGTGGACATCAACTCCAAACTCCTAAAATACATAAGAGAACACCACGTGGTGCATTTTTATAGCATAGGTAAAAGGGCCAACTCAATACAAATTTATTTGTTTTCATGTCCGGTGAACACAATTTTATTAACGTCACCTATGATTTTGTAAATTAATTTTAAGTGGGTGCGGTGCTAGGGGAAGGTACTGTTTGTGGGACACACCCCTACATAAAGTTGGTCTCAATTTCCTATAATTAAATATAATCATTTTCTTTTACCAAAATCAAAACACCAAAAGTTGTTTAAATTAATTACTTGATCCCAAAAACAGACGGGTCATAAATAGATATGCTATTTGACAGCAGTATTATTATTATTATTGTGGTTTTATCCTCCTTCATTTTAAATTTTGCAAATCTTCTTTTAATGTAAAATTTACAAATAATTGGATTATCAATTAAGTTTTAGTTGAAATAATAAATGATAAAATTTTAAGTATTTAATTAAAACGTGTAGGTTTTAAAAATTCATAATAAATACTGCTGTTATGCGTGAATTTTAATTGATATGTGGGTACATTGATTAAATTTTTATGAGTTTATAGGGTATGGAGGTTGCTATCTAGTTTTCCTTTCCACCATGAACAAGAGAGTGGTAAACAATTATTGGAAGCATTCAAGTTCCAATCGTGGGCTTTTCGTCAAATATGGTGTGTTAATTTTACTAAAGTTAGTATTATATATTTATATAATTACATAACATCAGATTTTATATCCAAAATACTCAACTTTAGCTAACAACCGTATCCTAACAAAATATTTATTTATAAAAGCATGTGTTTTTGAGTGCATGGGTGACCCTAAAACCACTGAAAAGGTTAAATATTATGGTATTTTCACTTTATAATACACAATTAAATAAGTGAACACACGGTTGATTAAATTGCTGAAAGATAATCTTTTCATTATTGGCCTTTTCATCATCTCTATCATCTTCATTTATAACAAAATACATTTTCTCCAACCTTTTCATGTGTCAGCCCGCTAGTGGCCGCTTGCTAAAAATAATTACATCAGGTAACTTTTTCATTAAATATTGAATTAATATATTATAAAATAAATTATATTGTCACTTTTAATACATTCAATATTTTATTTTATTATCATATGCAAATAAGATTATTTGAGTTTATCGAGAGACCTACCTGGGGCACCTTTTATCATTTCATTTATTCATCAATACACATACAAAGATAAATTGTACGTCAATCGTTAAAGCTTTCATATTTTTTAGTTTTGTACGTTCAGTAAAAAGAAGTAATTTGATTACCAACTTTAAAATTTTAAATTTTCAATCATTAATATGTTGAAAGCTTTAAAAAAAATAGATCTGCGTTGATATCGTTTGTCTACTCTTATAGTACGCTTTTATTTTTTCTTCTTCTCTAGTTTTCCAATCATTTTGATCTCTTGTGTCATCGTCTGCTATGGAGGAGTATATTGCTGGAATTTGTTTGGATGATGGGGAGGATGAGCCTCGTAATTTAGTGCGAGTGATGCAGTTGTTAAGAACAAGTGAAAATTGTTTAGTAGGTTGCTTTTCTAATAGCAAGTATTGTTCATTTTCCAACCGTGAAGAACACTTTAGTGAATATTGACATCTTATATAGGAGGTGTTACTATTGCGGATACGGGAGATAAAAGAAACTTATTCATATTCTACTTTGAAATAGATGTAGATTGAGTGATTGATGGAGGGCATGGACGTTTAATAACCATTTGTTATTAACCTATTGGTCGGAGAAGAGGGGGATCCAATGACAGCTCCAATTGTTTTTGTGAATTGTTGGTTACAAATTCATGATTTAAAACCATGTATTCAAACCACCATATATGATTTCTCTCCAACTTGAATTAGCATTTGACAAAGCATCAATTTTTATATATATGTATGTGTCACGAGACTAGAATTTTAGTCTCGCAATCTGTGTGGCCTTAAGGCGATTTCTTGGGTTCAAATCTGCCTAAGTCAACCTAACTCTCGCAAAGTAAAAATTCTCAATAGAAATTCCCCAAGGCACCGAAAATTAAAGCGAACAACTCAAAATGAAAGAGTAATGAAAGAACAGAGAATGCCACAAGAAAGCAAAGCACGCCAAGTGTTTGAGTAAATGCTCTTAAAGTATTCTATTACTCCTGAAAGAATACAAAGAATGAGATTTAATGGGATGATTACAAATGAAAGAGGAGGTCTCTATTTATAGTTAAGCTCCCCAAAACCAACAACATAGATTAAGTTACATCGACGGTCAAGATTAGAGCCTATTTACAATTGAGAGTCCTAAGGGATTTAAACTTTATACATCTTTATCCCCTTAGGATTTACATTAATTACCTTGGTAACTCTAGCTTTACTAAAGTGTTTCACTAGGCCACCAAGGCCTCAAGTAGATGGGCTTCTCCATATATTCCACGAGTCAGGCTAGTTCAAGCAGGTCAAATAAGCCTCATTTAATCAATTGACCTCCATGGGATGTTCTGTGCACAATAGTCATGGGCTTTGATCCGTGGCCCCTGACATTCTCCTTCACCGATTCTCGCGACGCCCTCGCTGTAGCCTCAAAATGAGACTAGTTTGACTCGTCTCGGAACTTTCTTGATGCCTTAGTTGTTTTCCAACTCGTCTCTCTATCGAGTAATTCCACCATTAGAACCTTTGCCTCGGCTTCCATTATCTCCTAACTTGAACTGTTTCTCCTCTCTTTGGTACATCACGTTCACAATAGTCCGTTGCTCTTGCCCACATTTTGACTTACCTCAATTAGGGTCCCCTTGATCCGTAGAAATGGGCTTCGGCACACTCGCATTGAACACTAGGTTTACCTTGAGTATTGCAGCTAACTCTAATTTGTAAGCCCCTTGGCTTACTTGCTTCAGAACTTTGAATGAGCCATTGTCTCCTTTTCAAGCCAACGGTAAGTCAAAATGAAAAACATTAAATAAGTGTTTGAGATGTACCTCACTCGTAGCATTTAATCGATTCGACTACCCAATTTGTATCAGTGCTTTTTCCCTAAAGTTTGATGCACAACCCACCTCTCTAAGAGGTAGTAGCCCCACCAATAACTCAATAAGCTTCTCATCGGTTTGTTGCACCTCTAGAATTTCCAAGGGGGTCTACTTAGTACTCTGATCTACCAAGTCGATGTTCTTCCCACAATGAACATCTTTGGCTAGTTGAATTGCTGATAATACCTTGGTTCCACCTTTCTCATCACAACTCACTAACACCATGCATTGTCATTGACGAGTATCTGAAATACATATGCAATCAGATAAAGGAACCAAAAGAGAATTAATCTAATCAAGGAAGTTCAAGCCAAAAAGAAGGTCGTAATTATCTAAATAAATTACCTTAATGTCTTCTTTGCCTTTCCAATGATCGATCTATAGCTCAACTCTTTGTGCTACTCCCATAGTTAGGACCTCTTTGGAATTTACGATCATGATCTTCTTGGTCGATTTGCTAATCGAGAGACCAAGTTTACCCATGACTTTCTCTTATATGAACATGTTAGATGCCCCTGTATCAATAAGAGCACTCATTCAGCCTACGATGTCAATGTCCACAAACATCAACCCTTTTCTCCTTCCAGTCCCTTTTCACTTTCTGTAACACCCCTCACCTGTATTCAACGCCGGAATAAGGTTACAGAGCATTACCAAACTTATTATACAATTAAACATACATTTTCAAATTTCATATAAACATCATTCAAAATCATTCACATTGTCTCTAATACGAACCTACAATACCCTAAACATGCATTCGAGGTGGTTCGGGACTAAACCGATAACTTATGAAATTTCTAAAAAACTTAGAAAATTTTACAAAAATACAGGGGACACACATTCGTGTGGCTTGGCCGTGTGTCTTACGCGGCCAAAGACACGCCCGTGTCACAAGCCGTGTGGACATTCAAAATGGGATCACATGGCCGTGTCCCAGCCCGTGTTCGACCCCATGTAACTTTCTAACTTGGGTCACACGGCCAACCACACGCTCGTGTCCCAGGCTATGTGCTAGGCCATGCCAATCTGTAGGTTATACTGACTTATGCCCCACGGCCAAGTCACACGCCCATGTGCTGGGCCGTGTGGAGCATACTGACTTGATTTTTAATTCAACACCAGGGGGCACATGGCCGTGTAGCCTGACTGAATGTCACACACAGCTGAGACACATGCCCATGTGGACAAAAATAGGCTATTTACCAAGCCATCTTGCCACCCAATTTTGCATACACCTACATCAAACCAAATGGCACCAAACATGACATAAATAGGCATTCATCCCATCTCTACCAAGCATAAATCATACCATTTCAATACCAACATATACAAGTCACACAAATACCACAATATGCCATTCAATTTCATACCAAACCTCACTTTCACATATCATCAATATGGACACTTCCAATTATGCTTCATTTTTGCCTAAACTCATAAGCCTACCAATTCTCAAATATTAACCATTCACCACAAGCATTTGCATAAAAATAATCAACACAAGAGAAAGGCCATTTGCATATATTTACACAACCAAATCAACCAAAATAAGCCAACTCTCATGGCTATATACAAGACCAAACATTAAACATTTACAAGCCAATCTAAGTGGCTAAATTCATTACTAACATATATCAAAACGACCAAAGCTCCTATACATGCCATATATCCCAAAACATAGATTCAAAAATACCAAAGTGATAGCTTGAAAGTGAGATGAGGTCTCCAACAATTCCCAAATCCGAGCTAGCTTTGATTTTACTATAAAACACGGAAAGTTAAACAATGTAAGCTATAAAGCTTAGTAAGCTCGTATGAAATAATAAGCAAAGCTCACCATTCATTTACCAATCAAGAATATGAACATATCATACTACTAAACATTTGATAATAATGTTAACATATATTCAATTACATATTTAACCATGAACAAATATCTTTCATGGATTCAATGCTTACATAGTTTCCGTACATACCTATACTGATACGTATTTATTTCTCACCATTTTATTTCTTCGATATACCCGTTAAACCATTCGGAGTACTATCGGATACTCGGGAATCTCGCACCCTAAGTGCCACATATATAGTCGAAGATATCTTGATCTGATATCACATATAATGCTCACTCTTGAGCTATCAACGAGTCTACTTACACAAGCTGACCGTCTTGATGAAGCTACACAGTGCTGCTCACACAAGCTAACGAGTATCCGCAACACATGCCGGATATCTCAGCCACCAGTAGGACATACGGGCCAACAACCAAATCACATAATCCCTAATGACATGTCATTCGTATCCTAATATATTCCTAAGGTTCAACCGGGATTTCTCATTGTCGAATCGTCGTCAAACATATCCGCAATGTCGTATACACAATAAATTCAATATTAAAGCATTTAAAACACAATTATAGTAATGCTTATTAACATACAAACTTACCTCGATTGCATAAAAGGCGAAATAAGTCGATTAGTCCGATACTTTGTTTTTCCCCCGATTTAAATCTGAATTTCACTTTTCTTGATCTAAATCAAAATTAACTTATTTAATTACCATTCTATTCAATTTAGTCCAAAATACACATTAAAGTAATTTTACATTTTTGCCCTAAATATTTCAACATTTTTACAATTTAGTCTTTATCTCATAAAAATACAAATTCATGCAATTCAACCTATACCCATGCTAGCCGAATTTCAATTAAGTCCGTAGCAGCTCATATTTTTCATTTATTTCACAATTTAACCACAAAATTTTAACATTTCTCAATTAAATCCCTAAATGACAATTTTGTCAAAAATCACTTTACAAATGTTGTTTATCTAACAACAAACATACATTTTCTATCAACAAACATCAAAATACACACATATTCATCAATGGAAAAACCCTAAACGTTTAACAATTTTGCAAATTAGTCCCTAGACTAGTTAGATTAAGCTGCAACGATCTCAAAAATATAAAAATCATTAAAAAAGGGACAAAAATCACTTACCAATATAGCTTCAAAGTGACCGAACCCTAAATGAAGAAAAATGGTTTCTTTCCCATTGTATAATCGGTTGGAGAAGATGATAAGAGAATTAAATTTTTTTTTGTTTTATTTATTTACATTAATTTACTAAATTATTTAATTAACCTTTTAATTTCCATCAAATTTCAACAATACCAATCTCATAAATGTCCACTAACATATTAATGGTCTAATTACCACTTAAGGACCTTAACTTTAAGATTTCATAGCTATTAAAATATAACTTTTACACTTTACGCGATTTAATCCTTTTCATCAAATTAAGCACTCAAACGATAAAATTTTTTAACGAAATTTTCACACAATCATATTATCATGCTGTAAACATTAAAATAATGATAAAATAATTATTTTGACATCGTATTTGTGGTTCCAAAACCACTATTCTGATTTGACTAAAAATAGGTTGCTACAACTCTCTCCCCTTAGGAATTTTCGTCCCCGAAAATCTTACCAGAAAAGAGGTTAAGGAACTGTTTTCTCATTGCTTCCTCGGGTTTCCACGTAGCTTCTTCAATCCCGCGATGTTGCCATAAAACTTTCACTAAAGATATGTTTTTATTTCTCAACTCTTAAACCTTTCGAGCTAAATTTCTGAGCGAATCTTCGTTATACGTCATATCAAGCTGAATTTTAACCTCTGATGGAGAAATAACATGTGACGGATCTGATCTATACCGGCGCAACATCGAAACATGAAACACATTGTGAATCTTTTCTAAATCTGACAGCAAAGTTAGCCGATATGCCACTGGGCCTATTCTTTCAACAATCTTATATGACCCAATAAATCGTGGACTCAATTTGCCTTTGCGACCAAATCGAAGAACCTTCTTTCATGGAGACACTTTCAAAAATACTTTTTCACCGACTTGAAATTCTATGTCTTTACGTTTCAAATCCGCCTAAGATTTTTTTCGATCTGAAATTGCTTTCAAACTGACGCAAATTACTTCACTTTATCTTCGGTCTCTCTAACCAAAACAACCCCGTGAATCTTTTCTCACCAAGCTCGGTCCACTATAATGGAGTTCGACACTTGCGACCATACAATGCTTTATACGGTGCCATCTTTATGCTCGATTGAAAACAATTGTCATACGCGAATTCAACCAAAGGTAAATATTTCTCCCAATTGCCTTCAAATTCTAAAACACAACAACGAAGCATATGTTCGAGAATTTGAATTACTCTCTCAGACTGACAGTCGGTTTGGGGATGAAATGCTGTACTAAAGTGCAATCGTGTACCTAAAGCTTCTTGCAATTTCTTTCAAAATCGTGATGTAAACCTCGGATCTCTATCCGAAATAATAAAAATTGGCACCCCATGCAATCTAACAATTTCAGATATGGAAAAATCCGCTAATCTATCAAGCGAGAAGTCTGTACGTACCGGAATGAAATGTGCCAATTTCATCAGTCGATCAAAGACAACCCAAATAACATCTTTTTTTCGGAGACAGGGGCAAACCCAATACAAAATACATCGTAACTCTATTCCATTTCCACTCTGGTATCATCACAAGCTGTAGTAGTCTCGAAGGCACTTGATGTTTGGCTTTAACTTGTTGACAAACTAAGCATCTCGACACAAACTCTGAAATGTCTTGTTTGATATCCGACCACCAATATAGTTGTTTCTCCATTTTAGTACTCCCCGAATGAATAGATAAACAACCACTGTGTGCTTTGTGTGGAATATTTTGAATAAGTTCAGGATTCTTTGGTACACATATTCTATCTCGGACCATTAAACAATCATCGGATCCGATTTGATAGTTTAAATCAATAGTCGACTCGCATTGCACTCTTTTAGTTTGCAATTCATTATCACACTTCTAAGCTTCACAAATTTGCTGAAAAAATAAAGGTTTAGCTTTTAATTCAGCCAAAACCGAACCATCATCAGAAAAAGTTAAGTATGTATTCATCGCTCGCAAAGCAAATAAAGATTTTCTACTCAAAGCATCTGCGACTATGTTCACTTTTCCCGTATGATAACCAATCACTAACTCATAGTCTTTAAACAGCTCGAACCATTTTCGTTGATACAAATTCAAATCTTTCTGAGTCATTATATACTTCAAGCTTTTATGATCAGTAAAGATATGGCACTTTTCACCGTATAAATGATGTCGCCAAATCTTCAATGTAAAAACAATAGCGGCCAACTCTAAATCGTGCATCGGATAATTCTTTTCATGCGGTTTCAACTCTCTGGAAGCATAAGCTATCACTTTTCCCTCTTGCATCAAAACACAACCCAAACCGTTCAATGATACGTCACTGAAAATCACAAACTCTTTACCCAACTCAGGTTGAACCAAAACTGGTGCCTCAGTTAACAATGCTTTCAATTGTTCAAAACTCTGTTGACATTTCTTGGACCACTCGAATTTCACATCTTTCTGTAGCAATCTAGTCATCGGTGTAGCAATCATCAAGAATCCTTTAATAAAACACCGATAGTAACCAACTAATCCCAAAAAGCTTCTGACTTCGGATATGTTTCTTGGTGGTTTCCAATCAACAACTATTGAATTTTTACTCGGATCAACTCTAATGCCTTCCTCTGAAACAATATGTCCCAAAAATCCAACTTCTCGAAGCCAAAACTCACATTTGCTAAATTTAGCAAACAGTTGTTTGTCTTTCAATGTTTGTAACACAATTCTCAAATGTTCAGCATGCTCAGACTCATATTAGGAATAGATCAAAATATCGTCAATAAATACAACAAAAAATCTATCTAAATATGGCCTAAAGATTCGATTCATCAAATCCATAAAAACTGCAAGAGCGTTAGTTAATCTGAAAGGCATAACAAGAAATTCATAATCCCTATACCTTGTTCTGAACGCAGTTTTCGGCACATCTGAATCTTTCACTCGTAACTGAGATCTACCAGATCTCAGAGCAATCTTCGAAAATATTGTTGCTCCTTTCAACTAATCAAACAAATCATTAATTCTCAGCAACGGGTACTTATTTTTAATTGTAACCTTGTTTAGTTAACGATAGTCGATACACAATCTCATCGATCCATCTTTCTTCTTAACAAACAACACTGGTGCACCACAGTGCAAAAAACTAAGTCGTGCAAAACCTCTATCTATTAACTCTTGCAACTGAGCTTTCAATTTTTTCAATTCTGTAGGAGCCATTCTGTACGGAGCTATCGATATCAGTGATGTTCCCGACATTAATTCAATAGCAAACTCAACTTCTCTGACCGGTGGTAACTCAGACAACTCTTCTGGAAACACATCCGGATACTCACAGACTACTGGCACTGACTCAATCTTCGATTCAGACATTTTTGTATCCAGTATATATGCCAGATAATCATTACAACCTTTTTTCACATATTTCTAAGCTGATATCAACGAAATCACAACAGGCAATTCACTCGACTCATTTGATTCAATTCGAAGGATTTCACTATTCTGACATTTCAATCCAATAGTCTTTCGTCTACTATTCCCAACAGCATCATGCAACGTCAACCAATCGATACCCAGAATTACATCGAATTCACCAAACGGTAATAACATCAAATTTGTCGAAAAATAGTAACCCCGAGTCATTAAAGGACAGTTCTTGCAAACTTTATCAACTAATACATATTTGCCTAAGGGGTTCGATACTTTAATCACAAATTCGGGAGACTCAACAGGCAAACTCTTACTAGACGCTAAATTCATACATATATATGAATAAGTCGATCTAGGATCTATCAAGGCAATTACATTAGTATCATAAAGAGAAAATGTACCGGTGATAACTTTGGGTGATGACGCATCTAGGCGAGCGCAAATTGCGTAAGCTTTGGCTAGTGCTCGAACCTCAAATCTCACAACCGAATCATTTGTCACACCTTTGCTACTAGTCACATTTCCCATATTTCTAGGTGGTCTCCCTCTAGGAACTGTGTTGCTCGATCTTATATTCTGAAATTTATCTTTTTCAGTCAACTCAAGACAATCTCGAATAAAGTGATCTAACGAACCACATTTGAAACAAGCTTTATTATTCATCCAGCAGTCTCCAAAATGTCATCATCCACACTATTGACACTAGGGTTTATTGTTTCTCACACTACCAACATCGATACTGATGTAGCTTGAGCTTTAGGACTTGAGTATTGCTTCCCACGATCTCTATTAGAATATCCCACTAAAGCATTTGGACGATTATATGAGTCTCGTGATTTCTTTGACGAGGATTGATAAAGTTTATTCATCAATCTTTTTTTCGAATCTCTAGCCTCGAAATCAACTTTTCTCTTTTCTTTCTCAAGTTCTTCAGCTTTACAAGCTTTGTCAACTAGCACCACAAATTCTTTCAACTCTGGAATCCCAACTAGCAATTTGATATCTTCATTTAACCCATCTTCGAATCTTTTACACATAATTATCTCGGTGGAAACACATTATCGAGTATATTTACTAAGCCTCACAAACTCTCTTTCGTACTCAATTACAGACATTCGGCCTTATTTTAGCTTCAAAAACTCTTTTAAACTTCTGATCAATAAACTGTTGGCTGATGTATTTCTTTCTGAATTTAGCTTGAAAGAATTCCTAGGTGACCCGTTCTATCGGTACCACAGATACTAAAGTATTCAACCATTGATACACAGTGTTCCTTAGAAGTGATACGGCACATTTTACACATTCAGCTGATGTGCAAGATAGTTCATCAAATACTCTAATCGTATTCTGAAGCCAAAACTCAGGCCTCTGAAGATCATCATCAACTATAGCTCTGAATTCTTCAGCCCCATATTTTTGGATCTTATCAACAGGTGGCTTGTTCAATCGTAAAGGTTTCAAACCTTGAGGAGCTATGGGATCGTATTGGGGATTAGGTGGGGGTGGAGGTTGCTGAGCAGCCGGATTTGTTTGAACAAACTCTGTAAACCACTCATTCATCATCTGAAAGAATGCTTCTTTAGCCTCTCCTCCTTGACTACCCAATACGGGTCTCAACTTAGATTGCGTTATCCCGTGAACGTAGGCTAGCGTATTACTTTCAACATCATCAGCTATAGCTTGATTGGGATCCATTTACTATATAAAAATATGTTTCAACTGTCAGGAGATATCACACTATCATAGATTATATATGGCATGTATAGCTAGACTCTTACATACACTACGTTATTCCTAGAATCTACTAAACCGTAGCTTTGATACCAATATATGTAACACCCCTACCCGTATTCAACGCCAGAATAGGGTTACAAAGCATTACTAAACTTATTATACAATTAAACATACATTCTCATATTTCAAATAGACATTATTCAAAATCATTTACATTGTCCCTAATACGAGCCTACAAGGACCTAAACATGCATTCGAGGTGGTTCGAGACTAAACCAATAACTTATGAAATTTCTGGAAAACTTAGAAAATTTTACAAAAATATAGGGGACACACGCCATGTGGCCCAACGGTGTCTCACATGGCCAAAGACACATCCGTGTCACAAGTCGTTTGGACATTTGAAATGGGATCACATGGCCGTGTCCCAGCTAGAGGTGATCATTGGTTGGGCTACCCGGCCCGACGATCCTCCCGAAATATGGGTTCAGGTAAAAATATAGGCCTCGGATAAAACTTTTTTGGCTCGGCCCGACCCGAATTATATATTAAATATATATTTTATTTTTAATCAAATTACTTTTTAAATTTACATATTTTTTATTTGTTTTTTATTTGTTTATATATTTGTTTTAAATTTTTTCTATTTAATGAAAAAAGCTAAAAAAAATTAATATAGGCTGGGTTGGGCCGGGCTTGGATAAATTTTTATGCCCATATTTCGAGTCGGGCTGGGCATGGGCCTAAAATTTTGTCTGGGCCCAGCCCATGATCACCTCTAGTCCCAACCCATGTCCAACCTCGTGTAACTCTCTGATTTGAGTCACACGGCCAACCACACGCCTATATGCCCTTCGAAATAGCCTCACACGCCCGTTGCCAGGCTGTGTGCTAGGTCGTGAAATCCTATAGGGTATACTAACTTATACCACATAGCCAAGTCACACACCCCTGTGCTGGGCCGTGTGGAGCATACTGACTTGATTTTTAATTCAACACTAAGGGGCACACAGCCGTGTAACCTGATCGTGTGTCACACATGGCTGAGATACACGCCCGCGTCTCTGCCTATGTGGACAAAAATAGGCTATTTACCAAGCCATCTTGCCACCCAATTTTGCATACACCTGCACCAAACCAAATGGCACCAAACATGACATAAATAGGCATTCATCCCATCTCAACCAAGCATAAATCATACCATTTCAATACCAACATATACAAGTCACACAAATACCACAATATGCCATTCAATTTCATACCAAACCTCAACTTTCACAGATCATTAATGTGGACACTTCCAATTATGCTTCTTTTTGCCTAAACTCATAAGCCTACCAATTCTCAAATATTAACCATTCACCACAAGTATTTGTACAATAATTATCAACACAAGACAAAGGCCATTTGCATATATTTACACAACCAAATCAACCAAAATAAGCCAACTCTCATGGCTATATACAAGACCAAACATTAAACATTTACAAGCCAATCTAAGTGGCTAAATTCATTACTAACATATATCAAAACGACCAAAGCTCCTATACATGCCATATATCCCAAAACATAGATTCAAAAATACCAAAGTGATAGCTTGATAGTGAGATGAGGTCTCCAACAATTCCCAAATCCGAGCTAGCTTTGATTTTACTATAAAACACGGAAAGTTAAACAATGTAAGCTATAAAGCTTAGTAAGCTCGTATGAAATAATAAGCAAAGCTCACCATTCATTTACCAATCAAGAATATGAACATATCATACTACTAAACATTTGATAATAATGTTAACATATATTCAATTACATATTTAACCATGAACACATATCTTTCATGGATTCAATGCTTATATAGTTTCCGTACATACCTATACTGATACGTATTTATTTCTCACCATTTTATTTCTTCGATATACCCGTTGAACCATTCGGAGTACTATAAGATACTCGGGAATCTCGCACCCTAAGTGCCACATATATAGTCGAAGCTATCTTGATCTGATATCACATATAATGCTCACTCTTGAGCTATCAACGAGTCTACTTACACAAGCTGACCGTCATGATGAAGCTACACAGTGCTGCTCACACAAGCTGACAAGTATCCGTAACACATTCCAGATAACTCAGCCACCTATAGGACATACGGACCAACACCCAAATTACATAATCCCTAATGACATGTCATTTGTATCCTAATCTATTCCTAAGGTTCAACTGGGATTTCTCGTTGCCGAATCATCGTCGAACATATCTGCAATGTCGTATACACAATATATTCAATATTAAAGCATTTAAAACACAATTATGATAATGCTTACTAACATACGAACTTACCTCAATTGCAAAAACGGCGAAATAAGTCGATTAGTTCGATACTTTGTTTTTCCTCCGATCTAAATCTGAATTTCGCTTTTCTTGATCTAAATGTAATCAAAATTAACTTATTTAATTATCATTATATTCAATTTATTCCAAAATACACATCAAAGTAACTTTACATTTTTGCCCCAAATATTTCAACATTTTTACAATTTAGTCCTTATCTCATAAAAATACAAATTCATGCAATTCAACCTATACCCTTGCTATCTGAATTTCAATTAAGTCCGTAACGGCTCATATTTTTCATTTATTTCACAATTTAACCACAAAATTTTAACATTTCTCAATTAAATCCCTAAATGACAATTTTGTCAAAAATCACTTTACAAATGTTGTTTATCTAACAACAAACATACATTTTCTATCATAAAACATCAAAATACACATATATTCATCAATGGAAAAACCCTAAACCTTTAACAGTTTTGCAAATTAGTCCCTGGGCTAGCTAGATTAAGTTGCAACGATCTCAAAAACATAGAAATCATTAAAATGGGACAAAAATCACTTACCAATCTAGCTTCAAAGTGATCGAACCCTAAATGAAGAAAAAATGGTTTCTTTCCCTTTGTATGATCAGTTGGAGAAGATGATAAGAGAATTAAATTTTTTTTATTTTATTTATTTTACATTAATTTACTAAATTACTTAATTAACCTTTTAATTTCCATCAAATTTCAACAGTACCAGTCTCATTAATTTCCACTATCATATTAATGGTCTAATTACCACTTAAAGACCTTAACTTTAAGATTTCATAGCTATTAGACACTTTTATCTATTAAAATATAACTTTTACACTTTATGCGATTTAGTCCTTTTATCAAATTAAGCACTCTAACGATAAAATTTCTTAACGAAATTTTCACACAATCATATTATCATGCTGTAAAAATTAAAATAATGATAAAATAATTATTTTAACCTCGGATTTGTGGTTTTAAAACCACTGTTCAGATTTGACTAAAAATAGGCTGTTACACTTTCGCAGAATTGAGTATCATTAACCCAAGCTTCAATGCATCACTCTCTGGATCCACTTTGCTTCCTTTCCTATTTTTCAGATATCTTGGATCGCTCTAGACAGTCCTGCATCCTATGCAGACCACAACACAATAAGCATCGCATTGACTTCTCTCACCCTCTTGGCTTCAACAGAACACACGACCAAACCAAGTTTCATCATTGCTTTGTTTGGCTCAATATCCTCTTTTCTGGTAGAAAGCACAGATTTATTTAGACAGCCCGTAGACCATCACAAATAAAGCATTTCATTGGCCTCTTCGATTTGTTGTTGGGTTTTCACTTCACATTATGTGGTTTCCTATTACCACCATTCTTAACATTGCCACTGTTACCGTTTTTAACTAGTCCGTTATCCTCATAGTCTACCCCATCATTGTTTGTCTCTTTAGGCTTGTGAGTCTCAAACTTATCTTTTTTTTTCGGACAAAGCATAACAAAGGATTCTGTCTCAACCATGGCTACGGTAATTTCAATGATGCCTTATCGACACAACTCTTATTTTGCCCATAGCTTCATTCCATCTTGAAACCAATACAATTATTCTTTCTCACTCAATTCAGAGATTTGAAGCATCAATTCACTGAAGTCTTTGACATACTCCTGAATAGTTCTTTGTTGCATAAGTGGATGCAACTTAGCCCGAGCCTCCTTCTTAGCATATTGTAGGTAAAATTTGGAACTCTTCCCAACTCCAAATCACGGTACCACCCCATTTCTCATCTGTTG
Source organism: Gossypium bickii (assembly GCA_025503065.1). Lineage (NCBI taxonomy): Eukaryota > Viridiplantae > Streptophyta > Magnoliopsida > Malvales > Malvaceae > Gossypium > Gossypium bickii. The sequence goes on from CP106709.1 coordinate 17,559,216, forward strand.
ACCTACAACGACACCAAAAGAGAGTGGCACCAGCAAAATAAACAGTAACAGTATTTACCTTAGTGGCATGATCCTCAATGTCCATCGCACAGAAGTATTGTTTCATCCTCCAAAGAAAGTTGTCCACATCCCTTGTGGACCTCGTCCCCTTAAACTCTTTTGGTTTGCGGGGACATTCATTTTGCACTACTTAAGGACCGAAGCCAGCATCCTTTTTCCCTAGCAACTTTGTACACAACGACCATAACTTCAAGAGCACCATTCTTTTCAGTCATCTTCTCGCTCTAATCATTCATGGGGGCATTGAGGGTCTTTCTCATCGTATCCTAATTGGAACTGAGAGCCTCTGTCACAAAGTCCCTGACTTGCACTCTCATCAAGTCTAACTCATCGATGCGTCCCTCAACTACCTCTAGTGTTTCATTCACACCACCCATGGATTTCTCGAGATTGGTCACCCAACCTTCTAAAGTTGACAGCAGATCCCTTGATCTATTTTTTTTTCCTAGACCTCCCGCAGGTCTCCATCGGGACATTTTGTTCATCTATTCCTTTCGTCATCTCAATCGGCACCTTTAACACTGTCTCGAATGCCAACTGGTATGGGGCTAGAACTTTAGTCTCACAATCCATGTAGCCTTAGGCAGTTTCTTGGGATCAAATCCGCCTAATTTAGCCTAACTCTCACAAGGTGAGAATTCTCAATAGAAATTCTCCAAGACACCGAAAATTAAAGCGGAAGCAACTCAAAACAAAAGAGTAACAAAAGAACAGAAAATGTCACAAGAAAGCATAACACGTTGAGTGTTTCAGTAAATGCTCTCAAAATATTCTATTACTCTACAAAGAATACAAAGAATGGGATTCAATATGATGATTACAAATGAAAGAGAAAGCATCTATTTATAGTTGAACTCCCCCAAAACCAACGGTACATATTGAGTAACATTATCGGTCAAGATTAGAGTCTATCTACAATTGAGAGTCTTAAGAGATTTAAACTTTACACATCTTTAACCATTAGGATTTACATTAATTACCTTAGTAACTCTAGTTTTACTGGGCCACCGAGGCTTCAAGTAGATGGGTTTCTCCATATGTTCCACGAGGTAAGTCAAATAAGCCTCATTTAATCAGTTGACCTCCATGGGATGTTTTATGCGCAATGGTCACGGGCTTTGATCCACGGACTGTGACATTCTCCCCCATGTTCATTTCTGTAATTTTGTGATTGTAAATGCATCATCATGCTATGTTCTGGAAAATATTTTGTAAATTTTTTTTACTTTTTTCTATCAAAAAGAAATTATTATATATTGAAGGAATATTTAAAAAAACGATTTATTTTAAAATTTTAAAAGAAATCATATTTATATTGTGAAATATAAACTCATACCATTTAATATATTCAATGAAGTCATATGGTATGATTTAACTTGCTTATGCCATATTCACAAATGATGACATTCAAAAGAAGTTAAAAATTCCTTTCGCTTATTCCTAAATTTAAAAAAAAAAAAAAAAAAAGAAAATCGTACAAAGCAATTGAATATTTGTATTATGGAGTGATAGATTGAATAATGAATTATTTTGGCATGCATAATGATGGAGGAAAAATATAGTTATATAGGAGTTAATCATAAGGACGTCCATGATCCATGATGGATGGGTAATTCACATGATTAAACTATCAAAATGAATTTTAATATTTGTAATTTTTATATCTAAATTACACATTCAACACCATAATCTATTCTTAATTGTAAGCTCAAAGGGTGGGATTTAAACTCTCTTACTTGCAAATGCAACCATTTGAATCACACGTGTACACATGGTGACATGTGAATGATATCAACATAATTATTAGTCTTTTAATTAAACTGAAGAGAACAAAATTATACATAATCAGGGGTAAATTAAGTTTGAAAAATACACCAATATGCTTACCCATTAACAAAATTATTATATTGTTGCAATTATAAAATTAAAACTTGTTTATCATTCAACCATAAATAATGAATTTTTCAAATCCAATCATATTTTTAAATTTAATTTTTGGTTGAATTTTTTATTTTTAATCGTTCTTATTTTTTAACAACAATAATAAACATTATCATTTTTTAATTTAAAGATAAATTTACCCTAAATCTTTGGATTAAAAATTTATGAATTGTATGTAAGAAGTTGGATTATACAACAGCTTACTAAAGGTTCAATCGCTTGAATAAATTGTAAATATTAATATATTTTACATATATTTTAATTGATAATAAGATGAATTTGAAAATTTTTGTTCACTATTAGTACCAAGTCAATTCAAGTAAAATATAAGGATCCAACCAAAAACTCAACTTGTGTGTTCTTAGATTTAAATATACTTATATTAATTTATCTACCTTGTTCACTAATATTTGTTCAATTATATTAATTATATGCTTATTTTTTTCGATTAAAAAATTGCTTCATTTATTTATATTAATTTTTAATTTTTTAATGTTAAATGTGTTGCATGTGATTTTATGCGTTTAATATTTAATTAATTTTTTTACATAGTATATAAGACTTTTTATTTTAATTATTGCATGTAATTAAAATATATTAACATGTCAATTCAATTAGTATAAAATTTAAAGCATTTATAACATATTCAACCTATAATATAGTTTTATTTTATGTAATTAATGTAAGATAATATTATTCAAAATAATAATTAATTAATCTAATTAAATATAATATTAAGATACTTAGAATTCTATTTAATAATAACTCTATTTTACATCAATAAAATTAGCAAAATCTTTTTAAAAATAAAATTAGCACAACTTCTTTTTTCCATCAAATTTTTTAATTAATAATTGTAATTATAATTATATTTAAGTTTTTTTCCTATATTTTTTAAATGATTTTGATCCTAGAGTTGTAAAGTTCTTTATCACTATTAAAAAAAACAAAGTGAAAACCATTTTTTTACTTACATGGTTTTTATGTAGCTTTAAATTGACCTTGTAAGCAACATTTTTTTAAATGCTACATAATTCAAATTAACATAAGTATTCAAACTTCAATTATTAAAGAATTAATTTTTAAAATTAAAAGTAAAAAGATTAAAGTTCTAAAAATAAAATTTTAAATGTACAAAAAGAATTAGGACTAAGAATAAAATTAAACATTTTTTTCTCATTTCTACCTTTTCTTCATTATTACATTATTTTTTAAATTTTTAAATTATATATTTGAAGGCTTAATAATCATGAGTCAATTGAAATATGTATTAAATCCATAGGTAAAAATATAAAATATTATTTTATTAATTTTATTTACTATTTGTAATAGATCATGTTTTTAACTGTTTAAATTCTCTTGTATTTAAAGTAATTAATCCACGTGATAATTCGCAAGTAAAATTAGAATCCATATGTAACCTAATAAAGAGCAAGGTTTAAAATCGATATATAATATGCTTTAAAATAGTTTTGAACTTTTGCTGCATTAATGTATGTTTTAAGGAAGTTAGGTCTAATGTTCATCTTAACCCTATGTTTGAATTGGAGTAACGGGGACAAAAGGAAATGAAAGGAAAGTTTTACCCTTTCTGTTTGGATAGACTTTTTAATTATTGAATATTTAAAAACCCCCCAACGAATTCAGGTTAACATCATGAAAATATCTTACAAAAATGCCATATCATTCCAAGTAGAATCAACAGAACAACCTTGATAGCATTTCGAGAAAACAAAAACAAGTCTTTAGTCTAGGCAGTCAAAACCTATAAAATTAAAATCTACTTAAAAATACAAAATTATTTTTGATTAATACCTTGCAATAAATAGGATTATATCCATGGAGAGGTGATAATTCTATTCCTCAAATAAAAATAAATAAAAGGGTTTTAAGAAACACTAAATTTATATTAAACTAAACGAAGAAAACAATAATTAAAAGTTTGAGAAAATTTATACAAAAAACTCTACTCAGAAAAAAATCTTCGTTTAATTCATAAAATCGATCATCAACACAAGTATATCTTCAATGCCTTTAATAAATTAGTTCTAGTTGATGGTTTTACATCGGGCAACCAATATCTCCTTACCTGTTTGTAATCAAGAGGCAACCCATTTAAAATTACATCCCTTACTAATAAATAATCTTGTAACTCAACACCCAAAATTTAACTTATGAGTAGCTTTATGAATGAAAGAGACCTAATACATAATCATAAACTACGACATAAACAATTATGCAGTTTGTCACTACTATAGAATGAATTAGACAATAACAAATTTAACTATTCTAATTGACAAGACAATAATTCTAAGCTATCAAATATCGACTGAATACAAGCTTGAACAATTGTAGTTATAACAAAATATCTGCAAATACTAATAAAACAAAGAAGAATTAAGCACAAATTAAGTCTCATGATTTTTTTTAAATAAAAAATACCTTTGACTAGAAAAGGGAGTTTAGAAAGCTATAGAGTTGAAAAATGCAATAAACAATAAAGTAACTATAATGCCCTAAAATAGCAAAAAGTCTTAACTCCCTCTAAAATTATCACATTTATATTGTCCAATTGACCTAAACTAGGTTACAAAAGCTTTGCCTTAGGTCATAAAACTCTTAAAAAAACCAAAATACACTTAAACCTTAGTCAAAACATGAACAAATGCATTGAAACGACAAGGCCGATGCTAGTTGTAATGCCCAAAAAATATGAATTTATGTTTGTCAATTTTGCTATAACTAAGTATCTGTATCAATGGTTAATTGCCTTGATTGTGTGTTTGAGGACATAGGTTCAAATATTACTTTTGGGAAAATTCAATTATTTTTGCTCCTAGCCTTATCCTTATTTGTTTGGTTTAAATAATATTTTTAGTTAACTTATATTAGAATGAGCTTGTTGGTTTAGTGGTAAGGTGTTAGTTTACCCTAAGGTCATGTGTTTAAATCTCTATGTGAGCAAAACAGGTTTACTTTTGCTAATTTTCCACGCTTGGACTGTTTCAGTGTTTGAAATTGAGTTTGATCCAATTACTTGGATAAATGGTTGAGTGGTTAGGGGTTGCTTGGAGAGGATTTAGTAATTTATTAAAAATAGTTTTATTATTTTAAAATTTAAAATATTTGGTAAAATATTCCACTTTTTCCTCTCCCTTACTCTCCCACATTTCTATTTTTCCATTTATCAGTTTTTTTTTCTTTCTTTTACTTTCCCACGGGTTTATTTTTGCTAAATTCCCACACTTGTATTGTTTCAGTGTTTGAAATTGAGTTTGATCCAATTACTTGGATAAATGGTTGAGTGGTTAGAGGTTGTTTGGAGAGGATTTAGTGATTTATTAAAAATAGTTTTGTTATTTTAAAATTTAAAACATTTGGTAAAATATTCCACTCTTTCCTCTCTCTTACTTTCCCACGTTTCTATCTTTCCATTTATCAGTTCCTTTTTGTTTTTTTTCTTTCTTTCTTTTTGTTTTCTTGGTCATTCCTTCTTGCTATTCTCCTAGCAACTTTTTATTCAAATTTTAGCCTCCAACAAACTGAGTTCCTATGTTGCTATCTATGTGCGAGGGTAAGAGTTTGGTTATATTTTGAGGCTGTTGGGGCTTTGTGGTATTCGTTTGGGGGTTCGATTGGTATTGTTTTGGGGAAAAGTCGAGAACTTTGGTCTTTAAATTGTTTGGTTTCGTTACTGATTTGGTGTTCTAAATGATACGTTTAGGTTCTAGAAGTTTCATGGGTGGTTTCGCATAAGAACTAGTCAAGGTATGTAATGGAAATCCCGAAAAACAAAGAACGATGAAAGCTGAAAAACTGTTCTACCAATGCCACACGGTTGTGTGCTAGGCCATGTGTGACACACTGTCATCTGCTGGACCGTGTGAGGTACACGTTCTGAGCTATTTGGAAAGTGTTGGCTACACGGGCGTGTGTGAGACTGTGTGGGCCACACGGGCTGGCCATTTAGGCCGTGTGTGTAATGCCACGCTTAACTTATTTTGGTTTTTGTGAAATCTGACACAAATATATATCTGCTTCAGTGGTTAAATGTTCTGGGTATGTGTGAGGTCTTAGGTTCAAGTATCTCATTTGGAAAATTTTTATTATTTTTCTAATCCTAGTCTTATCCTTGGTGGGTTGGGTTATATTTTATCTTTAGTAAACTCATTTTAGAATAAGCCTGCTGGTTTGAGTGGTAAGGAGTTAGTTTCTAGGAGGTTCTGAGTTAGTTTCTGGGAGGTTCTGAGTTCAATTGCCTATGAGAGCGTGGCTGATATTTTTGTTTCGTTTGTGAGATAAAGGTTGGGTAGAAGTGAAATTCTAAAGTGGTTAAGAGTTAATGGGTTAGTGGGGGAATGGAAGAGACTCTGGGTATATGTTGTCATATCTATTTTTTTTAATTTAATTTATTTTTTAAAATTTCCTAAAAATCTATCCATCTATTTTTTGGCGTTTCCTATTCCCTTCTCTGCAAATTCTGTTTCCTCTTGTTTTCCCAATTTTGTTCATCACCCATTAACTCCTATTGTTGATTTTGTAATTTTGTTTCTCTTCGCTCGGTTAAGGTAAGTAGGGTTGCATCTGTTGGAGTTTTCATTTTCTGTAAGGTGGATTATTTCTTTCAGTCTTGGTGTAATCATGAAATCTAATTTTTTGCGATTATTTTAGTGTAGAAGAAGGTTGTGAACAGTGAGTTCCACTATATTTGCTTGAACGGTGGTAGCGGTGATTTTTTACTGTCGGTAAGTCAAGTTTTATCAAATTTTTGTTGATAAATTCGTAATTTAACCACTAAATCGGTGTTTGGTATACTATTTCTTAAGTTTCGAAGGGCTCGGGACTGCTATAGCATTTAAAACGAACTAGGTATGTTCCCAAAATACGAAAATTTAAGTTTCGGTGAAAGCCGAAAAAACATTCTGTCGACGCATTCTATTGACGCTACACGATCGTGTACCTGGCCGTGTGGTTGGCCATGTGTGAGACACGGTTGTATGTTTGAAGAAGGTGTGGCCGTGGCAAGACATGGCTGTGTGATAATGTGAGTGTGGGCATGTGGCCCACACGGGCATGTGGTGTGGGCCCAAATGAGCAAGCCATACAGGCATGTAGGCCCTTAACTCTAAAATTTTTCCTAGGGTCGCACGGGTCATTCCGATCGACTATGGGCCTACCATAGGGTCAGTAAGGGCTAACCAAACCTTAAATTATGTGATATAACATTCTAGTAGTCTGCTTCGAGTAGGACACTGTTATGCATGTCAGACTATTCTGCTAAATTTGTATGTTACCTGTATACAAGAATGTTAATCATGATATTTCTGTACCTGTATTTTGTATTTATGATTGGGGTGGGAATCATATATGTGGGGGAAGTGATCTGTATGGCAACCTTTCACCTTTATTCTGGCAGCTTGACTGTATATTATCTGTTATGTGTCATATCGACACTATATAGAGTGTAGGGATGGGTGGGTGTTTTTAAACCCACATGGTGTGATGGGAGGGTCGAAGTTGGTGTGTAGAGGATGGGGGTAGGATTGTAACATCCTAGATTAGGGGTTATGCGTTTGGAGCATAACTCAAGTATTAGTAGGCTTTAAGTGTGTTTGGTGATGTTTTAGAGTTTTTAGAACCCAAGGATGAAGGGGAAAACTTTGGGAAAATGTTGGACTTTAAGTATAAAAGGGGAAGCTGGGTGAAGGACGCCTTAAGGAAAAATTTGGGGAGTTTTTGGACATGAAAAGGGGCTTGGTAAAGTGGCTTAAGGACGCCACTTAAGGCTTGGGCAAATGACGCCTTGAGCGAGGAGGTCGAGTGCAGGTGATGGCATGGGAGTGTTTTATTTTTCCTTTTTGCGTCAACAAGTGAGATTGGGCTAGGAAGGCCTTAAAAATAAATGGCAAGGGTTACGGACATGAAAGTCGAAGTGGTAAAGTGGCCTAAGGGCGCCACTTAAGGGCCTTAGGGAATGCCGCCCCAAGCAAGAGGAGGGGACTCGAGTTCGAGTCACGATGGAAGCAAGGTATGTTTTATTTTTGCCTTTGGCGTTAAGGCAAGGGGGAGCTAAGGAAGGAGCGCTTAAAAGGGATTGTAGGGAGTTTATATCACGAAATGGGACAGTAGCAAAGTGGCTTGGGACATGATAAGGGGCTGCGGCAATGGGGTCCCATGTTCGAGTAGCATGGGCAGCATATGGGAGGTTTATTTTTTTGGCATGCTGGCGTGAGGGGAGAGAGCTGGTGGTCTGCACATGGGCTCTCAAATGGATAAGCTAGATGTTTTGTGTTTGAATTCGGCGGGAAGAGTGGGAGTATTATTATTTTTTATTATTTTATTTGGATTAAAAAGGTGATAAGAGATAATGCATGGGATTAATTTATTTTATTTGTTAAAGGATAAGAGAATATATAGGAATTTGATAAGAAATAAAGAGGTGATAAAATATTTATTTTATTTTATTACTTTGAATGGGTGTTAAAGAGATAAAGATTAAGCTAGTTTTTAGTTCTTGAATTCGGCTGGGATATATGCTGGCTTTTATTTTTATTTATTTATTTATTAGATAAGATAGAAAGGGTAGCCTTATTTTAATTGGTTTTGAATAGGTGATATAGGAATAAAATAGGAGTTTTAATAGAGATTAGATAATTAGTCGATTGTAGGACTCTTAAGGTGTGCATGTTCGGCTTTGAAGCTTTTAAGGAGGGGGTGCTGAAATTGGGTTTTCTTTTTACCTTTTTTTTTTTTGTGTGTGCCGAATTTTAATAGGAGGGAGTTCATCTTTTATTTCTTCCTTGATCTCTCCATTGCCGAAATTTAAAGCCAAGAAAGTTCTCTTTTTCTCCCTTCTTCTAGTAAAGCCGAATCTTCCTTGCTACCATTACCGAAATTCTTGTAATCTCTCACTTTCCCTTCTTTTTCTTCTTTTCAATCCAATTCATTATATTTTTCTTGAATAGCCTAATGTGCCTTTGTTAATTAGGATTTTAGCCGAACCTAGTAAGTGCCATACTCCCATTTATATTTATATTTTATTAAAGAGCCATAGCCGATTATTAAAAGTGCCTTATTCTTATTCTTTTGACGCAAGTCTCAAAAGCCGAATCATCAAGGAAGGTGTCGTCGACTACTTTCTTGTAGTCTCTCTTAACGAACGTTGGGAGCATTAAAAAGAGATCTTCCGGGATTTGAAGTCATTAAGGTAAGAGGTTGTCGTTCTATTAGTTTCTCGTTATTTTATCAAATCAAGGAGACTAACTCCCTTCTCTTGTGATGGCCGAATTCATGGAGGGTGTTATCGGGGTTCCTGTAGGCTAACGTTAAAGGTATAGGGGACCTTCGGGAGTTGGAGCATTCAAGGTAAGGCAAAGTGCTATTCGGCCAAGGGCCTTGATTGTGGATATAAGTGTGCAAGCCGATTCTAACAAGTGTTTTGGTAGGGATCTCAACAAGACAAGTGACAATTTCGGGATTTTGGTAAGATTGGTAAGTGGTTAGGCATATTCGGCCAAAGGCCATATTTTAGTTATGGGTGCGATTAGTCCTTCGGGATTATTGGTTTAGCCGAATAAGGCTTTTTGATACTAACCTATAGTGGCCGAATGTAGGAGCAATACGGGAATACGTTTCGGGATTTTGTGATATCGTATAGATTCGGGATTTCTCCTTAGATCTTCGGTTAAACAGGTGTGTAAAACTCTTACACACTTTATTAGTTGGCATTGCTTATTATGTTACCGTTAACTATTGTGATAGTTTTGCCTTGTGGGCATGAGCATGGATTCCGGGTAAGTCTCTTGTGACTTTAAATATGTATTATGAATGACATGATGGGTAACATGCTATGCCATGACTTATATGCATGATTTATGATAATATGTTAAGCATGTTATGAGCATGTTGGTAATGGGATTGAAAAGAGGAGGGGGAATATTCTCTATGGACTGTCACCAGTGGTTTTGACCACAAGATAGGTTGGCCTCATCAGTTTAATTGTGACTTCGGTCACCAGTGGTTTTGACCACACCGTTGATATAAATTGTGACTAAGTCCCAGTGGTTTGGTACCACCAGTGGTTTTGACCACATATTGATAGTTGTGACCTATGGTCATCAGTGGTTTTGACCACACGATGGGTTGGCCCCATCACTTGATTTGTGACTCCGATCACCAGTGGTTTTGACCACCAATGGTTTTGACCACACGGGGTAGTTAAAGGAGTATGGATGGCTAGTTTTGGGTTGCATGTTTTACATGTCATATTAATATCTTGTGTATGAGTTTGCACTTTCGGGTTGGGGATTTATACACTGAGTCTTGGTGACTCACCCCTTCCCATATCATTTTGCAGATGAGTAGATCGCGGAGATGGAGCCGGAGAGGACTCGAGGCGGCCATGCTGGTTCCTTGGATTTGAAATTTTATTTAGCATAGTTAAAGTTTATTATTTACTAAATTTTGGTTTGGATTGTAATAAGGCCGCTAGTTATTATTTTGGATGTTCAAGTAGTTGTTTTTACTTTGCTTCTACTATATTACTAATGAATTTATAAATTTTTAAATAAATCGGTTAAAAGTGACGTTTTCAAAATATGTACTTTTACGAGTTTTTCAAAGGGGTTACCATCGGGTAGCAAAATTTACCAAGTTAACTATAACTCCGATGTTCTAAAAATTTAAAAGATCAAATGTTTTCAAAGGAAAAAGGGTTTCAACTCAACCATGTTTATAAAATCAATTCCATCTGAGTTTTTAATAGACACCGTTTTATAACCTTAATATTGTTTTTTTAGATTTCCACCTGTTAATCAAAATCTTTCAAAACGTTTTTACTCTGTGACATACCAGATCCGGTCAAGGCTCATGGGCCGGGTTTGGGGTGTTACAAGGATTCTGTATATTTGTTCCACTTATCGTGATTCTGTTATCTTATCTGCAATGGACTTAAGTCCGATTTTATATCTGACTGTATACGAGATTTCTGTACGTATTGCATGTCTACTTTTGTTGGGTTACACATTGAGCTTACGAAAACTCACATCTATTTGTCTGTCCTGTTCAGAAATTCACAACCTTAGGCAGATCGGTGCGACGGAGTCACATGGTGACCATGAGTTCTTGAACTGTTTTTAACATTGGTTTTTTTTTAATTAAGGATTATTTCTGGGAGTTTTGTAATTATTGGACTCTCCGGACTATTTGGTTGTTATTTTGGTTTTGGATGCATTTTAACTTTTATTGCGACGTTTAACGAAAAACACAGTTTTATAAAAACAAATTTTTTTCCGAAAATACGAACTGGATTTCCAAAATATAAACGATTTCTAAGACTTCTGCTGTCAATTATGTTTTGGCAATTGGATTAATTAAATAACGCTTTCGGTAATAGTTATAAAATTAGGATGATTTATCGAACAACTTTACAAAGTTTTATCAAAATAACATTGTTTTCAAAACCCTTCACTCAATCATTACCGAATTCAGCCATAATGTTTAGGCTGGGTTTGGGGTGTTACTGTGTGAGCCATACAGGTGTATGGGCCCAAAATTCTAAAATTTTTCCTAGGGTTGTAAACATCATTTGGTTCAATCGTAAGCCTTCCGTAGGGTCGTTATGTTATTAATTAAGCTATAAAACGTGACTTCTGATAATTTGTTAGCATAAATTTAATATAAATACGCATGTTTGAAATGATATAAGATAGGTGAAATTTGTAATATGCTATTATGGTTTGGAAAATGTTACATATGTTCTGTTTCTGTCATTATAGGCATTGACATCGTAAGCATATTTGATATCTGCTAGTTCTGCATTAGCATCTAGGATGGGTTTCGTTATTTGGAGAAAGTGTGGGCTGTTTAATTATCTGCCGTAACTAGTAGCACAGTGACATCTATTTCTATACACAGCGATAATTCGCCTATTGATTTGGCAGCTAAGCTGCAAATATTCTTAAAAGTGTCATGTCGACATTAAGTGGTGTGTAGGGCTGGACGGGTGTTTCATACCCTATATGGTGTGTTGGGATGGTTAGAGATGGTGCGAGCAGATGGTGGTAAGATTATATTCGTGTATTTTTTTTTCTGATATGATATGTTTTTGATATATCTGCCTGAAGGATTTCTGTCGATAATAATATGTTACACACTGAGTTTTGAAACTTACTTTCTATTTGTCTGATATTCCATGTAACCCTCAAACTTAGGCGGATCGGTGCAATAAGAGCTCGGTTATAATTCTCTGGATTATTTGATTTATTTAAAATTAGGTTTTACATTTTGTAAATTTTTGGATTGTTTGAACTTTTGGGGTTGTTTTGATTTTGGATTTTATTTCTGTTTTTTTTTTGTATGGAATTATTAAACGCTTTTGTTGATGATGCTTGTTTTTCTGTAACATAAAGTATTTTCAAACAATAAACTATGTTTTTCAAAATTTAACGTTTTAAAGATTTCCACTGCAAACATATATATTTTGGAAAGTGTAATCAAAAATCGTTTTTAATAATTTAGTTTAGTAAGGCTTGCACTCAAATAAATTAGATTGTTATGTAAAATAGCTTATGATGTGTTTTTTAACAAAAAAAATTGGATTTTCAAACGTTTTACGGTAACATCTTCAGACCTGGCAACAATGTCTAGGCCAGGTTTAGGGTGTTATATTTGGTGGTATCAGAGTCACGTTGTAAAACTCTAGCTTTGAAATTTTGGGTTCAAAATTTTGTAAAAACTATTTTTCGAACAAAACCCATTTCTGTTTTTATTTGAAAAACAAGTTTCGAAATACCAAGTCTCCGACATCGATCTTGTAAGTATTTCTGTTTAGTTAAACTGCTTAGTCAGAAATGAAATTTTAGTATTAGAATTACTTATGTTTTAGCTCAAGATTATACGATTTTGAAATGTACTTTGATAATACTTTCTGGCATAAAACATTATGATAAGAAAATATGAACTAATACATAAAATTTTGTAATATAGATATACGATGAGTACACGTAGAACTTGTGGATGTGGTACTCGTGGGTAAGGCGAGCGTCGAAGAGGGGGCTCAAGCTGAGCCATCCTCAATGGGCAGCATGCCCAATTTAGATACGAGTGAAATGACGGGGCCACCTACTACTGAGACTAAGTCTTGAACTCAGATGACTGAGGACAACGCATTGTCCTAAGCTATGTCGAGGGTTTTAGAGAGGGTCAATAGGCCCCATTCTAGATTTGAGAGCCGTAGGTTGATAATTGAACAACTCCAGTCCAACAAAACGGAACCATTTATGGGCATTACTGAAGTCGCTCCAATTGTGGTCGAGTATTGGTTGGAGACCACAGGAAGCATTATGAACGTTAATGACTGCACCCCTGAGCAAAATTTGAAAGGTGCAATAACTTTGCTTCATGATGAGGCATACCAATGGTGGTTGACGGTTGATGAGGGTACTCAGTCTGATCATATATATTGAGATTATTTTAAGAACGTTTTCTAGAGAAAATATATGGGGGTGAGTTATGTGGATGCTCGTAGACGTGAGTTTTTGAGCCTTACTCAAAGAGATAAGACTATAGCCGAGTGTGAGGCCGAATTTCTAAAACTAAGCAAATATGCTCATGGGCTAATGTCAACTGATTACAAAAAATGTATTTGCTTCAAGGAAGGGTTGATGTATGACCTCAAGGTTTTGATAGCTCCATAGAGGGAGCAAGTTTTTTCCGTCTTAGTGGACAATGTGAAGATTACTGAGGAGGTTAAGCGTACTGAGTGCAATAAGAGGAACAATGAGAGGAGTAAGAATAAAAGGGATCTGGGGCCCTCTAGTTCTATTCAGAGGCCTAAGAAGTGGGCTAGTTTTGATGGGCCTTCAAGAGTTGAGGTTCATGTTGCTTCCATTGTGGTTCAGACATGTGGAGATTGTGGTAGGCACTATCCGAAAATATGTTGGGGGAGGTTGGGAGCTTGCTTACTATATGGGTCGATGAAACATCGTATCAGGGTTTGTCCATAGTGCTCTGATTAGGTGCAAGCTCCAGCTCTGGGTTTAGTTCAGCCTCAGCGAACAGTTCAACAGCCGTCTAGGGGCCGTGGTCTGACCAGGGGTTGTAACGATACGGGTAGAGGTTAGAGAGCATCGGGCAGAGGTGCTAATTAGACTAAGGCTAGGTAACCTACACTGGTTTATACAGCGAGATGCCGTGAAGATATAAGCATTGTAAATGCTATCGCTGGTACATTTTTTATTAATACTACTCCATATTTTGCATTGATAAACATATGATCAACACACTCCTATATAGCTAGCTCTGCTTGTGAGCTTAGGTATTGCTGTTGAGAGCATTTTTGGTGAGGTTACTGTAATCAATCCACTGGGTCAGTCAGTCACAACTTCCTTAGGTTAGCGGGTTATTATCGGAGGTTTGTTGAGGAGTTCTCACTTATCGCAACTCCTCTAACTAAATCGTTACGTAAGAAAGCACTATTTGTCTGGACCAATACACAGCAATCGAGCTTTGATAAGCTCAAATCTGTTTTGACTCAGGCTCCTATTTTGATACAGCCTGAATCCATTACAGAATTCGTGGTTATAGTGATACATAACATGTTGGATTGAGTTGTGTTCTAATGTAAGATGGTAAGGTAGTTGGTTACGATTGTTTTCACCTTAAAAATCTGGAGGCGTTATCTGTATGGTGAGAGGTGTATCATTTACACTGATCATAAGAGCCTTAAGTATCTCATTACTCAGAAAGAGTTGAGCATTAGGCAATGTATATGTATCAAGTTACTTAAGAACTACGACTGCACGATTGGGTATCATCCCAAAAAGGCCAATGTGGTAGTCAATGTTCTTAGTCGTAGAGCAATGTCTGACTTGAGAGTGATGTTTGCTTGCCTAAGTTTGTTCGATAATAGGAGTCTGTTAGTTGAGTTGCAAGTTAAGCCGACTTAGATTGATCAAATTCAGGTTAAACAGTTGGGGGATGACTCTTTAGTTCTACGGTTTTGTTAGGTTGAGGATGGTAGTACTTCTGATTTTGGGTTGAACGGTGATGGGGTTCTGTGTTTCTAAGGACGAGTTTATGTGCTTAACGACTCTGATTTGAGGCAGTCTATTCTACGGGAAGTGCATAGTAGTCCTTATGTTATGCATCTCGGCGGGAATAAGATGTATTGGGATCTCCGAGAGTTGTATTGGTGGCCTAGTTTGAAACAAGAGGGGACAAATTTTATCTCTCAATGTATGACGTGCTAGCAAGTTAAGACTGAGCACCAACTGCCTTTTGTTTGGGTCATTGTGGATCTTTTCACCAAGTCTGCCCATTTTATTCCTATCAGGATAGACTACTCCCTTCAAAAACTTCATGGAGTTCCGGTCTTGATTACTTTTTTATAGAGATCGTTGCTTCACCTTTTGATTTTGGAAGAAGCTTCATGAGGCTTTGGGTATTCGATTAAACTTTAGTACTGTGTTCTATCCTCAGTCAGATGGATAGTATGATAGGGTGATTCAGATATTAGAGGATATGTTACAGAGTTGCGTGATTGATTTCTGAGGTAGTTGGGAGGAGTTTTGCCACTGACTGAGTTTGCGTATAATAATAGCTTTTTGTCCAGTATTCTGATGGCACCTTACGAGGCTTTGTATGGTCATAAGTATCGTACTCCATTGTGTTGGACTGAGGAAAAGGTTATACCAATTCGGGATCGTTTTAAAACGACTTCTGATAAATATAAGTCATATTCGGATCTGAAGAGGCAATCGAGTATTTTGTGGGTGATTATGTGTTTCTTAAAGTATCTCCATGGAAGAAGGTCATTTGGTTTGGATGTAAGGGTAAGCTGAGCCCTAGTTTCATTAGGCCGTATCGGATTCTGAAATGTGTGTGACCAGTCGCCTATCAGTTAGAGCTATCTCCGGAGTTAGATTGTATGCATGATGTATTCCATGTCTCTATGTTAAAGCAGTTAGACGTGTGTGACCCGTCTTACATTGTGTCTGTTAAGGAGATTGAGGTTAGACCGAATTTAAATTTCGAGGAGAAGCCAATTTAGATTTTGGATCGAGATGTTAAGGTCTTAAGGAAGAAGTTTGACCCTTTAGTTAAGGCTCTGTGGTGGAATCATGGAACTGAGAAAGCCACATGAGAACCTGAGGACTCGATTCGATAGTACTACCCACATTTGTTTTAATCACGTAAATTTTGAGGTCGAAATTTCTTTTAGGGGTAGAGTTGTAGTGCTCCAAAAATATGAATTTTTGTTTTCTAATTCTATCATAACTAAGTATTTGTATCAGTGGTTAACTACCTTGATTGTGTGTTTGAGGTAATGGGTTCAAATATTATTTTTGGGAAAATCCAATTATTTTTGCTCTTAGCCTTATTCTTATTTGTTTGGTTTAAATAATATTTTCGGTTAACTCATGTCAAAATGAGACTGCTGGTTCAGTGGTAAGATTTTAGCTTACCCTAAAGTCATGTGTTTGAATCTATATGTGAGCAAAATGGGTTTATTCTTGTTAATTTTCCACTATTGTACTGTTTTAGTGTTTGAAATTGAGTTTGATTCAATTACTTGGATAAGTGATTGAGTAGTTAAGGGGTTGTTTGGAGAGGATTTAGTGATTTATTAAAATAGTTTTATTGTTTTAAAATTTAAAATATTTGGTAAAATATTCCACTTTTTCCTCTCCCACGTTTCTATTTTTCCATTTATCAGATTCTTTTTGTTTTTCTTTCTTTTATTCTTTCTTTTTGTTTTCTTGGACGTTCCTTCTTACTATTCTCTAAGCAAATTTTTATTCAAATTTTAGTTCTTTCTTAAGCTACTTGATCACCTAGTTTTGTGTCTGACATCTATTTCTTCTTCTTTAATTCAATCCTTGTCGTTTCAGTTCTATAAGTATTTGAAGAATGTGAGATTATTATTTTTTTGATTGGTTGTTGTTCGAGTTGGGGTTTCTTTAATTCTTTTTATGAGGGTAATAATTATGGATTTTGGTCTATTTGTTGGATGCAATTAGGAGAAGAACGGTTATCACTTCACGAGCCTCTAACAAATTGAGTTCGTGTGCTGTTGTCTACGTGCGAGGGTAAGAGTTTAGTTATATTTTGCGGTTATTGGGGCTTCGTGGTATTTATTTGGGGGTTCGATTGGTATTGTTTTGGGGAAAAATCGAGAACTTTGGTCTTTAAATTGTTTGGTTTCGTTACCGATTTGGTGTTCTAAATGATGCGTTGAGGTTCTAGAAGTCTCATGGGTGGTTTCGCATAAGAATTAGTCAAGGTGTGTAACGAGAAACCCAAAAAACTACTCTGTCGATGCCACATGACTGTATGCCAAGCCGTGTGTGACACATGACCATGTGCCAAGCCGTGTGTGACACACGACTGTATGCTGGATCGTGTGAGACACACGGTCAGGGCTATTTGGGTTATGTGGGCCATACAGGCTTGTGTGAGACTGTGTGGGCCCAAAGTTCTGAATTTTTCCCTAGGATTGTAAACATCGTTTGGATCGACTGTAGGCCTTCCGTAGGGTCAATATGTTATTAATTAAGTTATAAAACATGACTTCTGACCATTTGTTAACGTAAATTCGATATAAATGCGCATGTTTGAAATGATATAAGATAGGTGAAATCTGTAATATGCTATTATGGTCTGGAAAATGTTATATATGTTCTGTATTTGTCATTATAAGCATGTACATCATAAGCATATCTGGTATCTTTTAGTTCTGCATTAGCATCTAGGATGGGTTTTGTTATATGGAGGAAGTGTGGGCAGTTTAATTATCTGTCGTAACTAGTGGCACATCCACATCTATTTTATGTACATGACAATAATTCGCCTATTGATTTGTCAGCTAAGTTGCAAATATTCTAAAAAGCGTCATGTCGACACTAAGTGGTGTGTAAGGCTGGATGGGTGTTTCATACCCTATATGGTATGTTGGGATGGTTAGAGATGGTCTGTAGCGGATGGTGGTAGGATTATATTTGTGTATTTGTTTTTTTCTGATATGGTATGCTTCTGATATATCTGCCTGAAGGATTTTTATTGATAATCATATGTTACACACTAAGTTTTGAAACTCACTTTCTATTTGTCTGATATTCCAGGTAACCCTTAAATTTAAGTGGATCGGTGCGACAAGAGCTCGGTTATAATTCTCTGGATCATTTGATTTTTTTAAAATTAGATTTTACATTTTGTAAATTTTTAGACTGTTTGAACTTTTTTGGGGTTGTTTTGGTTTTGGTTTTGGTTTTGGATTTTATTTTTGTTTTTCTACATGGAATTGTTAAACGTTTTTGTTGACGACGCTCGTTTTTCTGCAACACAAAGGATTTTCAAACAACAAACTATGTTTTTCAAAATTTAACATTCTAAAGATTTCTGCTGCAAACATATATATTTTGGAAAGTGTAATCAAACGACGTTTTCAATGCACTCAAACAAATCAGATTGTTGTGTAAAATAGCTTACGATGTTTTTTTTTTTTAAAACAAACTAATTCTGGATTTTCAAACATTTTACGGTAATGTCTCCATATCTGGCCATAACGTATGAGCTTGGTTTGGGGTATTACAACTAGGGTGCCAAGGTCACGGCGTAGGTGCTAGGGTGCCAAGGTCATAGAGCAGTGGTGTGTGGGCTGTAGGGGAAGGGCCATTAGATTGAGGAAAGGTGTCGGGTGGTGTTGGGGCGCAAACTGGGTTCTTACGACAGCACACTAGAGCGCCCAACTTTGGGTAGGGGCGCCCGGCTCACCCAAGTTACTCAATTTCAACTACGCCTCGTCCTGTTCATCTTGGCTCCTCGTTTTAGCTTCTAACAAGCCTCAAACCCAAACTTGAAGTTTCAATAAACTCGATTCAAGTCAGAAAACACCTAATAATAACACGTAACACGTGTTGTTGTTGTTATTAATTGTTTCAAATCTTGCATTTCATTATTCATTGCATGTTATTTTTAAATACACATATAAAACTTTTAGTATTTTTATATTGTTTTCAAGATTATTGAATATATCTTGTTTATACTTGTATTTCTGTAATATTTTAAGAAATGCCAAAAGTAATAAATATATCCTGCCGCCTCCAGTAAATTCATTTTGCAAATGGTGGCAGAAGATAATGTGCTTCGTTTGACAAACAATTAAACCTAAAAGAAAATGACAGCTTCAACCATTTACTCCAGAATTGCAAAAGTTATGGATAGTTGCAACCATTTGAAATTGCAACAATTTTATTTTGCAATTATTTATATTTGTATAAAATAAACTAGTTTTATATGGGTTTTTTTTTTTTTTTTAATAAACTAACCGTTCAGCAATATAGTTGATGTAAAATAGATTGAATATTATTATGGAATTAAATAATATAAACAGAATAAGAAGTTTGTAAAGTTATTTTTAAAAGGGAAAAAGGGGAGCTGAAATAGCATAGCCTTTTTGTTAAAGAAGAACATCCCTCTCAAAAACAAATCAAATTAGAAGTAGTCGACCAACCGACTTTACCTAGAAAAACTGCCAACTGCCAAAACCCAACTAACCACTCTTTTTCTTATTTTCTACCTTTAATATATGAAATAATTAAAATTTGTTTTATATGGCAACCAATGGTGAGGCTACAAGCTACAAGGAAAAAACATTTCTTGAATTCTTTTGGCCAAGTGCATGCACTTTAATCAAACTTGAATTATGAATAACCCCACCTTTATACTATAATGATTTCATATTAAAACCATACAGAGGATTCAAGTTCATGTAAGTTTACAATAATATTTCTGGATTTTTAGTACATTTTATAAATTATTATTAGGTCTTCAAAAATATAGTAACCATAATATTTAGTACTATTAGGCACTCGTTAACAAATTTCCATTATGTTAAATGATCCAAAACCGGATATGAGTAATAACAGCTGTTCAATTAGTTGACTATACATAATATTTTAGTAAGTACCAAACTTAAAGTCCCTGTTGACTATACATTAGTAAGTCTTATAATGACATGCTATATTTAACAAATATAAGGAATTTATTAATCGAATTTTCCTTTACTTAAATAATATTTTCTCTAATGCAAACCGTCAAACTAGTTTAATTACTATATTATTTGACATTTTTAATACAATTATTACTATTACGTATAACCTTTCAAACCTTCAAATCGAGAGATAATACACGTTTTAAGTGTATTTGAACTCAAACTCTTAAGGGATTGGCAACAGCCTTGCTCTCCACCTTTAAAATGAAAAATTTCTCTTTTGGTCCCCTTATAATTTATAAAGTGTTAAATTAGTAATGAAAAAAAGTGCACTTTTCCCTCCTCAAATAATAAAAATTTAATTTAATCATTTAAAAATTATAAATGTATAGGCTATTAAAATGATGAAATTGTATTTTTACTATCGTAAAAATATAAAACTTAGTTCCGCCTCCCTTAAAAAAAATTGTAAATCCTCATTATTATTACAATAACAACGGTATCAACTGAATCAAAGCTCAATCAACTAATTGTGCAGATATAATTAATATTTAAGTGTTATAATAATTAAAGAAGAAAAAGAAAGGCTCCATGCTTCGATAATAGGTGACTTGTATATGGCCCCATAGGACAATAGGTGAGGGGATTTAAGGCACATTGAATGGGACAAAATTGGGGTATCTCAAAACAGAAATGGTCGGCATTACCTTCTCCTATATTTTGTAGCATTCCATTGCATTGAAGATGAGACGATTTTAACGAAGAAAAAGCATTCATTGTTGATGTTGCTGCATACATGTGCAACTTGCAACTCAAAAAAAAAAAAAAAAAAGATCAATAATTAATAAGAAAGTGACGTTATTGGTTGTTTTGTGAAAAATTATAAATATTGACATGAACCACTTAGTCTAAATCTTTTTGTTTTATAACTTAATGCAATTGGATACCATCCAAAACAAAAAAAAGGAAGAAAAATAGTATTTGCCTACACTGACTTGAAGTACCTGATTGATCCCATTGGGTGTATGAAAACCGTCGAATGCCAAGTGCCAAAGCCATTTTGTTGCATGAATGTTATAAAAAAGGTCAAGAGGTTGAAACATTAGATAAAATTGGTGCCCTATACTTTGTCTAATGCATGAGGTGGAGCATCTAGAATGTACCAAAGTCAAGGCCACCGTGCAAAGTGTCAGAAAATTGTAGACGACAAAGTTGACGTGGTTGAGGTGAGGAACTCTCTCTCTCCTTCACATAACATTATTACATTCAACTTTCCCACCTCTGCTAAATAATGCATAACGTGTCTCCAATCACATGCTATTATTTATGTAATTAACTTTATAAAAAATGGAATTTCGATGGGGGGATGCAAAACAAAAAGGAAGGTTGAGAAAATGCATATGAAAAAAATGGAATAATATTTTAACAAGTAGACAAATGGGCAAAGGGGCAAAGTGGTTCCAAAATTTTGTCGGGGTGGCCCACCATAAAGAAAGACCCACTCTTTGTTAGGATGGGAAGGCGTGGTGCCACTTGTCATGGACATTTTGGAAGTGTCAAATCAAGCACAGTATGGATAGAAAGCATGGCAGACTCAATTCACCGCTCCAGTTTCACCTTTACCAAACATGCCGCTATTTATATTTGTACGTCCCACTGTCCAATTAACAGGCTTTTCATCATTTTATTATTTTTCACCCAATTACTTTCCTCACTCCCAAATTTTCATACATATCTTTTATCTTTTTACTTTTGTTCAATTATGCTATTCGTACTTGTACTTTGATAAAATTGTAAACTTAGTCTTTACTTTTGGATTTCGTCAATCTTAGTCCCTATACTTTTGAATTTTGAAATTTTAGTTTAAAACTCAAATAATAGCAGTTAAATCTACTTAGTTAAATTTAATTATTAGTTATGTATTATGCATAAAAATTTAATTATTAGTTATGTATTATACATACAGTTGTAGATTTGGTCTATATTCTTCGATCAAATCTTTTTAAGTCTCTATACTTTTTCGAATTTTAAAATTTCAATCTTGATGCAAATGACAATCATTAATCATTGGATTTTTAGTGAGTAATACGTGGAAATAATAAGTTGACATAGTATCATTTGGGAATGATATAACTTAATAAATTTAACAATTATCATTTAGGGAGGACTTAAATTTTAAAATTTGAAAAGTACAAGACTAAAAAGGACCAAATTAAAGTAAAAGGATTAAAACAACTTTCGTAAAAGAACAGGGATTAATAGCATAATTTAACCTTTTACTTTTAACCTTAATTATTATATATTTAATTTACAGTTTAATCGAATTAGTATTCATCAACCGAGTCTCAATTCAATTGTGAAATTAGAAAAATTATTAATTTAACTTTATCATTTCAACCAAAACCACATTTAATTTTATACCAATTTTTTAAAATTTTATTACATAATGTTTTTTCAGAATGAGTATACCATACTTTAATTTTAAATTAAATTAATTGTGAATCATTTTCTATCTCATCCTTGTTTTATCTTTTCAACGATGAAACAGTGAAAGGAAAATCTTGCAAACAAGTTTAGTTTAAAATTACAGTTATAGCATAAAGATAAGAAAATAACACTTTGGTTTCTTAATTTTCTCGAAACATTTCCAGTTGAAATTTGATGTTGTACGAATCTATTAAAACAACCATTTTCAAATAATTGATAAGATGAGCAGTAGACAAGGTGGGCAATTTTTGTAAGGAATTTTTATTTATTTATTCAAATTTATCAAGTTTTATTGATAATCAATGATTACATCAAATCATATATATAAATTTCTATCATGCAACTATCCATTCTTTATCCGAAGGAAAAATAAGTTTCATCAACTAGTGCACTTAAAGTACTTTCAGTTGTTGGGATTAAGTTTTAGGAGTTAATTAAAAAATTTTAAATCTTTGAGAATTTAATGAGATTTTTTTAAAAAAAAATTTTGAGTCTAATTTTAACAAATTAAAAGATATGATAAAAATTTGAGATTAATTAAACGTTTTAACAAATTTCAGGACAGAATGGAAATTTATGGGTACTTGTATATATAATAGGGGCGAAGTAAAAGAACTTCGTGTGAGAAAATAGTATTTCTAGATTGAATAATGAAAAAATAATTTAAAAATTTTAAGTTTAAAATATATAAAAGAAAAGCATATTTATAACTAATGCTGATATAAAAAAAAAATCTTTTTATCTTAATATAAATAAAAACTTGTTAAAATCCAAAGGCAATTTGAAGAATATCCGGTGGATGCCAATCTAATCTAAAAAGGTGAGGACACGTGGTAATGCAGTGCTTCCAACACTTGTAACCTTTCTCCGACAAACTCAACTGAATTCCTTGTTTTATAACAACCTTATTAAGTTTTAGATTATAACACATTAAATTGAATATATATTTATTAAATTTTATATAAAAATCAAATTAAGTTTTAACTAAAATAGTAAAAGTAAATATTTAAAAGCCATACTATTTTAGACTCAAATTTCATTATATATAATTTTTATTGATTTTATAAAAATATAAAAACAAAACAACTTTATGACAATTTTTATTTATTTAATCCATTGCAACCATATCCGAGCTTGGTGAAGGCTTGAATACAGTTGCCAGGACATTCAAGTTTCTTATACAAGAGAAGTTTCTTGAAGAAATAGGTGGAATTATAAGGAAGGTGGCCAAAATAGATTTCAATACGGATAACAGAATTAGAAGTAGATTCACTCGAATGGCTGTTTATGTAAATCTCGACAAACCCTTGGTATCACAAGTTTTGGCTAACAGAGTTATTCAAAAAGTAGAATATGTATCATTACCTTTGATCAATTTCAAATGTCGGAAGTATTGTCACACCAAAGGCATTTGTTCTTTGCTAGAGCATAGTTTGCGGTGGAAAGGAGCAAACAAAATCTGCTTCGGCTGAGACAGTAAGCGGCGGATATGGTGTGATTTTTGGGTCGTGGATGGTGGTGGAGAAAAAAGCTAGGCAAAATTCTCGTGATTTTAAAAATCAAAAAATTGATTTTTTAGGGAAAAAAGGGTCGAGATCCAAATTTGATTCGTTGTCTAAATCTTAAATCTCGGAGGGCCAGGAGGGTGAGACGATTAAAGCAGGAGATGGAGAAGCAGTTATGAATAAGAGGAAATCTAAAGAAAGGGTTGAATCGAGGGTTGGTTTATTGTTGCAGGGGGCATTAAGTTATTGAATGGAGAATGTTCAGCTAGTAATAAAATGAATGAGGTGAATACGGGGCCCTTGAGCCCGACCGGAAATGTGAATGAGGTATTGGATAAATTGGCCATGGAAGTGACTGGGCCGATTTCTAAGTCTTGTGGGAATAATCTAGTTGGGCCTTCCTCCATAAGTAGCAGGCCAGTTGAAGTTTATAGTGTAGACATGGAACACATTGAGAAACCACATGTCGCAGGTCCCCCTTGCAAAAATTCGGTCGTGGTAAGGGATAGGAAAGAGGCCTGATAAACCGTAATATATACATATTTTAATCCCACATTTGGCATACTTTTGGATGGTTTATCCTTTGAATTGTGGAATTTGATGCTCCTAATCCTTTAATTTCATGTTTTATACTTAAGAGAGCATAGAAGGATGAAAAGAACGAGAAACGGGCCAAAAACAGAGAAAATGGGCCAAAGTAAGAAATCCACACGGCCTGGAGTTCGCCACACGGCCGTGCCACTTTAGCAGACTCAAACATGGCCCAGGGCTCGATTCACATGGGCGTGTGCCTGCCGTGACCCGTTTTAATTTCACTCGAATTAGGATACTTGTGGGCCAACTAATGCATCCCGAAAGCCTATATAAACACCCTAGAGGGCAACCTAACGGGGAGTTCGACAGAAGGCCTCTGTCAGGGCTTCTGACAGGAGTAAAGCCAAAGAGAACTGAAATTAGAGAATTACTCGAAGAAAGCCAGTTGATCCATCTCAAGAAGCCGGAATCATACTCAAGACGGAAGATCTTCCCTTCAATTTCCTTTAGGGGGTTTTAGGGTTTTTTCTTATGTTTTGTTTTATATTTTCTTCTGAGATGTATTCTTTTATAAACATAAACTAAACTCCTCAGATACCTGAGGGGGATGAAACCTAAGACGGATCTTATTATTGTTTTCTGAACTATATGATAAATACTTGATTTGTTCTTAATTATGTGTTCTTAATTCTTTCTTTGATATTTCAGGATATTGATTCAAGTATTGATGTGCTTAGGCAGTGGAGCAAAAGTCACTGTTTAAGAGAAGATCTAGCATAGTTATGCGGAGTTGATCGCACTCCTAGAGATAGGACGACGAAAATCTACCGGATTAGGGTCAAACCTAATATAGGAGTCCATAGATCGGGTTAATGCAACTCTAGGGGTTTTAATTAGAAAGATATTTCAATTAATCAACTTAGGGTTAGACGTTAGTAGCCTCGAGAGAGGTATTAACATAAATTAGGGAATCTTACGGATCAAATCAAGTGAATAAATCGTCTGGTTCAGAGTTAAATAACAAGTGAAGTCTAGGTGGATTCTTCCTCGGGTATTGTCTTAATCGATTGGTTTTCCCAAAAGTATTTTCCCAATTCATTCTCTGTGTCTTAGCATCTTTAGCTTAGTAATTATTTAGTTTTAGATTAAACAAACAATTCCCTTAATTCTTAGGCTAAATAATAGAAAGATAGTAATTACTAGTACTCTTGGTCCTTGAGGATATGACATTTCCGGTCTTGCCATAGCTATACTACCAAACGATAGGTGTGCTTGCCTTATTCGTTGTCATAATTAGTTTGGACACGATCAAGACCCAAATTCCAGTGGCTATTTTTCAAACTGACAATCTAGGATATTTTATAAATGCGGCAAATTCCAATTTCAATAAATCCCTGGTAGTTTCTAGAATTTTTAATGCACTTTATTTTTTTTAATTCCTCTTTAATGACCATTTTGTGTCTTAATCCTATTTTTTAAGGAACAAGATAAATGGTGGTTAAGTAAAATAATAAGGTATTGAATGCTGGAAAACACTCAGTAGTTACCTTTAAAGAAAATAATGACCCAAATGGGGGAAGATTAAGGAGTGGTGAAGATCATATTCGAGCCTGTGATACGACTATCGTTTCTAAAGGACGTGGTCAGAAAGAAATTTGGTCAAATAGGCAGTGGAAGGAGACTTAATTGGACAATTCGAGACCTTGGGGAGTGGTTTAAATTAGCCAAAAATTACAAGGTCTCACTAATGGAATCGATGAATTTGATAACTGAGCTAATTAGTGCACAATTCAACACGAAAGCCAAGAAGGTGTTTGGAAACACTGAGGGAATGCCTTTGGATAATTCAATGAGTCCCAAGCAGTAATGGTTGGTTTACACTCTCATCTATTTCTTATAAATTTAATAATTTATCTTGAAATTGTCAGGGTTGTACGAGTGTTAAATTCCTGCGAATTTTTTGAGAATATAACAAGGAATATAATATAGATATTGTGAGTCTACTTGAGACAGAGGTCAATGGCGATAAAGCAGATGAAGTTATTGTGAAGCTAGGGTTTCAACACTCTCATCAAGTGGAGGCGATTGGTCTTTCTGGTGGTATTTGGGTTTGCTGGAGGGGTACGATCCAAGTTGAGATAATATGCAATCATTCATAATTTATTTTGATATGGGTTCTCGAAGGTATAAATTCTCAACCCATTCTCATTACTTCGTTTATGGGAGTCTAGATATACAGAAAAGGAAGACCCTCTAGGAGGATTTCAGATTGATTATTCTAGAAAGTTCTATTCCATGGCTTGCGATAATGTTATATTATCTCACAACGAAAAGAAAGGAGGTCGATAAGAAGGGAAAAGATGTTCGTTCTTTGGTAATTTTCTTAAAGAGGCTAATCTGTAAGATTTGGGTTTCAAAAGCCCTAATTTTTCCTGGCATAGGGGGCATTTTTTAGTGTTTGAATAGAGCTATTGTTAATTCTGCTTGGGTAATGCTTTTCCTCACTATTCGGTCACTCATTCTCCTAGATTGAAGTCTGATCACAGACCTTTATTGCTCTCTCTAAGGCCGAAAGTTAATATGCCTAAGGGGCACCCGTTTAGGTTTTTGGCTGGCTGGGTGAAGTATACTAGCTTTGCTAATTTTGTCAGAGACAATTGGAATTTTAATGGAAATATGGCAGAGTCTATCTCTCGGTTCATCATGCCCATCAAAAATTGGAATAAGTTGATGTATGGGCATTTGGATGTTCGTAAAAAATTGTTGGTTCAAAAACTTGCTCAGATTCAGAAAGCTCTCGAAAGATCAAATTTAGATTATTTGGTTCAATAGAAAATTCAGGTACGTGAGGAGATTGAAAATGTCCTTCATCATGAAGATTTGTGGAGATAGAAAGATAAATGCAATTGGATACACCTAGATGATTGCAATACCAAGTTCCTTTATGCCTGCATGTTGTAAAGAAGGAAGTATAACTGAATCACGTGTCTTAAAAATGAAAACAAAGAATGGATATATGATGAGGATGAACTTCAAGTCCAGGGTGTTAAGCTGTTTCAGAGATTGTACGGAGAAAGAGTAGGTCAGATACCGATATTACCAAGCAATTCCTTTTCAAGGCGGGACCATAGTGATATTGTGTTTCTAGGGAAAGAGGTATCAAAGGAAGAGATTAAGGTCGCACTGTTTGACATGACCTCTTTAAAAGCTTTGAGAAGTGATAGGTTTCATGCATCTTTCTTTCAGAATCAGTGGGACTTGGTGGTGCAGTTTGCTAGTGGGTTCAAAAGGTCTTTGCAGGACATGTTATTAACTCAGAGCTTAATAATTCTCTAATTGTCCTTTTACCAAAGGTTCCTAATCTTGAGAGTTATTCTTAATTTAGGCTGATAAGCTTATGTTTGGTTCTCTATAAACTGGTCATAAAGATCATCACCAATCGGTTCACGGTGGTTTTCCCTAAAATCATTGCACTGGAGTAGGTAGGAATATAACAAACAACATCGTTCTGGCTCAAGAAGTAATTCGTTCCATGAAAAGAAAACAAAAGAACATGAGGTGGATGACCATCAAAATATACTTGGAAAAAGCTTACGATCAGGCTAGGTGGGATTTTATTAGCATTTCTTTCTAGGCTGTAGGTGATCTTAAATTTATTGGAAATGTTATTATGTCAACCATTATGAGCTCTTCTTTGCAGATACTGTGGAATGCGGTTCTACGCAGATGATCCGTTTGACAAGGGGAGTTAAGTAGGGGTGTCCTCTTTTACCATACATGTTTTTCATATGCATGGAATGGCTTGGGCGCTGAATTAAGTCTAGTATTCACTCTAGGCAATGGCGCCCTATACGTTTGTCCTGATCTGATCTGACGCTTTCTTATATTTTTTTTGTAGATGATTTGGTTATTTTTTATCAAGCATACATGCAGTAGGTCAGTTTGATTAAAAAAGTCTCATATGAATTTTGTGCTTTTTTAGGGCATCAGTGAAACACCCCAAACCCGGCCCACGAGCCCTGACCGGATCTGGTATGTTCCTCGGGAAAACATTTAAAAGTCTGCTTGTTACTTAGGAGAAATTCGTGTGGTTTTGAGAGAAATTTTATATTTTCTTTGGGTTGGGCTCGAGTTGGAAATAAGTTGATTTTTAAAATCCAAGTTTTTATAAGACTTTAAATCAGAGAAAATATCGAGTTGTTTTAAAGTTTACTATAAATTGAAAACCATTTGGTTAGGGTGTCCAAATTACTTAGAGTCATTTTTTTTAATAAAATTTACTTAATCCTTAATTTGATAAAAATTAATAACATCTTAAAATCGAATAAAAAGCATGCATAAGACAGTTCATACTATGGCCTTATTACATCGAAAACGAAACCCCAAAATAAATCCAAATTACTTAAAATAAAACAAGTCCAAAAATAAAGTAGAATCCGAACTGAGCATAGCCACCACTGAGCTTCTGCCGACCCAGTCCATCACTGATCATCACCTGAAAAATATTCCCACAACGGGGTGAGTCATACAGACTCAGTGTGTACAACCAACACTAAGTCCAACAGTTTAGGCATAACAGTCCATACAAATACATTTAGCAAAAATAAAGAAAATGATGCAACCCGAACCCAAACCTAGGTACCATCCGCTACACATCACCCGTACCAACCTGCACACCGTGGGGACTACTAAGTCAACCCTCCATCCGCTACACACCATCGAAGGTAGTCGCTGCAGTCGACGTGCTCATTGCCCTTATAAAATTCGTGGCATAGCCACCAGATAAAATATTTTTGTGTCATGAGACACCACATTCAGATACTGTGATTGAAGTCACCACATTCAGATACTGTGACCGAAGTCACCACATTCAGATACTATGACCGAAGTCACCACATTCAGTTCCCCTTTCATAATAACCTATATACCCATGTCATACATATCATGCACAGATTATGTCCCATTCTTTACTTCACATTCTGATAATTTCCCATATGCTATAATAGATCACATTATAATCCTAATAGGAGTAGGAAAACGTACCTGAGTACTTTGTACCATTGCATGGTACCTTTGGCCACATTCACATTAATAACAACATATATATATCACATTTATTGCCTTAAATCTATTAAGAGCTAGTGTGGGGTACACACTTGATATTAACGCTTTCCTGAAAACCCGAAAACCCGATCTAACGCTTTAGATCCCTAACTCCTACATTTGGCCAACCTTAAGCACTTAGCAAAAAGCCATTCGGCTACATGATCATATCTCGAAGGATTTAACGCAACCAAAATCTTACCTTGTTGCCGATTTGATTACTAATCAAATCCCGAAATTCCACGGTATCTCCTCCTTACAATCGGTCTACACTAAATCACTTAACAGATTAGCTTCCAGCTTTTGAACATGTAAGAAATAGATCTAAGTACTAAAATAGGGCCTTGGCCGAATGTCAGATTCACTTACCTTGTGAATCTTAAATCCCGAAAATTGTCACTTCTTTGTAGTACTGTCGAAATCCCTATAGATATATGTTAGATCAATTTCTAACATTTAATCATAACAAATGGCCCTTGGCCGAATATTACACATGCCTTACCTTAGATATTGAAATCTCGAAACCTCCTTATAGTCGACTAGAGACAGATCCCAAAAGAGTCCCTTAGTACAAAAGTCGACAGCACCTTTGCTTGAAGCTCCAAAGATATTCGGCTATGGCCTAGATGTGGATCAACAATTTCGACTTTTGAGCAAGTGAAGGAATCGGCTGTAGCAAGGGTGAAGAGGAAGGATATGAAGCTTTTAGGGGTTACGGCAATGGTGAACCAAGGAGTAGGAGGTTTCAACTAGAACAAATAAGAGAAAAGAAAACTTAGAGAGAGATAGAGTGGAAATTCGGCTAGAGAAAAAAGATGAGAAGGAAAAGAAAAGCAAAGTAAAAAGATGGACACTCTTGCTAAGGATTTCGGCTAACACTCAAACACTAGCCTTTCCTTGCTTTTCTCCTCTTTTAACTCTTCTTCTTTTATTCAAAATAATTAAAAATAAATCTACAATTATCCCCTTAGCTTTAGCCGAATTTTAAAAGAATCCAAACCCATCTAAAACTCCTTCCTCAGTCCCCCTATGCCGTCCACCTCTACTCCCTATTTGCCAAAAATTAAAGTCCCAAAATATTGCTTCCCTTGTGACTTGAACCTTGGCCCATCTGTGGCGTCATTTCCAGAGGCCCTAAGTGGCACCTCCAAGCCACTTTTCCAAGCCCATTTGTGTGTCATATTTTGCCTACTAATTCTCTTAAGGCCACCTTGCTTTAGTTCCCTCTTTTAAACTTTAAATTCGAATAATTTCTAAGGCATTCATTACACCCTAGGGTTCACAAAATTCATACAACACATTGTAACACACAAGGCATGCTATTTCATATAATTCAGCAAAATGCACAAGCCCAATTTTAGGATACTACAGTTCTACCCCCTTAAAATAATTTCGACCTCGAAATTACCTGGCTAAAACAAATGAAGGTATTGCTGTCGCATTGCCCCTTCCGGCTCCCACGAAGCTTCTTCCGATCCATGATTGCGTCATAACACTTTGACTAGAGGAACTGATTTCCTTCGCAACCCTTTCACATCTCGTTCCAAGATCTGAATCGGCTCTTCCTCGTAAGACAGATCTGGCCTCAGCTCCACCTCTTCAACTGGTACCACATGAGATGGATCTAATCGATAGCGATGTAGCATAGAAACATGAAATACGTCGTGCATCTGCTTCAATTCCAAAGGCAACTCTAACTGGTATACCACTGGTCCAACTCGCTTCAATACCCGATAAGGTCCTATAAACCTTGGACTTAACTTCCTTTTCCATCCAAATCTCATCACCTTTTTCCAAAGCGAAACCTTAAGAAATACTTGATCTCCCACATCAAATTCTATTTCCTTCTGTTTAAGGTCTGCGTACGATTTCTGTCTATCCGATGCTTCCTTCAACCGTGCCCGAATTACCTCAACCTTTCCCTCAGACTCTGCCACAATCTCTGGACCCAAAACTCGACATTCCCCTAATTCAGTCCAACACGTAGGAGTGCGACACTTCCGTCCATACAGCGCTTCATACGGTGCCATCTGAATACTGGCCTGATAGCTATTGTTGTATGCAAATTCCGCTAAAGGCAAATAGTCTTCCCAACTTCCTCTGAAGTCTATCACACAGCCTCTTAACATATCCTCTAACACTTAGATTACTCGCTCAGACTGCCCGTATGACTGTGGATGAAAAGCCGTAGTGAAATCTAATTTAGTGCCCATAGCCTGATGTAAAGCTTTCCAAAACCGAGACGTAAACCTTGGATCCCTATCTGAAATGATTGACACCGACACTCCATGCAACTTTACAATTTTCGCCACATACAACTTTGCCAACTTCTACAAAGAATAATCAACTTGCACCGGTAAGAAATGCGCGGACTTTGTCAACTGATCCACTATCACCCATACCGAGTCCTTCTTAGTAGGCGAAAGGGGAAGCCCACTAACGAAGTCCATGGTAATTCTCTCCCACTTCCACTGCGGAATCTTGATTGGCTGAAGTAATCCCGATGGAACTTGGTGTTCAGCCTTAACTTGCTGACACGTTAAGCATTTGCTGACAAACTCCGTAACTTCCCTCTTCAGACTAGGACACCAAAACTGTTCTCTTAGATCTCTGTACAACTTAGTACTTCTGGGATGCATAGCATAAGGGCTGCTATGCGATTCTCGAAGAATCTTCTGTCTTAACTCCTCATTCTTCGGCATACAAACCTTGCCCTTGAAACAATACACTCCTTCACTGGACATACTATACTCCTCTAAATCCCCATTCTGAACTTGTCGCATCTTAGCACTTAAATCATCATCTGCCAACTGACTCTCTTTTACCCCATCCAACCACATCGGCTTGACTTGCAACTCTGCCAGCAGACTTCCATCGTCATACAAACTCAGATGTGCGAACATCGCCCTCAGATCCAACACCACTTTCCGACTTAGGGCATCTGACACTACATTCGCCTTTCCCGGATGATATTCAATGGAACAATCGTAGTCCTTCAATAATTCCACCCACCTTTGTTGTCTCAAGTTTAACTCCTTCTGAGTCAACAGATACTTAAGACTCTTGTGGTCTGTGTAGATTACTGACTTTTCTTCATAAAGGTAGTGCCTCCACACCTTAAGAGCGAAGACCACTGCCGCCAATTCCAAATCATGCGTCGGGTAGTTAACTTCATGCGGCCTTAATTGTCGAGACGCATACACGACTACTTTCCCATCTTGCATCAGTATGCAACCCAACCCTGTATGGGAAGCGTCACAATATACCATGAAATCCTTCCTTGCCTCGGGTTGAATCAAAATCGGAGCTTCAGTCAACACCCTCTTAAGCTTCTCAAAGCTCTCTTGTTGCTTATCCGTTCATACAAAGGGTACTTCCTTCCTCAGTAACTTCGTCAGAGGTGCGGCTATTGATGAAAACCCTTCCACAAACCTTCTGTAGTAGCCTGCCAATCCCAAGAAACTACAAATTTCAACCACAGACTTAGGTGGTTTCCAATCCAGCACTGCCTCAATCTTTCGAGGATCCACCCTTATTCCTTCTGTGGATACCACATGCCCTAAGAATGCAACTTCCTTAAGCCAAAATTCACACTTGCTGAATTTGGCATAAAGCTTCTTCTCCCTTAGCACTTGTAACAATACCCGGAGATGCTCATCATGCTCTTCTTCAGACTTTGAATACACTAGGATGTCGTTGATGAACACAACGATGAACCTATCCAAGTAGGGTTGAAAAACTCGGTTCATCATATCCATGAACGCGGCTAGGGCGTTCGTCAATCCAAACGACATTACTAAAAACTCATAATGCCCGTACCTTGTCCTAAAGGCTGTCTTATGGATGTCCGCCTCCTTCACCTTAAGCTGATGATATCCCGACCGTAGATTTATCTTCAAAAATACTGCTGCCCCCTTCAGCTGATCGAACAAGTCATCGATCCTTGGCAAAGGATACTTGTTCTTGATGGTCAGCTTATTCAACTGACGATAATCTATGCACAT
The DNA here is from genome assembly GCA_025503065.1 of Gossypium bickii. Classification (NCBI taxonomy): domain Eukaryota; kingdom Viridiplantae; phylum Streptophyta; class Magnoliopsida; order Malvales; family Malvaceae; genus Gossypium; species Gossypium bickii. Next base: position 17,592,842 of record CP106709.1, read on the forward strand.
ACGCATAGTCTCGTCCTTCTTCTTCACAAACAAGACCGGTGCTCCCCATAGAGACACACTGGGTCGAATAAACCCACGATCGAGCAACTCCTGGATTTGAGCCTTGAGCTCAACCAACTCCTTTGGTGCCATCTGTATGGGGCAATTGACACAGGAGCTGTTCCTAGTAGCAAGTCAATTCCAAATTCCACTTCCCTATCCGGGGGTATTCCAGGTAATTCCTCTGGAAAGATATCCACAAAATCCCTTACTGTCCTTACTCCACTAACTCCCCCTTCCTTAGCATCCAACACGCTAACGAAAGTCAAGAAAGCCTTTCACCCTTTTCGAACCATCTTTACAGCCTTAAGTGCTGAAACTACATTAGACAAGTGGTTTCTTCTTTCTTCGATCATAACTATCACTTCATCCTCTGGGGTCCTTAATTCCATTCGCTTGGCTGTACAATCCAACACAACCCGATATTCCACTAGCCAGTCCATGCCAAGTATGAGATCAAACTCTCCGAAGGGAAGTTCCATCAAGTCGGCAGAAAATACTACGCCTTGAATTTCTAAAGGTATATTCCGAAAGATCTTATTCATCACTACAGTTTGACCTAGTGGGCTTACTACAGTCATCTCCCTAGCAGAAAGTTCAGAGGCTATGCCTAGTGTTTCCACTACACTACATCTAACATAGGAATGGGTCGAGCCCACATCAATCAGAGCAACATAAGGTTTACCGAATACAAGGAACGTACCGGTTATAACGTCCGACGCGTCTCCATCCTCCCTCTGGCGAACTGCGTACACTAGACCCGGCTGCCTTGCCTCAGTATTAGCAACACCTTTGCCCGGTGTTCCACGTCCTCTGCCAGCACCATTACCTCGGCCATTCGGACCACGACCTCGCTGAGGTTACTGTCCACCTCTACCAGCCTGATTAACATTCTGAGCTGCTGGTCGATTCCCATCTGGTTTCATAGGACAGTCCTTAATCATATGATCCTTGGACCCACACTTAAAGCATCCTCCTGTCTTTTTCCAACACTCCCTTAAGTGCTTTTTCCCACACTGATCACAAGTATGATACTGCCCTCCTGTAGCAGCTTGCTGACCTCGCGGCCCATCAACTTTAGGCCTTTTTTGAACATTCCCAGATGATCCTGACAATCCAAAACCTCTCTTTGGCCTATTCCGATCCGTGATGCGCCATCGAATCCTTAATCCCTTCAGCCACTTTAGCCTTCTCTACTAACGCAGAGAACTCCCGCTCCTGATGTGGAGCTATCAACAACCTCAGGTCATCCCTTAGTCCGTCCTCAAAACGGACACATCGCTCATGCTCCGTAGCTACTACTCCTCGAGCATACCGGCTCAACCTCAGAAATTCAACAGATGCCGCTATGGACTTGTTCCTTGAACCGACTCGAAATGCCTTCTCTCGCTCATCAGTATAACGCGTGCCGACATACTTCTTCTGATACGCCGCCTTAACATACTCCCAGGTGAGATCCTCAGCTGTGGCACCATCCCGAACTGTTAACTACCATTGATATGCTTCATCGCGTAACAGCGCCACCATTCCTTTCAGTTTCTCCTCAAGGGTCAGATCGAGCTCATCCATAATGCGCTCGGTTGTCTTCAACCAATATTCAGCCGTATTGGGAGCCACACCAGATACGCCACAGAACACCTCAGCTCTGTTAGCTCGGAGTCGCTCGGGTACAGACTTCCGAGCTCCCATATTTCCTCCAGCACCAGCCACCATTTCAAGAACTCGCAGCATAGCCTGCGATACAGCATCATCTCCCGTCTGATCCTACTGTTCAGTACCAACAGCTGGTGGTGGGGGTGGTGGTACCTCATTTTCAGATCATTGACCCGATCTAACGGGTTCCGACACGGTCATTCTACCTCTACCGCGTCCTCGCACATTACGTCCACGTCCCCTAGAGCTCATTTTTACGACCGTGACTTAATCTGATTAAGAAATTTTATGAATTAGTCCTTGTTTCACTGATTATTCGCGAAGAAATTTTATGAATAGAAGTTCAATAGTGGTTCTTTCGATCAATCAAAGTTTCAAGTCTTCTATCCTAATTCAGAGGAACACATTCATTCAATATTCCTACCACACACATTCATTATTCAAACATTTTCAGTCTATTCTTATCCTAGGGGTATTTTCGTCATTTGTCCTACAGGGTATTTTGGTAATAAATCGGGGTCAAATTGAAAATTTTAATAAACCAAGGGTATTTCTAAAAATTTGCAAAACTTGGAGTTCTTTTTGGGTTTCCAAATCGGTGTTGTTGCAGAAATTTTAAAATTCGGGGGTCATTTTGGTAATTTTGTAAAATAATGGTAATTTCGTAAATTTTCCAAATCAAGGTGTCTTGGTATTTCGCAAAGATAAGGTTTTTGGACATTTTTGCAAAATCAGAAAATTTTATTAAAATCAGGGGTGGTATGGAAATTTTGAAATCCAAGGGCATTTTAGTAATTTTTCCATTAGGGGTATTCAGGTAATTTTGTAAATCGGAGATATTTTGGAAAAGTTTCAAACTAAGTTTTGCTACAACTTAAAGAGGTAATTTGGTGATTTTAAAATCGAAGTTTTTATGAAAATACAGCTAATCCCTTTCGGGTTTTAGTTATTGGGTTTAGCCCGTGATTAAGTCCTCTTGGTTAGGGTGAATCGAAGCTACGCACCAGGTAGGATTCCAGCGAAGAGAAGGTGAGTTACTAGGACTACTTAAGTACCAGGCTCTTCCGAATCCAATCCTAGACATGCGCACAAAGGTTGCCACACCCTAACTCGACGACTTAGCCACAGGTTTGCTTACTTAGGCACTTAAGTCTTATATACTTGTTGGGGTAAACTAGTCCTAGGGTTCAAGTACTTAGTATACTAATCTACGTTCCATTTCTACCCTTCTACAAGTCATACCATAATTCACACAATTGGTAGAGGTACATACCTGGTGGACCTCGGGTCGGAGACTTGGGTGCCATGCCTAAAAAATCCTGCTCAATTTCACAAAACTTTCAAAAAAAATTCATTTGGGCCTAAATTTTAAAACATTGTGGGCTTTAAACCCCAGGCCGAGAGTTTAAAACTGGGCTCTGATACCAAGCTGAAGCACCTCAAACCCGGCCCACGAGCCCTGACAGGATCTGGTATGTTCCTGGGGAAAATATTTGAAAGTCTGTTTGTTACTTAAGAGAAATTCGTGTGGTTTTGAGAGAAATTTTATATTTTCTTTGGGTTGGGCTCGAGTTGGAAATAAGTTGATTTTTAAAATCCAAGTTTTTATAAGACTTTAAATCAGAGAAAATATCGAGTTGTTTTAAAGTTTACTATAAATTGAAAACCATTTGGTTAGGGTGTCCAAATCACTTAGAGTCATTTTTTTAATAAAATTTACTTAATCCTTAATTTGATAAAAATTAATAACATCTTAAAATCGAATAAAAAGCATGCATAAGACAGTTCATACTATGGCCTTATTACATCGAAAACGAAACCCCAAAATAAATCCAAATTACTTAAAATAAAACAAGTCCAAAAATAAAGTAGAATCCAAACTGAGCATGGCCACCACTAAGCTCCTGCCGACCCGGTCCATCACTGATCATCACCTGAAAAATATTCCCACAACGGGGTGAGTCATACAGACTCAGTGTGTACAACCAACACTAAGTCCAATAGTTTAGGCATAACAGTCCATACAAATACATTTAGCAAAAATAAAGAAAATGATGCAACCCGAACCCAAACCTAGGTACCATCCGCTACACATCACCCGTACCAACCTGCACACCGTGGGGACTACTAAGTTAACCCTCCATCCGCTACACACCATCGAAGGCAGTCGCTGCAGTCGACGTGCTCATCGCCCTTATAAAATTCGTGGCATAGCCACCAGATAAAATATTTTGTGTCACGAGACACCACATTCAGATACTGTGTCACCACATTCAGATATTGTGACCGAAGTCACCACATTCAGATATTGTGACCGAAGTCACCACATTCACTTCCCCTTTCATAATAACCCATATGCCCATGTCATACATATCATGCACAGATTATGTCCCATTCTTTACTTCACATTCTGATAATTTCACATATGCTATAACAGGTCACATTATAATCCTAGTAGGAGTAGAAAAACGTACCTGAGTACTTTGTACCATTGCATGGTACCTTTGGCCACATTCACATTAATAACAACATATATATATATCACATTTATTGCCTTAAATCTATTAAGAGCTAGTGTGGGGTACACACCTGATATTAACGCTTTCCTGAAAACCCGAAAACCCGATCTAACGCTTTAGATCCCTAACTCCTACATTCGACCAACCTTAAGCACTTAGCAAAAAGCCATTCGGCTACATGATCATATCCCGAAGGATTTAATGCAACCAAAATCTTACCTTGTTGCCGATTTGATTACTAATCAAATCCCGAAATTCCACGGTATCTCTTCCTTGCAATCGGTCTACACTAAATCACTTAACAGAGTAGCTTTTGGCTTTTGAACATGTAAGAAATAGATCAAAGTACTAAAATAGGGCCTTGGCCGAATGTCAGATTCACTTACCTTGTGAATCTTAAATCCCGAAAACTATCACTTCTTTGTAGTACTGTCGAAATCCCTAAAGATATATGTTAGATCAATTTCTAACATTTAATCATAACAAATGGCCCTTGGCCGAATATTACACATGCCTTACCTTAGATATTGAAATCTCGAAACCTCCTTATAGTCGACTAGAGACAGATCCCAAAAGAGTCCTTTAGTACAAAAGTCGGCAGCACCTTTGCTTGAAGCTCCAAAGATATTCGGCTATGGCCTAGATGTGGATCAACAATTTTGGCTTTTGAGCAAGTGAAGGAATCGGCTTTAACAAGGGTGAAGAGGAAGGATATGAAGCTTTTAGGGGTTACGGCAATGGTGAACCAAGGAGTAGGAGGTTTCGACTAGAATAAATAAGAGAAAAGAAAACTTAGAGAGAGATAGAGTGGAAATTCGGTTAGAGAAAAAAGATGAGAAGGAAAAGAAAAGCAAAGTAAAAAGATGGACACTCTTGCTAAGGATTTCGGCTAACACTCAAACACTAGCCTTTCCTTGCTTTTCTCCTCTTTTAACTCTTCTTCCTTTATTCAAAATAATTAAAAATAAATCTACAATTATCCCCTTAGCTTTAGCCGAATTTTAAAAGAATCCAGACCCATCTAAAACTCCTTCCTCAGTCCCCCTATGCCGTCCACCTCTACTCCCTATTTGCCGAAAATTAAAGGCCCAAAATATTGCTTCCCTTGTGACTCGAACCTTGGCCCATCTACACCTGTTGTGGCGTCATTTCCAGAGGCCCTAAGTGGCACCTCCAAGCCACTTTTCCAAGCCCGTTTGTATGTCATATTTTGCCTACTAATTCTCTTAAGGCCACCTTGCTTTAGTTCCCTCTTTTAAACTTTAAATTCGAATAATTTCTAAGGCAGTCACTACACCCTAGGGTTCACAAAATTCATACAACACATTGTAACACACAAGGCATGCTATTTCATATAATTCAACAAAATGCACAAGCCCAATTTCAGGATATTACAATCAGATTAATGCGTCTAAGACCAATGTGGTTTTCTCTAATGGGGTGGATGAATAAATTCGAAGGAAGTTGTGCGATAATCTTAGATTTCGAATGACTCAGAATCTAGGAAAATATCTTAGTGTTCCCTTATTTCATGAAAGGATAACGAATAGTTCCTTTTCGTTTATAGTGGACAAGGTTCAGATAAGTTACAAATTTAGGATGCTAGGAAATTGTTTATTACCGGTAGGGTTACTCTAGCCCAACTTGTTCTCTTATCTATCCTTAAAGGTTTCCATGCAGTCCTTACTTATTCCTCAAGGGTTTAGTGAAGAAATCGAATGTCTGGTGCGGAAGTTCATTTGAGGGAGGAATTGGGTAAGTAAGAAGGTATCACTAGTTAGTTGGCAGGCAATTTGTCAACCAAAAGCTTACGGTGGGCTTGGATTTTGCCAACTTAAATACCAAAATAATTTATTTATGCTGAAATTTAGTTTTAATATGGTATCTAACAATGAATCCTTGTGGCTGCGAGTTCTCAGATCTAAGTATGGGGTTAAAGAAGGCATTCCAAAAGACACCTCTCGTAATAAGTGTTCCTTCCTTTAGAGGTCTCTTTCTAGAATCTGGCCTTTGCTTCGCGACAATTTATTTTGGTCAGTAGGTAATAGGGAAAGTATTAGATACTGGAAGGATAATTAGATATCAACGGTTGGCCCTTTGGTTAATCACATCCCTTCTTATTCCAAACTTGATTTAGACTGTTCCCTCCAGGAGTTGGTTACTGAGAGTAGATCGTGGAATATGGATATATTTTGGGTTTGGATCACCAAATGCAATGTAAGTATTCCTCCCTCACAACCTTTTGTGAGACTAGATAAAATTGCTTGGGTTGGGTTTATTTCTAGGGCCTTTTGGTATAGAGAGCCTATCAGATGCTTAGAGAGGGGTCATGAAATTCGAGAGATGATATTTGGAGGATGGTGTGGAAATTTTCGAGACCACAGAGGTTTCGATTGTTTCTTTAACTTTCTTTTAAGGAGAGGTTAATCACACAGGTGAAACGAGTAAGGTGAGACTTAGGGGAAGAGGAGTGTTGCACAGTGTGTAGGAAAGCACTTGAAGATGTTGTTCGTGCCTTTAGAGATTGTTCCAAGGCTAAAGAAGTGTGGTTCCTACTTATACCACTGGAAAAGCAAGACAATTTCTTTTCAGGGAACCTACAAGAATGGCTTGAATCCAATTTGGGGAATCGATATAGATTTTCCTTAAGAGATGTGTATTGGCAGTACTTCTTTGGCCTAATAGTGTGGCGTATTTGGAAGAACCAAAATCTTCTCATATTTCAAAGAATTTGGTAGAGCGTTGATGAAATGATTAAAACTTCATACAGTTGGGCCTTGCAATATACCTCTTCTCAAAAGGCATCGTATTTTATGGGGCTAAGTACTGAGATATCAATCACAGAAGAAGGTAATTGGGCTGTCTAAATACTGATGACACTGTGAAATTAAATTTTGAGTTGGCCACCGCTGAAGAGATATTGAAGGATGGTAATGGGGGTTGGATCCTATGGTTTAATAGGAGTTTAGGTCGTTGTTCAGTATTTAATGGGGAATTATGGGGCATTCTTGATGGCTTGAAGATTTTAAAAAGATGAAAGTATGATGGAGTGTTGATGGTCACTGAACTAACTATAAATATGACAACGGCAAGCGCACCTATCAAACAATAGTATAGCTATGGTGAGTAGAGAATATCATATCCACGAGGACTAAAAGTATTAGTAATTACTGTATTTCTATTATCTAGCAGATTATTTAGAGTGATGTATTTTAATCTAAAATTACTAAACTAATCTAACTAAGAACACAACAGAGAATGAATCAATGAATTGATCGAATATTAACTAATGAGAGAGACAATACCCAGGAAAGAATCCACCTTGACTTCACCATTTTATTAAGAATCTAAATTAAACGATTTATTCACTTGTGTCTAAATCCATAAAAATCCCTAAATTATGTTAATATCTCTTTCGAGAGTAAGAACTACTGACTCTAGGTTGATTAATTGAAATATCTTTCTAATTAAAACCCCTATTGTCGCATTAACTTGATCTATGGATTACCTTATTAGATTTGACTCTAATCTGGTAGATTTATGTCGTCCTATTTCTAGGATTGCATGCAACTCCACTCAATTATTCTAAATCTACTCTTAAACAAGGACTTTCACTCCATTGAATTAAGCACATTAAACATTAATTAATATCCCAGAAATATTAAAACAATAAATAAGCATACATAATTGATAATAAGAATAAAGTATTTATCGCGTAAAAACAAAAATTAAATAAAAGTATTCATCATAGGTTTCATCCTCCCTAGGTATCTAGAGAATTAGTTCATAATCCTGAATGAAAACATCTCAAAGTTAGAATAACCACAAGACATAAAGGAACTCAATAAAACTTCGAAAGAAATTAAAAAGAGATCTTCAATCTTAATGGAGATCCACTTCTGAGTTGATTCCAATGGTGTTCTTCGAGTGTTTTCTTCGATCTTCTTTGATTTCCCCATTATGTCTTCTTCTAAATGGTATTAATAGATTTTAGAATGCTCAAAAAGCTTAAAAATTGAGTTTTTCCGTGTATTTGGGAAGCAGGGTGCAAAATCGACACGGGCTGGCACATGGGCATGTGTCCAGCCCGTGTGCCTCACACGGGCGTATGCCCAGCACATGTGGAAATGCCCAGGCCGTGTGGATCCTGAAAACAGCTCTATTTGTCCGATTTTGGCTTATTTTTTTGCTTCTTTCACTCCCAAATGCTCTCCTAAGTATAGAAACATGAATTTAAAGGATTAGGAGTATCAAATTCACTAATTTGCATAATTAATCATCCAAAAATGCATGAAGAATGGGATTAGAACATGTTACTTTTATAGCTTATCAAGTGTTGAACAGAACAAATAGTCAAGAAGCCATTTGGGCTATTCAGGAATCCCTCTTCAAGACATCTTCTTCAGCACTTAGGCGCATTCAATAGAACTTTTCAATGGAAGCTCGAGTATATACCTTGTGAAATGAACTTTGAAGCTGATTATATTACTAAAATGTCTGAAAACAGTGTTTAGAACCAATTAAGGACATTACGAGTTTTTAATGGTGCCTTCTGGCTTAACTAATGCCCTACGACATTTATAGGTTTGATGAATCGGGTTTTCCAGTCACATTCTGATAGATTCGTTCTTGTTTTTATTTATGATATATTGATCTGTTATAAAATTGATTCAGAGCATGCTCAGCATTTAAAAATTTGTAATACAGAAGGTTTATTAAGAATTTCTCTTTAATTGTATTGTTGATGATGAAGTTATTGCAGGGACACATTTAATTTGTTTAGTCAGTTAAGTGCCAGCGGAGTTTTGATCAGTTGAAAACTTTATTGATAGAAGCTATGGAACTAATTCAGCCTAACTCTAGAAATGAATTCATTGTTTACAGTAATGCTTCACTCAAATGACCTTGAATCATGCTAGTTCGATTATTACAGAGCTGAGAGTTAAACCGCTATTTTTTTAGTGAATTTGTGAGTTACAAAGAAAAGATCTGAATTTGTTAACTAAACGGGAAAAGATTCAGAATGATCAGATTACCAATTTCAGAATTGATTGTGATGATAGTTTATATTTTAGAAAACGAATTTGTGTGCTGAACAATTCTGAAAAATTATATAAGACATCTTACATGAGGTTCTTAGCAGCGTCTATTTGTTTTAAACTAGACAAAGACAAAATGTGTAATGACTTAAGATAGAGTTATTGGTGGGTGGGAATAAAACGTGAAAGTTCAAAGTTTGTACCGAGATATTTGGAATGTCAACAGGTCAGAACTGATTATTAAGTTCTGACTGAATTATTTTGGTATATTATGATTTTTGAGTAGGAATGAGAGCGAGTTATGATGAATTTCGTATATGGACTACCTTTAACGTCAAGGAAGAAAGATTTGATCAGAATCGTTATTATCAAAATGTTGATATCAGATCATTTTTTTTCGGTCAGATTGGTTTATTCGCTTCAAAGAGTTGTTTGTATCTAATATTCACCTTTAGGTTCTGGAGTAATCTTCACGAAGCTATGACGTAAACAGATGGATAGTAGGAATGAATAATGTAGACTTTGGAGGACATATTATAGTGTTGTATCATAGAGTTCAATTGCGTGAGAACAAGCTTTTTATTAGGTGAGAAATTGAGGACGAAATTTTCTAAGGGGGAGAGTTGTAAAAACCCATTTTTCAATGGTGTTGGAAATAGTAGTTTTGAGACCACAAATCCGATGAGTGAATTCGCAAATATTATAACTTAATATTTATGAGTCGAATATAACATTATGTTAAATTTTAATTTGATCATTTTTTGCTAATTGAACAAACAATTAAGTACAAGTGGTTTGTCCCTAAGTCAAGTAGTTTTAGAAAATGAGGTTTCGAGACCGTGTTTCTGTAAATTGAGCTCGAAAATATTTTTATTAAATATTTATGGAGTGACTATATAGGTGTATTGAAGTTTGATTCAGAAATTTTAGCGATTGAATTGTTAATTAAGGAAAAGGACTAAATCGTAACAACTGTAAAAACTTAATTTCCATTGAATTTAGTTGTCAAATGACTTAATTAAATTTTATTAAGGGATTTAAGTGGTAATTTAGCCACTTTCATAATTTTTGGATCGTGAGTAAACATTAGTGTCACGTTAATAGTCATTTTTTATTAGGTAAGTTCGTAAATTGGTTAAACTAATTAGTTACTGATTTTGAGATTTAATATCTAATTATATATGTTGTGATTAAGTTTAATTACTTGTTAAATGGTAAGGGATGAAATGGGCTAAGTTGTAATGTTAATTAAATTATACGTTATGTTTGAAAATGGGAAACTACATGGATGAATTCTTGTGTTGAAATAATGTGTATATAACTAAATGTTATAAGATATGAAACACGGCCTGTATGAACCTCATGAATGCTTAGGATACAAATGACATGTCATTATGTGATGTCCAAGAAACCAACTAAAAATCTGACCAAGGCAAGTGCAGCTATCAATTAATAATATAGCTACGGTGAGCAAAGATATCGTTCCCACGAGGACTAAAACTGCTGGTAATTACTCTCTTTCTATTATTTAACCAAATAATTGGAGCGGTTGATTGATAACTAAATTAACTAAATTAATTAACTACAAATGCGGCAAAGAATAAATTAGGAAAGTAAACGAGTAAACAACCAATAACCGAAACAATACCCGGGACAGAATTCACCTAAATTTCATTTGTCATTACCAATCTAAATTATGCAATTTTTTCACTTAGTATCTTGATCCGTAGAAATTCCTAAATTATGCTAATATCTCTCTTCAAGAATAAGAGCAATTGACTCTAAGTTGATTAATTGAAATTTCTTTCTAATTAAAACCCCTATTATCGCATTAACTCGATTTATGAATTCCCCTATTAGATTTGACTTCGATCCGGTAGATTTATGTCATCCTTTTTCTAGGATTGCATGCAACTCCACTCAATTACGTTAGATCTACTCTTAAACAGGTTATATTCCTCCTCTGATTTAAGCACATTAAACATGAACCAATAGTTTAGGAATATTAAACCAAGAATTAAGCACACATAATTAAGAACAAGATCCATCATAGGCTTCATCTCCCTAGGTATTTAGAAAATTAGTTCATGCCTGCACATAAAAACATTCAAAAGACAATACATCCGAAAAAAATAAAGAAACTCATTATAATCTCCTAAGAAATCAACTCGGTGTCTTCAATCTTGATAGAAATCTACTTCAAAATCAGCTTCAATTGTGTTTTTCAAGTTGTTTTCTTGAGTATTCTATGACGACTCTCTCATATCTTTTTACTTTTGTCATATATATGTCTCAGAATGCTCGAAAAACCCAAAAAATTGTGTTTTTCTGCTGTTTGGAGTGCAATTCGTGAAATCAAAACGATTTGCCACATGGTCGTGTGGAATGGTCTAACCCATGTGGCTCTTGTAACTTGCTCCGATTTTTGCTCGCTTTTCACTCATTTTGCTCCCAAATGCTCTCCTAAGTATAAAAACATGAATTAAAGGATTAGGAGCATAAAATTCAAAATTAACATAATATAATCATCCAAAAATGCATTAACAATTAAACTAAAACATGTTACTTTTAGCACCTATCAAATATCCCTACACTTAAGCGTTTGCTTGTCCTCAAAGCAAAATCTTAAACCCACAATCAAGTTAATTTCTCTCAATTTATTATTTCTTTTGATAATGTCTTAAGATAATTTACAGATAACCATACATTGAAAATTCACACTAAAATGACACTAAACAGTACAAGCAATCCAAGCAGAGAATTTTAACCTTTAAATTCATTAGGTATCTTATCTATCTACAAAATTACTTGAAATTCAAAATCAACAAGAAATAACATCCTCACTAAAGATTCACTCAAGCACTCAAAGTGTTTAAGGTTCAAATAATGTGCACTCAATAGTCAAACGAGAAATGTTATTACTAGAGGCTTGCTTGAAAATCAAATTTCCACCACTATAAATGAGATGACACATCAATCAAGAGGTCTTTACAAGGCTGTAATGGGGCTTAGGTTAAAGGAATGGAAAAGGTCAGAAAAGTTTGTTATAATCGAGGGTCGAATTCGTAAGTTACCAAATTAGAAAAAAAATAAGTTGTTGAATTAAAAGAATTCACATCAACAAGAAATAAATAATAAAAATGAGCTTTTCAACAAAATATGATACTAATGATTCAAGCTCAATCAAATTTTTTTTTTTTTTTTTTTTATTTCTTGATTTTATTTCTACTTTTTTATTTTTTTTAGAACAAAGTTGAATTCAACAAAACATATGATGAAATATAGTCAGACAACTAACCAAATCAAATCTCGACAAAAATGGAGTCAATAAAAGGGAGAATTCACAACATAGATATGGGTTACGAGTTAAAATTAATGGGTTATAGCAAAAAATGTGTTAGGATCAACGGGGTTTACTAGAGAATAATACAATATGTAAGATTTTTTGGGTATATTTATTAGTTCTATGATGAAGTGAGCTTGTATGTTTAAATTTCACATCTTGAGAAGAAGCTCGCGTTATAAAATTTTAGTTGATATAATTATTCAAGACTTAGTTCAACTTTCTAAGTTAGGTAATTTATCAATTCAATCTCGATTCTAACCCTTTAATTTAGCTTTTATCCAAACCTTTAACCCGAGCCCATTACAACCCTTTTTAAAGACCTTTTGATTTGTGTATTATCTCATTTTATAGTGGTGGATATTTGATTTTCATACAAGCCTATGGAATTAACTTTTCATGTTTGACTTTTGAGTGCTTAGTTTGAACCTTAAACACTTTTGAGTGATTTGAGTAAATCTTTAGTGAGGATGTCAATTCTTGTCAGTTTCAAATCAGAGGTAATTATTTAGGTAAGGGGAAACACCTATGTTTTCGTGCTATAAAAACTATGACTTTGACTGTTTGAATCTTTAGGACCCTTCTACTTAAATTATCAATGTATGAATTATCTTTGAATTATGATGAAACACTATTGATGAATATTATGAATTAAGGAAGTTCATTTTAATTGTGAGTTGAGAATTTTGCTTGAGGACAAGCAAATGCTTAAGTGTGGGGGTATTTGATAAACCGTAATATATACATATTTTAATCCCACATTTAGCATACTTTTGGATGATTTATTCCCTGAATTGTGGAATTTGGTGCTCCTAATCCTTTAATTTAATGTTTTATACTTAGGAGAGCACTGGAGGATGAAAAGAACGAGAAACGGGCCAAAAACAGAGAAAATAGGCCAAAGTACGAAATTCACATAGTCTGGGCTTGAGACACACAGTCGTGCCTCTTTAGCAGACCCTTACACGGCCTGGTCTCGATTCACGCGGGCGTGCCACACGGGCGTGCCCCTGACGTGACCTTTTTAATTCTATTCCGAATAGGGTACTTAGAGGCAAAGAAAGACATTCCAAAAGCCTATATAAGTACCCTAGATGGCAACCTAAAAGGGGCGTGCAGGTAGGCCGAGGAGCCAAGCCAGAGAGGCCAAATTGTGGGATATACTCGAAGAAAGCTAATTGATTTATCTCAAGAAGCCGGAATCATACTCAAGACGGAAGATCTTTTCTTCAATTTCCTTCAGGGGGTTTTAGGGTTTTTCTTATGTTTTGTTTTATATTTTATTCTGAGATGTATTCTTTTATAATTGTGAACTAAACCCCTCAAATACCTGAAGGGGATGAAACCTAAGATGGATCTTGTTATTATTTTCTGAACTATATGATAAATACTTGATTTGTTCTTAATTATGTGTTCTTAATTCTTGTTTTAATATTTCAGGATATTGATTCAAGTATTGATGTGCTTAGGCAATGGAGCAAAAGTCCCTGTTTAAGAGAAGATCTAGCATAGTTAAGCGGAGTTGATCGCAACCCTAGAAATAGGATGATGAATATCTGTCGGATTAGGGTCAAACCTAATATGGGAGTCCATAGATCGAGTTAATGCAATTCTAGGGGTTTTAATTAGAATGAGATTTCAATTAATCAACCTAGGGTTAGACGTTAGTAGCCTCGAAAGAGGTATTAATATAAATTAGGGAATCCTACGGATCAAGTCAAGTGAATAAATAAATGCAGTTCAGAGAGTTAAATAACAAGTGAAGTCTAGGTGGATTCTTCCTCAGGTATTGTCTTAATCAATTGGTTTTTCCCAAAAGTATTTTCCCAATTCATTCTCTGTGTCTTAGCATCTTTATCTTAGTAATTAGTTAGTTTTAGATTAAACAACAATTCCCTTAACTCTTAGGCTAAATAATAAAAAGATAGTAATTACTAGTACTCTTGGTCCTTGAGGATACGATACTTCCGGTCTTGCCATTACTATACTACCAAACGATAGGTGCGCTTGCCTCAATCATTGTCATAAGTTAATTTCTATGGTCGATCATTCATTATATAAATTTTAAGACTTTCAGACATACGATCAGCATATCAAATCAATAATGTGGTCTCGACATGCATAACCAAGCAAGTTCTAGAATAACAAATCAAGTTGGCATACTGACAACCAAAAATAAAACGAGGACGGAAAATATATGCTCTATAGGCTCAAAAGCTCACAAAAAGTTATGGTTTTGATGTCAAACTTGTAATTTAAAATTCCAAAATAATATTTCAATTCAAGGAGATAACCTAAAATAATAATTGCTGCAAAACAACTTATCATGCTTGACTCTTTCGTGCCTTAAAGTATAAATCACACAATTCACAAAAATCCATAAATAAATCCCAAAATAGAATTAATACAAACTCTAAATTAAAAAAATAACTTCAATGATAAGTGTGAAAAAATTACTCAAACACAAACAACAATTCAGGGATTTTATCGTATAAAAATATAAACAACTTCCCCACACTTAAGATGTACATTGTCTTCAATGTACAAACAGATAGAAACATAATACACAAAATATCATAAGGGATGGAGAGAACTGAAATTGTCCTAAATTTGGATGAATTCACTAGAATAGTAAAAATCGAAATCGTAGGCGATTCTAAGTGAAGTACATGTTTCCGAACAAACTAATAAGAAAAATAGACAAAAAAAAGATAGAGAGATAACAAAATAGAAAAATAATCTACAAAACAATAAAAGTACAATGCATAATAAAATAAATAAAAATAAAAATAAATAAAACATAAAACTAAATGAAATCATTTTGGTTGGGGTAGGAAAGAAACAAAAGAAGAAGAAAAAACTAGCTTTAAAAAGGAAAAAAGAAAAGGTAGATGGCCATATGCCAGGCTATGTGAGCCATATGGTCGTGTGCGCCACACAGCCTTGTAGAATCGCCCAGACCGTGTGTGGTAAAAATATAGGTAAAAATAAGCCCAGTATCCACACAGCTAAGGACACACCGGTGTGTCTAGGCCATGTGCGATGATCCTTCACTTCTCCTACACCCGTGTGCAAGGCCATGTGTCTCACACAGTCTACCACATGCACGTGTAACATGCTGTGTGTCTCACACGATTATGTCTTCAACCCTTGTAACTTTCCGTGCCCATGTGCGTTAGATTAAAATTGAAACAAAAAATTAGCTCCAGTATGCACATGACCTGATATATGCCTGTGTGTCTATGCCATGTGTCCCACACGATCGTGTCTCTAGGTCGTGCGAATCACCCTAGATCGTGTAGACCCTTTTTAAAATTTTTTTTCAAAAGTTTTTTTCTTTTTTTTTTTTTCAATTATTTTGAAGATTTTTTTAAATTTTCTTTCTTTTTTTGAATTTTTTTCTTTTTTGAATTTTTATTTTTTTAAATAAAATGAATAAGTAAGTAAAATAAAAACACTTGGGTTGCTATCGAGAAGCACTTATTTAGAGTCTAAGCTTGACTTCCCTTTTCAAGCTAACTATTAAGGTGGATCTTAGAGCCGAAGCTCTTCTCTCTCGTTATCAGTATTACCACTAAAATAAAGTTTGAGACGAAGATTTTTTACCTTGAATGTGCCGTAATTAGGTGTATTACCTCAATAGTTTCGTATGGAAATATGTAATGTACCACAAATGGGTTCCACCCTCTTGACTTAATATCTGAAGGGAACATTCGTGGATCTGATTTGTCTAGCAGCACTTTGTCCCTAATTTTGAATTGGTTCATCCTTTTTACATGCACATTATGGCGTTGCTTATTTATTTCTTTGACTGTTCTTAGGTTCTCATTAACCTTTGTTCGCCATTCATCTAATTCATCGAGCTGCACCATTCGTTCTCCATTTATCCCTTGATTTTTATCACCTTGAGATGGACACTATTTGAACATGTATTCATTAGTAAATTCCTGCAAAGAATGTCAAGCCACATGATTAATAACATTATCAGAATAACGAGTATCATCTCGCTCTTTATGAACTCTAACAAAATCACGTGCTTGACAAGTAACCTTTTCATCACCTACACTAAGCACAAGTTCACCACTACCCACATCAATAACAATTCTAGCAATGGTTAAAAATGGTCGACCTGAGATCATGGGTACCTCAATATCCTCATCCATGTCCAATATAACAAAATCAAGAAGGAATATAAATTTATCGACTTTAACAAATACATCTTCAATAATACCCCTATGATACCTAATTGATATGTCAGCTAATTGAATATCCATCCTATTGGGTTTTGGTTCCTCGAGACCAAGTTGTTTGAACATGAAACACCCCACACCCGGCCCACGAGCCTGAACCGGATCTGGTATGTTCCTTAAGAAAATCGGTTTTGAAATTCTTCCATACTTGGAAAAAAAATTGTGTATTTTGAGAAAAATATGGGTTTGGGTTGGGCTTAGATTGAAAGCCCACTTGCCTTACTTAAAAATCATTTAATTAGGGCGACAAAATAATTTGGGGTTTACTTAAAAAAAATAATTTTACTTAAGCTTAAATATAAAATAGTTCATAGCATAGTAGTTAAAGAAAATAAAAGTAACTAAATAAAACTATGACCTTTTTGGCCTTATTACATCAATAATTCCCAAACTTAAAAACTTAAAATACTTAATAGAAATAAAGTCCTAAATTTAAAAATCCTTTCTTGCTGTGCATGGCCACCTTTAGCTCCTGCCGACCCGGTCCATTATTGCTCATTACCTGAAAAATAGTCCCACAAAGGGGTGAGTCAACAGACTTAATGTGTACACAAACTAACAATCAACAATTCAGGCATACATGTTCATATCAAAGACATATTCATATAAAAATGATGCAACCCAAACCCAAGCCTATTTCTCCATCCGCTACACACCACCCGTACCTGCCAATCACACCGTGGGGACTACTAAGTCGACCCTCCATCCGCTACACACCATCGAAGGCAGTCGCTGCAGTCGACGTGCTAATCGCCCATATAATTTGTGTCATTAGACACCATATTCAGATAATGTAACCGAAGTTACCAAATTCAGATAATGTAACCGAAGTTACCATATTCAAATTATGTGACCGTAGTCACCATATTCCGTTGGTGAGACCGAAGTCAACACCTTCTTCCCCTTTCACATATAACCCGAAATGCCCACATATTTATCATGCACAACATACTTATCTTTTCCTCATTCATATTGCTATTCACATGTTAAAAATATAACATATTCATAATCCTAGCAGAAGTAGGAAACGTACCTGGGTACTTTTTACCACATTTGTGGTACTTAACCACATTCACATTCTTATACATATTCATATATTAAAAATAATTGCCATATGATATATCGAAAGTTAGTGTGAGTACACACCTGATTTGCTTAATAGGTTCCTTGATATCCCGAAGAAATCGATCTGTTGCTTTAGATCTCAATCCCTATATTCGGCCAAATTATTTAAACACATAAATAAACCTTTTTGACCTTAAAACCAAATCCTAGTAGGATTTGTATTTCTAAAGAATAAACCTTGGCCGATTGGATCTATGGACTTACCTTAAAATTTCCAAATCCCGAATGTAATCCTTGCTTTGTATGTTTGTCAAAATTCCTATAGTTTCATGTTAGGCTTAAATCTCACATATAATCCATAACTTTGACCAAATATGTGTATATCTTACCTTAGATTCTTGAATCCCGAATGATCTCTTCCTTGTAGTTGATAGCACTAGAAATCTCGAAACACTCCTTGGGTCTCTATCGGAGATGATCGATGTTGGTACTCCGTGTAACCTTACGATCTCTGCCACATATAACTTGGCTAACTTCTGAAGGGAATAGTCGATTCGCACCGGAATAAAATGTGCGGACTTGGTAAAACGGTCCACTATCACCCATACCGAGTCCTTCTTAGTGGGCGTAAGGGGAAGCCCACTAACGAAGTCCATGGTAATTCTTTCCCACTTCCATTGGGGAATCTCAATTGGTTAAAGTAATCCCGATGGAACTTGGTGTTCAGCCTTAACTTGCTGACACGTCAGACACTTTCCCACGAATTCAGTCACTTCCCGCTTAAGATCAGACTGCCAAAATTGTTCCCTTAGATCTCTATACAACTTGATGCCTCCAGGATGCATAGCATATGGGCTACCATGCGCTTCTTGAAGAATCCTTTGTCTCAACTTCTTATCCTTCGGCAAACAGACCTTTCCTTTGTAGCACAATACTCCTTCTTCATTGACGCCATAATCCCCTAATTCTCCGCTCCGTACTTGCTGTAACTTAGCACTTAGATCCTTATCAGCCAACTGTCCCTCTTTCACCTCCTTTAGCCATGTGGGCTTGACTTGTAACTCTGCCAACAGGCTCCCATCATCATACAGACTCAAGTGAGCGAACAAAGCCCTTAGATCCGACACAACCTTCCGACTTAGGGCGTCTGCTACCACATTCGCCTTGCCCGGATGGTACTCTATCGAGCAATCGTAGTCCTTCAGTAATTCCACCCACCTGCGTTACCTCAAGTTCAACTCCTTCTGAGTCAACAAGTACTTAAGGCTCTTGTGGTCCGTGTAGATCACTGACCTTTCTCCATAAAGGTAGTGCCTCCAAACCTTGAGAGCGAAAACCACTGCTGCTAGTTCCAAGTCATGGGTTGGATAATTAACCTCATGAGGCCTTAACTGCCGAGACGCATAAGCGACTACTTTTCCTTCTTGCATTAGCACACAACCTAACCCCGTGTGCGAAGCGTCACAGTACACCATGAAATCTTTTCCTGCCTCCGGCTGAATTAACATTGGAGCTTCTGTCAACACCTTTTTAAGATTTTCAAAGCTCTCCTGTTGCTTATCCGTCCATACAAAGGGTACTTCCTTCCTTAGCAGCTTTGTCAAAGGCGCGGCTATTGACGAGAATCCTTCCACGAACCTTCTGTAATAGCCTGCCAATCCTAAGAAACTTCGGATTTCAGCCACAGACCTAGGTGGTTTCCAATCCAACACCGCTTCGATCTTCCTAGGGTCCACTCTTATTCCTTCGGCGGATACCACATGTCCTAAAAATGCCACCTCCTTAAGCCAAAATTCACACTTGCTGAATTTGGCATAGAGCTTTTTTTCCCTTAACACTTCCAACACCACTCGGAGATGCTCATCATGCTCCTCTTCCGACTTAGAATACACCAAAATATCGTCGATGAACACAACGACGAACCTATCTAAATAGGGTTGGAAAACCCGATTCATCATGTCCATGAACGCAGCTGGAGCGTTCGTTAACCCAAACAGCATCACCACAAACTCAAAATGGCCGTATCTTGTCCTAAGGCCGTCTTATGGATATCTGCCTCATTCACCTTTAACTGATGATATCCCGACCTTAGATCTATCTTTGAGAACACAGCTGCCCCTTTCAGCTGGTCGAACAAGTCGTTTATCCTTGGCAAAGGATACTTGTTCTTGATGGTCAGTTTGTTCAACTGACGATAATCTATGCACATACGCATAGTTCCATCCTTCTTCTTCACAAATAGGACCGGTGCTCCCCATGGAGACACACTAGGTCGGATGAACCCACGATCCAACAGTTCTTGGATTTGAGCCTTGAGCTCTACTAACTCCTTCGGCACCATTCGGTAAGGAGCGATTGCCACCGGAGCTGCTCCCGGTAGCAAATCTATTCCAAACTCCACCTCTCTATCTGGGGGTATTCCTGGTAATTCATCTAGGAACACATCTACGAAGTCCCTTATCGTCCTAACTCCATGAACACCTTCATCTTTTCCTCCCAACGCACTTACGAAGGCTAAGAACGCCTCGCACCCTTTCCTAACCATCTTCTCGGCCTTCAGCGCCGAAACCACATTAGACAAGTAGTTCCTTCTTTCTCCGATCATCACTACTACCTCATCTTCGGGGGTTCTTAGTTCCATACGTTTAGCCGCACAATCCAACACGGCTCGATGTTCTACTAGCCAATCCATTCCAAGTATAAGCTCAAACTCTCCGAAGGGTAACTCCATTAAGTCAGCCCAAAAGTTCACTCCCTGAATCTCTAGGGGTACATTCCGAAAGATCTTGTCTACCACTACGATTTGACCTAATGGGCTTACTACAGTCATCTATCTATCAGAGAGTTCTGAGTCTAGGCCTAGTGTTTCCACTACACTACATGCAACATAGGAATGGGTCGAGCCCACATCAATCAGAGCAAAATAGGGTTTGTCAAAAATAAAGAACGTACCGGTTATTACATCCGGTGCGTCACCATCTTCCCTCCGGCGAACCGCATAAACCAAACACGGTTGCCTTGCCTCAGCATTTGCAGCACCTCGGCCCTGTGCTCCACGGCCTCTGCCAGTACCATTACCTCTGTTGGCCGAACCACGACCCCGTTGAAGCTGCTGTCCACCTCTACCAGCCTGACTAACATTCTGAGCTGCCGGTCGGCTCTCATCTGGTTGCTTAGGACAATCCTTAAGCATATGGTCCTTGGACCCACACTTGAAGCATCCTCCCGTCTTTCTCCAACATTCTCCCAAGTGCCTCTTTCCACAATGCTCACAAGGGCAATATTGCCAGCCCGTACCAGCTTATTGATTCCGTGGCCCGTCGACTCTAGGCCTCTTATGACCCTTTCCAGATGGCCCAAAACCTCTTTTGGGCTTATTCCTATCCACAGCCTGCTTGGTAGCATCCTTGATTCCCTCGGCCACCTTGGCCTTTTCCACCAAAGTAGAGAATTTCCGCTCCTGATGCGGTGCTATCAACAGTCTCAGATCGTCCCTCAGCCCGTCCTCAAAACGGACACAGCATTCATGTTCAGTTGCCACTACTCCTCGAGCATAGCGGCTCAACTTTAAGAATTCCGCTTCATATTTCGCGACAGACTTACTCCCTTGCACCAACCCCAGAAAAGCCTTTCTTTGTTCATCCGTATACCTGGTTCCCACATATTTCTTTTGGTACGCTTCCTTAACGTACTCCCAAGTCAGATCCTCAGCCGTGGCACCATCTCGCACAGTTAACCACCATTGATACGCCTCATCGCGTAACAGTGCCACCATCCCCTTTAATTTCTCCTCAGGGGTCAAGTCGAGCTCATCCATGATGCGTTCCGTCGCTTACAACCAGTACTCAGCTGTATTGGGTGCTACTCCCGACACTCCACGAAACATCTCGGCTCTATTAGCTCGGAGCCGTTCAGGCACAGACTTAAGATTTCCTGAATTCCCTCCTGCACCAGCCACCAATTCTAAAACTCGCAAAGACACCGCTGCGACAAAGGCATCTTCCCCGTCCCGAGCTTGCTGCTCAGCCACCTGGTAGGGGTGGTGGTGGCGGTGGTATTTCATTGTCAGAACCCTGACCCGATCTAACGGGTTCCGATACAGAAAGATGTCAAATTTGAGTGGTCAGAAAGGTTTTTCTGTTATAGCTACACCTTTAACGAGACTACTACAGAAAGATGTCAAATTTGAGTGGTCAGAAAGGTGTCAGAAAAGTTTCGAGCAGTTGAAAGCCCTTTTGACCGAAGCTCCAGTGTTAACTCAGCCTGAATCGGGTAAAGAATTTATTATTTTTAGCGATGCTTCCTTGAATGGGTTGGGTTGCGTTTTAATGCAAGAAGGCAAGGTGATAGCCTACGCTTCGAGACAGTTGAAGCCGCCTGAGAAAAATTATCCAACTCACGATTTGGAGTTAGCAGCCATGGTGTTCGCTTTGAAAATTTGGCGTCACTATTTATTCGGCGAAAAATGTCATATTTATTCAGATCATAAAAGTCTAAAGTATTTAATGACTCAGAAAGATCTAAATTTGAGACAACGCAGATGGTTAGAATTGCTGAAAGACTATGAATTAGTGATTGACTACCATCCGGGAAAAGCTAATGTTGTTGCGGACGCGTTAAGTCGAAAAGCATTATTTGCTCTTCGTGTGTTGAATGCACAGATGGTTATGTCTGATGATGGTTCGATCATAGCCGAGTTACAAGCAAGACCGATGTTTATTCAACAAATTTGTGATGCACAGAAAGTTGACGAAAATTTGGTTGCTATTCGGATTCAGTGTGAAAACGGTACAGAATCAGATTTTCAGATTGATGCAAATGATTGTTTGAATTATAAAAGTCGATTGTGTGTTCCTAAGAACTCGATTTGATCTGAGATGATTCTCGAGTGAGGCCCATAATGGTCGAATGTCGATACACCCGGGTAGCATGAAAATGTATAACGATTTGAAACAGTTCTATTGGTTGCCTGGCATGAAACGAGATATATCTGAATTTGTTTCCAAGTGCTTAGTCTGTCAACAAGTGAAAGCTGAGCCTCAGGTACCATCCGGATTACTTCAGCCAATCATGATACCCGAATGGAAATGGGATAGAATTACAATGGATTTTGCATCCGGTCTTCCTATGACACCTAGTAAGAAAGATGCCGTATGGGTTATCGTTGATAGACTGACTAAATCAGCTCATTTTGTGCGCAGACGCATCGACTATTCACTTGATAAGCTTGCCGAATTGTATGTGTCGCAGATTGTAAGGTTGCACGGTGTACAAAGTTCGATTGTTTCAGATAGGGACCCGAGATTCACATCGCGGTTCTGGAAGAAATTACAAGATGCTTTAGGTACTAAACTTCATTTTAGTACAGCCTTCCATCCGCAAATGCAGGCGGTCGATCGAGCGAACTATTTTGATACTTGAGGTCATGTTGAGGTGTTGCGTTCTTCGAGTTTGAAGTGCGTGGGAACGATACCTACCTTTGATTGAATTTGCTTACAATAATAGCTTCCAATCTAGCATAAAAATGGCGCCTTATGAAGCCTTATGCGGCGAAAATGTCGCACGCCGTTGTATTGGTGAGCTCGTGAAAATAAGATACACGGGGTTGATTGGATTAAAGAAGCGAGCGTAAAGTGGTTGCCATTAGAAACAATTTGAAAGCTACTTCGGATCGTCAAAAGTCCTATGCCGATTTGAAGCGAAAGGACATTGAATTTCAGGTCGGAGATCGAGTGTTGCTAAAAGTTTCTCCATGGAAGAAAATACTCCGATTTGGTCGGAAAGGCAAGTTGAGTCCGAGATTTATCGGACCGTATGAAATCATCGAGCGTATAGGGCTCGTTGCTTACAGATTGAGATTGCCCCTTGACTTAGAAAAGATACACAATGTATTTCACGTTTCGATGCTTCGCAAATACAGATCGGACCCGTCCCATGTGATCACATCGTCAGAGATTGAAATTCGATCCGATTTGACATATGATGAGGAACCAATTCGTATCTTGGCTCGGGAAATGAAGGAGTTGAGAAATAAGAGGATTCCATTAGTGAAAGTATTATGGAATAGACACGGAGTTGAAGAGGCCCCGTGGGAACCTGGAGATTCAATGAGGCAACAATATCCGATCTTATTTAACGGTAAAATTTTCGAGGACGAAAATCTTTAAGGGGGGAGAGTTGTAACAGACCGATTTTGACCCTAATCGGAACGGTGGTTTCGGGACCACGAATCTGAGCCTGAGTAATATTCTAATAATTTATTCTGTGTCAATTATATGTGAATTATTAGAGGTGAAAGTTTCGTAGAAGAAATTCATCGTTTAAGTGCTTAAATTGATAAAAAAGATTTAATCGCGAAAAGCGTAAATGTTACATGCTAAGGTGCAATGTACTAAATTGTTTGTGGCTTTTTAAGTGGGTGTCCAAAAAGGGCAATTTGCCATTGACCATAGGAATGGACGGCAATGGGCTAAGTTAGCTAAATATATATGTTAGTTTAATTATATTTTTCTTATGTGCTTGTGATAGTATTTTATAAGGAAATAATGTAAGTGTACATGATAAATAAAACATAAAATAAGGCCACTATCTTCTTCATTCTCTCATGGCCGATTTTAGCTAGTGAAAGGGGTAAATTAAATTGTTTTCTTGCATGGGAGGGCTTGCATGTCAAATTCCCCACAATTTAATATGGTGGACGGTAAGCATGCTAGGAAAATTATAGTTTTAGTATTTTATAACTAAAATAGTATTATTATAATAAGCATGCTAATATGTGTTAGGAAATTAAAACAAAAAGAAGTATTTTCTATTTTAATCTCTTTTCTCTCCCCACCTTCTTCACGAATTCAAATTGAAAGAAGAGAAGAAACTTGAAACCTCCATTGTTCGGCCTTGCATGTAGTAGAAAGTGGGTATTTTAGCTTGATTTTAGTAAGTCTTTTTATATAGTAATTGTTTGCTTTGGATGCTAATAAAATCATGTTAAAATTTTGGGTTTAAGCAAGCTAATATTCGGCCTAAGATGAACACTCTTGAGCTGTTTTTTTTTTTTATGTGATAAATGTTTAGTTTGGATTCAAAAATGACATGAATAGCTTAAGAGACTTAGAAGAATTGAATGACTTGTGGTTTAAAGTATATGGAAGTTATAGGAATTTGTTTGAAATTGAGCATAGAGATGCTCTTATTATTCGGCTGGAATTTGGATGAATAAATTGTGGTTATTTAGCTTGTTGCTTGGTCTAATGTTGAAGAAAATGCATGGGTACATTGAATTAGCAAAATTCGGTCATAAGAGAAAATGTAATTGAGCTATTATATTCGGTTATATATATATATAGAGTTAATGTACGGCCATAGATAAGAAGGTAAGTTTTAAGTTAAAATACATTAAATAGATTATTACCAATATGTTCAATAATATTATTGAATATACTTGAACGAGATAGTGGGTGATAGCCGAATATAAATGTTCATGTCTTGGATTGAATATGTTTGGAAATGTAACGTGGGTTAATACAGTTGATATGGTATGTGAATGTGATGTACGTGCATGAATTAAAAATGATGTACGACTTGAGCAATGTTTGTTAGTTTAATTATTATAATCGCATTATATTCAAATTAATGTTCGAATTTGAATGATAATGTTTGAATGTATAGGTCATAATTATTGCTCGTATTCGGATATGCATAATATACATGTTGGAAAAAATTTTATTTTAATGCCGAAAGCATGGAATTAATATGTTTAAATATTACAAATGTCGGGGGAATAATTGGCAAATTATATATTATAGGATTCTGCTTTTAAATTGAATGAAAGTGTGGTTTAATTGGTTTAATTGAACCGAATTAGATCAAGAACAAAAGGAGAAGAATTTGGAGCGAGGAAAAGCTAAACTAAACGAATAGTTGGAGATTCGAATCTATCGACTTCTAAGGTAAGTCCTTAAGCTATAGTATATTGAAGAATTATTTACGAATCTATTGTACGATAATGTTTGATAAATTTTAGTAGATATTCTTGTCATAGCCAAATGTATATAAGCCTATTAGAATGGTTTTGATTGTTTGATGTAAATAAGCCAAAGTAAATTAAATATGTGATATAGTTATGAAAAGTGTTAGCAATAAACGATTGTATTAATGTGTTTCGGGCTTTAAGCCTAGTAGGCCTAGTGCCGGTGATTTAATTCGGGCTTTTACGCCTAGCAGGCCCTGAGCCGGTGTTACTTATCGGGCTTTTACGCCTAGCAGGCCTTGTGCCGGTGATTTAATTCAGGCTTTTACGCCTAGCAGGCCTTGTGCCGGTGTTACTTATCGGGCTTTTACGCCTAGCAGGCTTAATGCCGGTGATGTATTTGACAAAATAGAAACCGAAATTGTGTTCAAGGCGAATTAAAGAAAATTTATCGAGTTAACGGTTCAGGTAAGCATGTAAAGCAGGAATGTACTTCTTACTTATTTAAGGCAAGGTAAACCAGTGATTCAGTGATTTATTACAAATGGTTTGTGTTATGAGTGAAGTATATACATATATATATATGGTTATAATATGTGTGCTCGGTTTTACTAACGAATGATATGGATACCTGACTAGGTATATTCGGCCACATGGGTGGTTGTGTAATTGATGCCATGTCATAATTATTGAAATTTAAGTATATGAATGTTTGTATCTATGGTTACATGATGACATTTTGGGTTTTGAAAGCTTGATAATAAATATGAATACAAGCGTACAAGTTGAATTTTAGTAATTTACATGTTGATATTTGAATGTTATTTTTATCGTGAAATTAGGACTTACTAAGCTAGTAAGCTTAATTGTGTAAATTGTTTCCTGTTTTATAGATTAGGTTCAAGCTACAAGCTCGTCGGGATCGTTCGGAAAGTCGCCCACAGTATCAATCTATATTTTGGTACTCTTTCATTTTGGTTTTGAATGAAGGCATGTATAGGAAAGACTTTGTCTTTGTTGTGATGAAAACTTTTGGTTCATGTATATAATAGCCATGCGAATATGGCTAAATTTTTAGTTAAGTATGTTTGTTTGTGCTTTTGATACAAATGTCGGTTTATGTTGGCAATGTTTGTGCATTCTTAATCGAAGTTTAATCGTTTTTTATAAGGAAATGTATGTATGAGAAATGAACCCTTGTATGAGGTATGTGGGTATGTTCGGTTACAAGCTAGTTACTCATAATTTGCAATGAAATAGTTTTTAGTTAACAGCAGTGATGTGATTTTGAAAAATCACCAAAAATAGAATAAGTTGAATTAGAAGGTGAATGAGGTATAGAATCAAAGCTTATTGTGTCTATTTTTATATGAAAGAAACAGAATAGGCAAAGGAGTTTTATGTTGTGAGATAATTAAATTTTAGTGAGATTTGTTCTGAATGAATTCGTGAATCCATGTTCTGTTTTGGAAAAATTGTTAAAAATTGTACAAAAATAGTTATGGAACATACTTTATATGCTTAAAATCCTTGATGAGTCTATTTTTGATTGAAATAAACAAGAATGTTATTGGAAATTCGTGCTATGAGATAAATGAGTTTTTGTAATGACAGGTCAGAATTGTCAACAGTGAAATAGGGGAAACTTTGATGAATAAACTGTACTAATTGGCCACATGAAAAATTTTGGAAAATTATGGTAAATCCATATATGAGTCTAGTTTCAAGGAAAATTTACGGATCTGAATTTTGAGTTTTTTAACTCGAGTTATGGTCAATTTAGTCAGCATGACACAGTTTGACAGCTTTAAATTTTTATGTCCCGAACTTATATTCAAGTCTAATAATGCCACATACCCGACTTCGGCGAAGGTCTCGGGTAAGAGGTGTTACATTTGATTGGTATCAGAGCTACGGTTTAGTTGATTCTAGGACTACCGTAGCGCGTGTGAGTCTAGCTTTACATGCCTTTCTCATATATTGATAGTGTGGTGACTTCTGACAGCCTGAACTTTGTTTTATATAGTAAATGGACACAGATCCTGAAAGAGCCGTAGCTGATGATGTAGAGAGTGTAGCGCCTGACCGCGCACACGGATCAACGCCGGTAGACTCTCGACCTGTTTCGGGTAGCCTCAAAGGAGAGACTAAACAAGCCTTTTATCAGATGATGAATGAGTGGTTTGCCCAATATATTCGAACTAACCCGGCTGTACACCAACCTCCACCCCCGAATAATCCAACTTCGATTCCTTCAGCACCCCCGATGATAGATCCGGTGAGATCTAGTAGGCCCCCAGTTGATAAAATCCGAAAATTTGGGGCCGAAGAATTTAAAGCCAATGATGACGATGATGCAGAGCGAGCCGAAATGTGGCTTGATAACACTATTCGGGTACTTGATGAGCTATCTTGTACTCCGGATGAATGCCTGAAGTGTGCTATATCCTTACTGCGGGACACTGCATATCACTGGTGGAATACACTAGTACCAGTGGTTTCGAAAGAAAAAGTGACCTGGGATTTCTTCCAAATTGAATTTCGCAAGAAGTATATTAGCCAAAGATTCATTGATAAAAAACGAAAAGAATTCCTTGAGCTGAAACAAGGACGAATGACCGTGACGGAATATGAACGGAAATTTGTCAGGCTCAGCAGATATACTAGAGAGTGTGTTTCTACTGAAGCTATTATGTGTAAAAGATTTGAAGATGGCCTGAATGAGGATATAAAGATGTTTGTTGGCATTCTTGAAATTCAAGAGTTTGTGACTTTAGTTGAGAGAGCTTGCAAAGCTGAAGAGCTCGGGAAAGAGAAAAGAAAAGTGAGGATCAAGCTAGAGACATTCGTAAAAGATCTTGGGTAAGGTCTTTCATTCCACAACCAAGAAGTCCAGAGATGACTACAGTAGACATAAAGCTACTACAGATCCACCTAGGCGGGATCGACCTCTATGAGCTCTCGAGCTACCTCGATAGCCAGTGTTGGTAACGTTCCTCAGAATAGAGTTAAATGCGAGCACTGTGGGAAATGGCACTTAGAGAGATGTAGATTTCATGATCGGTCTTGCTATAAATGTGGATCGTCAGATCATTTTATTAGAGAATATCCGAGGTTAGGTGGCGAGAATACGATTCGAGAACACTAAGCCGAGCAACACGTCATCGCGAGGTAGACCACCCGGACATTCCGGCAATGTAGGTGGTAGTCGAGAAGGAACGAAGAACACTACAGTTCGATCTGAGGCTAGAGCTCCAGCTAGAGCTTATGCTGCACGAGCCAGAGAGGATGCTTCCTCCCCCGATGTCATTACTGGTACTTTCACCCTTTATGACACTCACTGTAATTGCATTAATTGATCTGGTTCGACTCACTCATATGTGCGTGAAACTTTAGAATTCGGAAAGACTCGCTAGTTGAGTCTCACCGAGTTTGTGATTTGTGTGTCCAACCCTTTGGGTAGATGTGTACTTGTTAACAAAGTGTGTAGAGATTGCCCGTTGATGATTCGGGATTATTGCTTCCCGGTGATTTAATGTTGTTTCCTCTCACGAATTTGATATAATCTTGGGTATGGGGTAGTTAACTTCACATGAGGCGATGAGTGGATTGTAAAAGAAAGCTTATTGATTTGAAATGTCGAAACGGTGAGACCATCAGAATTAAATCCTGTGATGTAAATGGGTTGCCTACAGTAAGTGTGAGTTCTGGATGAATGAAGTCAGCTTCTTGGGTCATGTTGTTTGGTGTCAGGTATTCGGGTGGATCCAAACAAAATAGCGAAATATATACTCGATTGGAAGCCACCAAAGAATGTTTTCGAGATCCGAAGTTTCCTAGGCCTTGCGGGATATTACAGACGATTTGTAAAAGGTTTTTCTGTTATAGCTACACCTTTGACGAGACTACTACAGAAAGATGTCAAATTTGAGTGGTCAGAAAGGTGTCAGAAAAGTTTCGAGCAGTTGAAAGCCTTTTTGACCGAAGCTCCAGTGTTAACTCAGCCTGAATCGGGTAAAGAATTTATTATTTTTAGCGATGCTTCCTTGAATGGGTTGGGTTGCGTTTTAATGCAAGAAGGCAAGGTGATAGCCTACGCTTCGAGACAATTGAAGCCGCATGAGAAAAATTATCCAACTCACGATTTGGAGTTAGCAGCCATGGTGTTCGCTTTGAAAATTTGGCGTCACTATTTATTCGGCAAAAAATGTCATATTTATTCAGATCATAAAAGTCTAAAGTATTTAATGACTCAGAAAGATCTAAATTTGAGACAACGCAGATGGTTAGAATTCTTTGAAAGACTATGAATTAGTGATTGACTACCATCCGGGAAAAGCTAATGTTGTTGCGGACGTGTTAAGTCGAAAAGCATTATTTGCTCTTCGTGCGTTGAATGCACAGATGGTTATGTCTGATGATAGTTTGATCATAGCCGAGTTACAAGCAAGACCGATGTTTATTCAACAAATTTGTGATGCACAGAAAGTTGACGAAAATTTGGTTGCTATTCGGATTCAGTGTGAAAACGGTACAGAATCAGATTTTCAGATTGATGCAAATGATTGTTTGAATTATAAAAGTCGATTGTGTGTTCCTAAGAACTCGAGATTTGATCTGAGATGATTTCGAGTGAGGCCCATAATGGTCGAATGTCGATACACCCGGGTAGCACGAAAATGTATAATGATTTGAAACAGTTCTATTGGTGGCCTGGCATGAAATGAGATATATCTGAATTTGTTTCCAAGTGCTTAGTCTGTCAACAAGTGAAAGCTGAGCATCAGGTACCATCCGGATTACTTCAGCCAATCATGATACCCGAATGGAAATGGGATAGAATTACAATGGATTTTGTATCCGGTCTTCCTATGACACCTAGTAAGAAAGATGCCATATGGGTTATCGTTGATAGACTGACTAAATCAGCTCATTTTGTGCCGGTACGTACCGACTATTCACTTGATAAGCTTGCCGAATTGTATGTGTCGTAGATTGTAAGGTTGCACAGTGTACCGAGTTCCATTGTTTCAGATAGGGACCCGAGATTCACATCGCGGTTCTGGAAGAAATTACAAGATGCTTTAGGTACTAAACTTCATTTTAGTACTGACCTTCCATCCGCAAACAGACGGTCGATGCGAGGGAACTATTTTGATACTTGAGGACATGTTGAGGTGTTGCGTTCTCGAGTTTGAAGGTACGTGGGAACGATACCTACCTTTGATTGAATTTGCTTACAATAATAGCTTCCAATCTAGCATAAAAATGGCGCCTTATGAAGCCTTGTACGGGCGAAAATGACGCACGCCGTTGTATTGGACTGAGCTCAGCGAAAATAAGATACACGGGGTTGATTGGATTAAAGAAACAGAACAGAAAGTGGTTGCCATTAGAAACAATTTGAAAGCTACTTCGGATGGTCAAAAGTCCTATGCCGATTTGAAGCGAAAGGACATTGAATTTCAGGTCGGAGATCGGGTGTTCCTAAAAGTTTCTCCATGGAAGAAAATACTCCGATTTGGTCGGAAAGGCAAGTTGAGTCCGAGATTTATCGGACCGTATGAAATCATCGAGCGTATAGGGCCCGTTGCTTACAGATTGAGATTGCCCCTTGACTTAGAAAAGATACACAATGTATTTCACGTTTCGATGCTTCGCAAATACAGATCGGACCCGTCCCATGTGATCACATTGTCAGAGATTGAAATTCGATCTGATTTGACATATGATGAGGAACCAATTTGTATCTTGGCTCGGGAAATGAAGGAGTTGAGAAATAAGAGGATTCCATTAGTGAAAGTATTAACGGTAAAATTTTCGAGGACGAAAATCTTTAAGGGGGGAGAGTTGTAACAGACCAATTTTGACCCTAATCGGAACGGTGGTTTCGGGACCCCGAATCTGAGCCCGAGTAATATTCTAATAATTTATTCTGTGTCAGTTATATGTGAATTATTAGAGGTGAAAGTTTCGTAGAAGAAATTCATCGTTTAAGTGCTTAAATTGATAAAAAGGATTTAATCGCGAAAAGCGTAAATGTTACATGCTAAGGTGCAATGTACTAAATTGTTTGTGGCTTTTTAAGTGGGTGTCCAAAAAGGGCAATTAGCCATTGACCATAGGAATGGACGGCAATGGGCTAAGTTAGCTAAATATATATGTTAGTTTAATTATATTTTTCTTATGTGCGTATGATAGTATTTTATAAGGAAATAATGTAAGTGTACATGATAAATAAAACATAAAATAAGGCCACTATCTTCTTCATTCTCTCATGGCCGATTTTAGCTAGTGAAAGGGGTAAATTAAATTGTTTTCTTGCATGGGAGGGCTTGCATGTCAAATTCCCCACAATTTAATATGGTGGACGGTAAACATGCTAGGAAAATTATAGTTTTAGTATTTTATAACTAAAATAGTATTATTATAATAAGCATGCTAATATGTGTTAGGAAATTAAAACAAAAAGAAGTATTTTCTATTTTAATCTCTTTTCTCTCCCCGCCTTCTTCACGAATTCAAATTGAAAGAAGAGAAGAAACTTGAAACCTCCATTGTTCGGCCTTGCATGTAGTAGAAAGGTGGGTATTTTAGCTTGATTTTAGTAAGTCTTTTTATATAGTAATTGTTTGCTTTGGATGCTAATAAAATCATGTTAAAATTTTGGGTTTAAGCAAGCTAATATTCGGCCTAAGATGAGCACTCTTGAGCTGTTTTTTTTTTTGATGTGATAAATGTTTAGTTTGGATTCAAAAATGACATGAATAGCTTAAGAGACTTAGAAGAATTGAATGACTTGTGGTTTAAAGTATATGGAAGTTATAGGAATTTGTTTGAAATTGAGCATAGAGATGCTCTTATTATTAACTGGAATTTGGATGAATAAATTGTGGTTATTTAGCTTGTTGCTTGGTCTTATGTTGAAGAAAATGCATGGGTACATTGAATTAGCAAAATTCGGTCATAAGAGAAAATGTAATTGAGCTATTATATTCGGTTATATATATATATATAAAGTTAATGTACGGCCATAGATAAGAAGGTAAGTTTTAAGTTAAAATACATTAAATAGATTATTACCAATATGTTCAATAATATTATTGAATATACTTGAACAAGATAGTGGGTGATAGCCGAATATAAATGTTCATGTCTTGGATTGAATATGTTTGGAAATGTAACGTGGGTTAATACAGTTGATATGGTATGTGAATGTGATGTACGTGCATGAATTAAAAATGATGTACGACTTGAGCAATGTTTGTTAGTTTAATTATTATAATCGCATTATATTCAAATTGATGTTCGAATTTGAATGATAATGTTTGAATGTGTAGGTCATAATTATTGCTCGTATTCGGATATGCATAATATACATGTTGGAAAAAATTCTATTTTAATGCCGAAAGCATGGAATTAATATGTTTAAATATTACAAATGTCGGGGGAATAATTGGCAAATTATATATTATAGGATTTTGCTTTTAAATTGAATGAAAGTGTGGTTTAATTGGTTTAATTGAACCGAATTAGATCAAGAACAAAAGGAGAAGAATTTGGAGCGAGGAAAAGCTAAACTAAACGAATAGTTGGAGATTCGAATCTATCGACTTCTAAGGTAAGTCCTTAAGCTATAGTATATTGAAGAATTATTTACGAATCTATTGTACGATAATGTTTGATAAATTTTAGTAGATATTCGTGTCATAGCCGAATGTATATAAGCCTATTAGAATGGTTTTGATTTTTTATGTAAATAAGCCAAAGTAAATTAAATATGTGATATAGTTATGAAAAGTGTTAGCAATAAACGATTGTATTAATGTGTTTGGGCTTTAAGCCTAGCAGGAGCCTAGTGCGGTGATTTAATTCAGCTTTTACGCCTAGCGAGCCTTGAGCGGTGTTACTTATCGGGCTTTTACGCCCAGCGTGCCTTGTGCTTGGTGATTTAATTGAGCTTTTACGCCTAGCGTGCCTTGTGCGGTGTTACTTATCGGGCTTTTACGCCTAGCGTGCCTTTTTTTGCGGTGTTACTTATCAGGCTTTTACGCCTAGCAGGGTTAATGCCGGTGATGTATTTGACAAAATAGAAACCGAAATTGTGTTCAAGGCGAATTAAAGCAAATTTATCGAGTTAACGGTTCAGGTAAGCATGTAAAGCAGGAATGTACTTCTTACTTATTTAAGGCAAGGTAAACCAGTGATTCAGTGATTTATTACAAATGGTATGTGTTATGAGAGAAGTATATACATATATATATATGGTTATAATATGTGTCCTCGGTTTTACTAACGAATGATATGGATACCTGACTAGGTATATTCGGCCACATGGGTGGTTGTGTAATTGATGCCATGTCATAATTATTGAAATTTAAGTATATGAATGTTTGTATCTATGGTTACATGATGACATTTTGGGTTTTGAAAGCTTGATAATAAATATGAATACAAGCGTACAAGTTGAATTTTAGTAATTTACATGTTGATATTTGAATGTTATTTTTATCGTGAAATTAGGACTTACTAAGCTAGTAAGCTTAATTGTGTAAATTGTTTCCCCTGTTTTATAGATTAGGTTCAAGCTACAAGCTCGTCGGGATCGTTCGGAAAGTCGCCCACATTATCAATCTATATTTTGGTACTCTTTCATTTTGGTTTTCGAATGAAGGCATGTATAGGAAAGACTTTGTCTTTGTTGTGATGAAAACTTTTGGTTCATGTATATAATAGCCATGCGAATATGGCTAAATTTTTAGTTAAGTATGTTTGTTTGTGCTTTTGATACAAATGTCGGTTTATGTTGGCAATGTTTGTGCATTCTTAATCGAAGTTTAATCGTTTTTGATAAGGAAATGTATGTATGAGAAATGAATCCTTGTATGAGGTATGTGGGTATGTTCGGTTACAAGCTAGTTACTCATAATTTGCAATGAAATAGTTTTTAGTTAACAGCAGTGATGTGATTTTGAAAAATCACCAAAAATAAAATAAGTTGAATTAGAAGGTGAATGAGGTATAGAATCAAAGCTTATTGTGTCTATTTTTATATGAAAGAAACAGAATAGGCAAACGAGTTTTATGTTGTGAGATAATTAAATTTTAGTGAGATTTGTTCTGAATGAATTCGTGAATCCATGTTCTGTTTTGGAAAAATTGTTAAAAATTGTACAAAAATATTTATGGAACATACTTTATATTATTAAAATCCTTGATGAGTCTATTTTTGATTGAAATAAACAAGAATGTTATTGGAAATTTGTGCTATGAGGTAAATGAGTTTTTGTAATGACAGGTCAGAATTGTCAACAGTGAAATAGGGGAAACTTTGATGAATAAACTGTACTAATTGGCCACATGAAAAATTCTGGAAAAATTATGGTAAATCCATATATGAGTCTACTTTCAAGGAAAATTTTCGGATCTGAATTTTGAGTTTTTTA
Organism: Gossypium bickii; assembly: GCA_025503065.1. Lineage (NCBI taxonomy): Eukaryota > Viridiplantae > Streptophyta > Magnoliopsida > Malvales > Malvaceae > Gossypium > Gossypium bickii. Next base: position 17,628,162 of record CP106709.1, read on the forward strand.
ACTCGAGTTATGGTCAATTTAGTCAGCATGATGCAGTTTGACAGCTTTAAATTTTTATGTCCCGAACTTATATTCAAGTCTAATAATGCCACATACCCGACTCCGGCGAAGGTCTCGGGTAAGGGGTGTTACAGAACCCTATAAAAGTGAATTCAACCACTGTTTTGCCTTGCTTCTCAAAGAGAATGCGAATAATCGTAAGTGTATAGCATCATCAGTAGCACCATTGATTTTGAAAGTGTCACAAACATCTAGAAAGTTAGCCAAAAGAGCATTTAGATCTTCATCTTGCAACCCATCAAACCAAACATACTACTGTAACATCTGAATTTGTTTGGCTTTAGCTTAAAATTGTTTGTAGCAATAGTTGGTCTGACCATACTTAATTCAACCCCAATAAGAGTGGGCTCAGTATAATCAAACATAGTACGATGAGTAGGAGGTGCAGGAGGTTGCTAATTATTTTGATTATCATCCATCTCCACAGAAATATCCTTTTCCTCTTGATTGTCTATTAAAAATTGTTGACCTTGCCTTTCTTCTCTAACCTCTCTACGATTTCTGCGAGCAAGTTTTTCAATCTCACTATCAAAAATTATTAGTTCTAACGAGTTGCCTCTAGTCATAAACCAAAAGAACCTATTAGAACCAAACAAACAAACAAAAAATTAGAATGTAAAAATTAAATTAACAGCAAAAATATTAAAATAAAAATAAGAAATGGCTAATTAATAGAAATAAAGTTTTCCTAATATTTTAGTCCCCGAAAACGACACCAAAAACTTGATGTCTATGAAACCAACTAAAAATATAACTAAGGCAAGTGCACCTACCAATTAATAGTATAGCTACAGTGAGTGTAACACCCCAAACCCGTTTTCCATCGCCGGACTAGGTTACAGAGTATTATCATACAAAACGGAACATTCAACTTCAAAATAGAAACAATTATGCAATTTAAATATTATCATTTAATATCTCAATTCAATTATAGTAAAAATAGAATAATGGGTTTCAAATCTAGCCTATGATGCCCTAAAAACAATTTGGGAACACTTAGTGGTCAATTTGAAACAAAACAGAAAATTTTAGAAACAATGTCACAGGGGCGTGTGACATTGTCCAGTCCGTGTGGACATTCGAAGTATGGACACACGGTTGTGTCTCAGCCCGTATGTCCACTCGTGTGTGTATTCATAAATAAAGCCACACTGCCATGTCGCAGGCCGTATTCCAAGCCATGTGCATATTCGAAATATAGCCACACGGCCGTGTCTTAAACCGTATTACATACTGATCGCTGCAAATCAGAGCTTTAATATTTATAAAAGAATGATCGAACCTGGAGACTAACTCTGACAACGATTAAAGGCAAGTGTACCTATCGAACAGTAGTATAGCTTAGGCAAGACCGGATATCGAACCCAAAGGAACTAAAAGTACTAATACTAACTTTCTTTTTATTATTTAGCCTTAAAATTAGAGTGAAGTTACTTTAAACTATATTGACGAAGACTAAACTAAGGACACAAAGACAAAAAGGACGAATAGGAAAATAACTTTGAAGGAAAACTCAGTTGATTACGACGATACCCTTAGGAAGAATCCACCTAGACTTCACTTGTTATCTAACCCTAAATTATATGATTTCTTTACTTAGCTTGATCCGTAAGACTCCCTAACCTATATTAAACCTTCTCTCGAGACGAATAACGTCTAACCCTAGGTTAATTAGTGGAACTCTCGTTCGCTTATAATAACCCCCTAGGAAAGCAGTAAATCGATCAATGGACTCCCATATTAGGTTTCACCCTAATCCGGCAAATCTCGTAACCCTATCTCTAGGGATTCGATCAACTCTACTTAATTACGTTAGATCTACTCTTAGGCAGGGTCTATTGTTCCTCCACCTAAGCACATTAGATTTGGATTAAGCAACATAATTAAGAACAAACTAAGTAATTTATCATATAACTTAGAAATCAAATAATAAAATTCATCTAGGTTTCATCCCCTTCAGTTATCTGAAGGGTTTAGTTCATAATAAATAAAAAGAACATCACAAGAGAAAAGATAAAACAAAACATAAGAAAACCCTAAAACCCCCTGAAGGAATTGAAGGAGAAATTCGTCGACTTGATTACAATTTCGGCTTCTTGGGATGGATCAACTGGCTATCCTTGTGTTATTCCCTTGACTCTGACTTTCTCGGCTTGGCTCCTTGGCCTAGCTTTGACCACCATTCAAAGGTGGTACTTAGGGGATATATATAGGCTCTTGGAATGCGATTCTTTCTCCCTAAGTATCTTTTTCTGACTGAAATTGCTCATTCTAACGATAGAGGCACGGCCATATAGCACGCCCGTGTGGATCGACTCCAGGCCGTGCTTGGATTTCTAACTTGAGGCACGACCGTGTGAGGCAGAGTTGAGGCCGTGCTCTAGGTTTTCGTCGAGGCACGACCGTGTGGACTTTGGGCCAGGCCGTGTCAATTTCGTGCTAAGGCCCATTTACTCTGTTTTGGGCCCATTTTGTGTTCTTTTCATCCTCGGGTGCTTTCTTGGGTATAAAACATGAAAAGAAAGGATTATAAGCACCTTTTTATATAAATCAAGGAATAAATCATCAAAAAGTAAGCTAAATGTGGGATTAAAATATGTTACTTTTATGGTTTATCACATACTGACTTGAAACACATGACCGTGTGAGGTGACCGTGTAATAGCCTATGTCCCAGACCGTGTGCTTCAAAAGTTACCCCTAAAACAAGCCAAATCAAGCACTAAATCTTGCACACCAAGACACACCAGACCTAGCTTATTTCACAAGACTTATAACACATTCAAGGACAATAAAAACATGTCAAAATCATCTATCCTAAGTCTAATTAATATGCCACCAAAAGGCACCACAATCACACACTAAAATCTATCAAATCAACAACTCAAGTTCTTTCATTAAACACAAACAAAAATACCAAAACCATTTCACATATATGTATATATAATTCATCCATGATTTACCTATAGTCATATGGCATGCATAAGTGTTCAATAACACAACTATTTACACCATTATTTACAAACTTTCGAGCAAGAACATTAAAGCATACTTAAGCTTGGCATAACTCGAAACATACCAAATGGCCACATTAACATCAAGCCCTATTACACTTAAGCCCTATACATGCCCTTTATAACCATTAGCCAAAATCACCAAAACTACCAAAATGGTCGACGGGTAGTGTGGTAGAGCTCCGACAAGATTCAAACTTGTCAAGCTTTCTGATGATCTACAAGACAAAAAATAACTACGTAAGCAACTAATGCTTAGTATGCTTGTATAAAGGAAACTTGAACTTACCGGATATAAAATGATAAACCATTCAACATTGCTCACTAGATCATATAAATATTTTACTTTCCTATCCACAACACTTCACATAGTTAGCAAATATACTTAAAAATATATCAACCTATGAAACATGGCACATATCATGAAATGAATTTCAATATACAAACAATTCATCACATATTCAATTAGTTTCCTTTTCAATCCAATTACACATTCCATATTTTTCCATTTCATAAGATCATTAACATAAATCAATGCATACATATACCTTTCCATTTTATTCTTTAATTACCCGTTGAACCAAATAGAATTACGTTGGATACTCGGGAAATGCTCACACACAAAGTGTGACTTTACATATAACTGTAACCATCTCTATGATGCTCACATGAGCAGTGAAATGGGCTTGCTCACATGAGCTGTGAAATAGGCCTGCTCACATGAGTTGTAGGTCAGGATGTTAGCTACATAATGTTGCTCACACGAGTTATAGAGAATCCGCAACAAATGCAGGACCTCAGCCATTGGTAAGACATTCAGGACCAGCACCCAAAATCGTATAATCCCTAATGACATGTCATTTGTATCCTAAGTATTCATAATGTTCAAACGGGACTATTAAACCATCCAGTATCCAAAACATCATATTATTATCAATTTAAATTATACCTATCATAACATCAATTAACATACAATCAAAGAAACAATTAATAAGTTTAATACTTATACGAACTTACCTCGATAAAAATGGTTGTAAAAATGAAACCGATGATTAATCCAACACTTTAGCTTTTCCTCGATTTAAGTGTGGTTGACTCGTGTTTTGATCTGAATAGTAATTTAACTCAATTAAATAATTCAAATAGTTTAAAACAACTAATTCCAACCTATAGCCCATTTAATGTGATTTTATGAAATCACCCCTAACATTTGAACTTTTATGCAATTTAGTCCCTAAATTTAAAACTTGCAAATTCATCATTTTTAAAGAAAATTAGCCAAATTTCCCAGGGTTCATAACAGTCCATAATTTCCACTATTTTACATTTTTATCATTGAATTTTACCATATTCTCAAATAAGCCCTTAGACCTTAAAATTATCAAAAATCACATAATAAAATATGTTTATTTAGCAACCAAGCTTAATAATCTATCAACTAAATCCATAAACACTACAAAATCATTCATGACAAATCCCTAGACTTTTAACAACTTTAAAAAGTTAACCTTCAGGCTAGCTAGATTAAGCTAATACGAGCTCAAAACATAAAAATCACTAAAAATGGGCATCAAACACATATCATGCATAAGAATTTGGCTTGGCTGAAAGTTCCCCCTTCAAAAATGGTGATTCAGTTTTGAAAAAAATAAAATGGGGAAGATGATATTAGTTTTACACTTTTGTTTTGTTTAACCTTTTATCTAACTGTTAAATTACAAAATTAACCTTTAAAAACTATTAAAATTACACCAAAGCCAACCAATATCATCCACTAACTATAGGTATGGTATAATTACCATCCAAGTCCACTAATTTACTATTTCAAAGTTATTTGACCCTTTTAACTAATGGAAATCAAGTTTTGTAACTTTCACAATTTAATCTTTTTTTACTAAATTAACTAATTAAATGTTCAAATTTTTTAACCAAATTTTAATACGACCCTAATAATTACTCGCAAAAATTAAATAAATATTATAATACTAACTTGGTCGTCAAAATTGTGGTCCCAAAATCACTATTTCTGACACCACTGAAAATGGGTTGTTATAGTGAGAAAAGATATTGTTCCCACGAGGACTAAAAGTACAAGTAATTATCTTTTTTCTATTATTTAACCAAATAGTTACAGCGATTATTGATAACTAAAATTAACTAAGTTAATTAACTACAAATGCGAAAAAGAATAAATTAGAAAAATAATCAAGTAACAATCAAGAAGTGAAACAATACCCATGACAAAATTCACCAAAATTTCATTTGTCATTATTAATCTAAGTTACGCAATTTTTTTCACTTAGTATCGTGATCCATAAAAATCCCTAAATTATCCTAATATCTCTCCTCAATAATAAGAGCAACTGACTCTAGGTTGATTAATTGAAATTTCTTTCTAATTAAAACCACTATAATCGCATTAACTCGATCTATGGATTCCCCTATCAAATTTGACTCTAATCCGGTAGATTTACGTCGTCCTATTTCTAGGATTGCATGCAACTCTACTCAATTACGCTAGATCTAGTCTTAAATAGGTTATATTCCTCCTTTGATTTAAGCACATCAAACATGGATCAATAGTCTAAAAATATTAAACTAAGAATTAAACACATATAATTGATAACAAGATCTAAGTGTAACAACCCAATTTTTAGTGGTGTCAGAAATAGTGATTTGAGATCACTAAAATTCGACAAGTGAGTTTGAAAATTTTATTATTTAGTGTTTATGAGCCAATCGTGAATTTAGGAAAGCTATGAAATAGTGATTTATGCTTTAGAAATAATTATTAGGTTAATTAGTCTCAAAAACGAGGTATCGAGACCTCGGTTTTATAAATCGAGCCGTAAATATTTCTATAAATTTTACGGAGTGTCATTGGGTTAGTATTAAAGTTTCGTTAGAAAATTTTAATGTTTTAATAGTTAATTAATTAAAAAGGACTAAACTGAAAAAGGTGTAAAATTTGCTAAAGTGATTAAATAGCACAAGTGCTAAATAAGAGAGGACCAAAAAGGCAATTAGACCCTCATTTGAAGGCTTAGATGACACAAGCAGGAAAAAAATCAGGAAATTGGATGAAATAAGGACAAAATTGGAAATTTGGTAAATTAACCAAATAAAACAAAGACCAAATTGAATTTCTAGACATTTATTCATCAATCTTCAGCCAAAAACATCAATAGAAGAGCCCTTAGAGGTGGTTTTTCATATTTTTACTCCATATCAAGAACCCGAAGATAAACGTGGAAAAGAGAAATTAATAGATTAGTCCCTGAATTTCTACAACTTCTACAAACTACCCCAGGTAAGTTCATATATTTGAATTTTCATGATAAATTATTGATTTAGGAATGATATAATGTATTATTTCATATCTTTGTTATTGATTTATGATTATTGTAATAATATGAAAATCGAATTGAATGTTTAAATTAAGTGGAATGCAAGATTGAGTACGATCGTTCTGTGACACAAAATGAATTGACGGATGAGACCATGGTTGGACCATGACAATATTTAAATGTAAGACCATAGCTGGGCTATGGCATTTTAGTGAAAAGACCATATCTGGGTTATGACACCATGAATTAAGACGATGGTTGGACCATAGCAATAAATATATGTGTAAGACCATTGTTGGACTATGACATCCTAACGATAAGACCATAACTGGGTTATGGCACTACGAGTGTAAGACCATAGTTGGACTGTGGCATCAATAAAACAATGTACTCAAATTCGTCAGAGGTTCTCTAATTTAACAAAGATTGGTAACTGTAATGTGGTATTAATGTGTTAGAATTTAAGTAGTTGTTGATATTGAGCTCAATAAAGGTAATTTATCGTTTGAAGTTGTGAATAACAAGAATCGTTAATGAAATGCTTATTTAATGATATATATATGTTATAGTATGTTTGGTAAGATTTATTTTAAAGCCAATAAACTTACTAAACTTACTAAGTTTGGAGGATCGAATCAACACCTCGAGCCATACTATCCAGATTACTCCAGTAGACTTTGTTATACATCTTATGGTTTATATGGCATGTATAGGGTTGGTTTAGAAAAGAGTTAAACTTGTAACATGGTTGTGAATGATATATATGTATATGTTTGTATGCATGTATTTAGTAGTAGTTTTTAGTAGTCAATGAATGGAGTATTATGGTAAGTTTATGCAAATAAGTCTTGTGATTACATATTATGTTTAAGAAATGATTTTTGCCTTGTATTGGTTGCTTGGTTGGGATATATTGGTGTATATCAATGTTGTGCGCAGGTTGATATTAAAAAGGGTGAGAAAAGTGCCCTTAAAGTGGCCTATTTTTTTCCACACGGGCAGAGACATGGGTGTGTGTCTCAGCCATGTATGACACACGGCCTAGCACATGAGCATGTAGTCCGGGTGTGTCTATTGCACCTTGAAATTTCAAAACAGGATGCCCATGTTTTTGCATACGGCCTGGCACACGGGCGTGTGACTTGACCGTGTGACCCCAGCTCTTAGCACACGGCCTAGCACATGGGCGTGTGATTGGCCATGTGTCACAAGTCAGAGAGTTACACGGGGTTGGACACAGCTGTGTGTCTCATTTTGAATGCCCACACGGCCTAAGACATAGGCATGTCTCCTGGCCGTGTGAGCCACAAGGGCGTGTATCCCCTGCTCCTAAGAAAAAATTTGAGATTTTGAAAAAAATTTCTTAAGTGTTCGATTTAGTCGTGATTCACTTCTAAAGTGTATATTGGGCCTCGAGGGTCCATCTAAGGGACAATATGAGTGTTTTATGATTGATTCTTGATATGAATAATAAAGGTTGTGAAATGTCTGTAATTAATCTACAAAGTCTGGTAATGCTCCGTAGCACTGTTCCGGCGATGGATAAGGGTTAGGGGTGTTACACTAAGTCTTTATTGCGTAAAATAAAAATCAAACAACAAGATCCATAATAGGGTTCATCTCTCTAGGTATTTAGAAAATTAGTTTATGCTTGCCACTAAAAACTTCCCAAAGACAGTATATCCGAAAGAAATAAAGAAACTCATTATAATCTCTTAAGAAATCAATTGAGAGTCTTCAATCTTGATGGAAATCTTTTTTAAACTGCTTCAATGGTGTTTTTCAAGTTGTTTTCTTGAGTTTTCTATGACAACTCTCTTATCTTCTTATTTTTGTCATATATAGGTCTCAGAATGCCCAAAAAACTCTACAAATTGTTTTTTCCGCAGTTTGGAGTGTGATTCATGAAATTAAAATGGCCTGCCACATGGTTGTGCGGTAGCCCATGTTGATTGGTCCAGCCCGTGTGGCTCTTGTAACTCGCTTAAATTTTTTTATTTTCACTTTTTTTGCTCCCAAATGCTCTCATAAGTATAAAAGCATGAATTTAAAGGATTAGGAGCATAAAATTCACAATTAACATTGAATAATCATCTAAAAATGCATTAAGAATGAGACTAAAACATGTTACTTTTAGCACCTATCATTAGGATATTTACCGTTTCGAATGTTGGTCTTGGATATCCTACCGATGGTTGAGGTCTTGCATTTGTTGCAGATTCTCCATAATTCGTGTGAGCAGCATCGTGTAGCATAACATCTCGACCCACAACTCATCTGAGTATGCCCATTTCACAGTTCGTGTGAGCATTTATAGTCACAACTCGTTTGAGCATTTACCGTCACAACTTGTGTGAGCATTGTTCTCGCGTATCCAACGTTATTTCATTATGGTTCATCAGGTGAAAATGAGTAAACGAAAATGGTAATATGAAATGGATATATGAAATGTTTATATGTTAATAGATATATGAAACGATTATATGAAGTGTTTATACGAAATATTTATATGGATATAAACATGTGAAAAGGGACATTTGAAATGAATACTTGAAATAAAGATGTTAAATATTAAATGAATATGTGATGGTTGGTTTATGTACCAATTGTGTTTTTTGGTATATGTTTGGTAACATGATAAAGTTATATGTTTTATATATAAACTCACTAACCTTGTGAGACTTGTGATGTGTATAAGTAATTAATGAACTCATGACCAGGATATTGAATCATCTTGTAAAATTTTTAAAAATTACATCCTTAATGGTGAGTTAAAGTTTAAGTTTATTACGAAACGTACTAAGCTTTACGCAAGTTTACCTCGTTTTGGTTTTTCTTCTTTGTAGATAGTCGGATTCGAGCTGTCGATTGGATTGCTTTTCAAGATCACACTATCCGTCAACACTTTTGGTAGTTATATACTTAATTTGACCATGTTATAAGTGGCATGTAGATAATATTTTGGTATAAATATATGTGATAAGTATTTGGTTATGTTTTTGAGTCTTTTGGTATATGAACCAATATATAAATAAAAAGTTTTAATGGTTTGGTATAAATGGTTGATTATGACGTATGTAATTTAGGACTTATTTGATGATTGAATAATGTTGACATGTTGAGTTTGTTTTGCTTTGGATAGTTGTTGTTTCATGTTTGATTATGAAATGTTGTGGTTGTATTTTCTTGGCACTTTTGGTATATCTTGACCATATGTTCATATGAGAATATTGAGCTATGTTTGGTAAGCTGGTTGTCAATGAAATAGATGTAATGGTATGTTTGATAAGCTTATTAATTAGGAACTGTGAATGTTGAATGTGAATTAGTTTGGTGTTTTATTGTGGTGCCATTGAGGGCATATTAGTTAGGCACTTAGGTTGAATATTAATTGGTAGGTTTTGGCATGTTTTGGTGTGTTTTGAATAGGTAAAAATGGATGTAAATGGTTTGGTTTGGAAACTAAGAAATGGTAGATGAAATAGCTTGGTTTTGAAGTTATTTTAGGTGCATACGACCTAGGATAGGGTGTAATGACCCAAAATTTACGGGCATCGAAAAAGTATATTATCGGGCCTCCATCTTAACGAAATGGGTTCGTAAATAATTATTAGAAATATTTATGAGTCTAGTGGTGTGTTTAATTAAGTTTTAATTAAGTGAATTTAGCTTAATTAAGGGTAATTAGGAATAAGGACTAAATTGAATAAGGGGTAAATGTTGAATTATAGATTAATAGAAAGTAAAAAGGACTAAAATGGCAAATATGCCATTTAGCATAAGTTGAGGCGGCATATGAAGTAAAAATCTAATATTTTAATTATAAAAAATATATATTAGTAATAAATTATATTAAATTAATTTAAAATAATTATATTATAAGATATTTATATGATCATTAAATTAAATTCATGACAAATGTATGGTGGTGATTTAATACAAGTGTATTAATAAAAATACATACACTTGTAATACTATAATTAATTATTAAATAGATATTTATTAAATGATTATATTGTACTATATTATTATATTAATAAATAAATAAAGCATGTAATAAAAGAAACAAAAAGGAAACAAAACATAAAAGAAACAGAAAGCATTTGAAACAGAGCAAGAAAGAAGGAAGGAAGAAAAATAAAAGGAAAAACTAGGGTTTAATGTTTTAAAGCTTTAAAAGGTAAGTCAATTAAGTCCTTTTTACTTAATTTTGATGTTTTAGGAACTTTAGAACAAAGTTTTGTTAAAATTAAATTGAAGTTTTGAAAGTTCTTAGGTTCTTGAATATAGTTCATGTTGAACAAATTGTTGGATTATGGGTTTAATTAATAGAATTTCTAGTTAGAATTGATTAAGGGATTAAATTGTAAAGTAAGCTATAAGTTTTGCATAGTAGGGACTAAATTGCAAGAATTTTGAAATTAAGTATTTATGATGAAATTTAAATAGTTAAGTTAAATTTCATAGGGAATTGAGTAGAAATAAATCATGAATTGAGATAGAAAAGTAAGTGAATTTAGTTAAGATTAAAATTGAAATTAAAGTAGAAATTGAATAGAAGTTGAATAAGAAATTTAAATATTAAATGTAAATTAGTATTGTATTAATGATTATAAAATTTATCTTAATTTTTCGTAGCTAACATCGCACCCGAGGCATTTACGAAGAAAGGAAAAGAAAAGGTGGACGATGAGTAAACTCGAGAAAATTCACGGTTTGTATTACTACGATTCAAACTACTATTTATTAAATGTTATATTTAAATTTATGTGTATGGTAAGTAAAATTATAAGGTAAGTATCAATATTGAATTGAAGGAAATAGAGATGAAGTATGATTATGTATGAATATTTGATAATATATTGTTGGAAAGTAGAAAATTGTATCGAATTGAATTGTATATTGAAAGTGAAATTGAAATTGAAAAATGATTTGAATACCCTATTAACTAGTCAGGCTGAGTCGGATACAGTTGGCATGCCATAGGATTGGAAGAGTATGGGAATTTATCGGCTTTTCCGATCAGGCACTATATGTGTCGTATTAGGCACCATGTGTGTCGTTTCAGGCACTTTATGTGTCGTATACTGCTCTGATATATTGATCATGTACTGAGTACCGTTTTAGGCACAATGTGCCATACTGGTGTGTTTGGTTGGAATCCGTGTATTTGCCAAGGTCTGGGTTTGTTAATAGAGTGAATATTCGAAATGAGAGAATTGAAGAAATTTGATTGATCGTATGATTAAAAGTATAAGAAAGAAATTGTTAGCCGATTTGTGAATTGAAATTGTATGTGAGATTTGGAAACATGAACCTAAGGTTCATGAATTGATCAAGTTCAAGTTATTAAGATATGATATTGTTGATGAATTATTATATAAAAATATATATGAAGGTGAATGTAAATTAGTTCTTATGATATATAAATTTTACATGTTTAATGTTATATGATTAATATTTATAATTCATTAAAGTTATATAGTTTGAATTACGGTAATACCACTGAGTACGAAATACGAAATACTCGGTGATCACGGTTATTTCGTGCATGCAGTCGAAGAGAAATCAAAAGTCGATTCAAGCATCCAGATCAATCCCGACTTCAGCACAACTTTGGTGATGTACTTTTCCTTTTGATAAATGTGGCATGTACCTAGGTTACATATATAGGTCATATGATTTTGGTTATAAAGCATGGATGGTTTGTAATGTTTTGAACTTAGTTTAAGTGAAATGGTAAAGAGTGTATTATAAAATTTGGCTTTAAACTTGAATAGAAAAACAAATAAAGTTATTAGTCAATTTGAATGATATTATAAATGTTTAATTATTAGGTTACTATGTTAATGAATTAGTTATGATATAAGTGTATTTGAGTATCAATTGTTTTTGGTTAAGCCATTGGTTTTGGATTGGTTACGGTTTGAAACTTGCAAGGAAGGTTAGATGTTTATAAAGGGGTTATATTGAGTTGCAAAAAAAAATTTACGAAAATTTTTTGGAGTACTCGAACAAGTGTCGTTCCACTTCTAATACATATTTTGGGCCTCGAAGGTCCATAAAAGGGACTTAATCGTTAATTTATAATATGTATGTTATTTATTTGTAAATTAATCGTAAATTGTCTGATATGTCCAGTAATGCCTCGTAACCCTATTACGGCAACGATTTAGGGTTAAGGGGTGTTACACAGGGTCTACCACACGGCCATATGCCACACACGATCTCCCCACACGGCTATGTGGCATATTTGATTTTTAGTGCAGGTTGGACCACACAGTCTCAGAGAGTTACATGGCCGTGTGACCCTGAGTTACATGGGCACAGTTGTTACACAGTTTGTGTAATAGCCTATTTTTCAATAGTGTCGGAAATAGTGGTTTTGGGGCCGCAAATTCGATGAGTGAGTCCATAAATATTTTTATTTAATATTTACGAGTTAAATATAGAATTTCATTGAAATTTAATTTAACGATTTTTGTTAATTGAAAGAATAATTAGGTTCAAGATGTATGTCCCTTAAGTTAAATGGTTTTAGAAAATGAGGTATCGGGACCTCGTTTCTATAAACCGAGCCCGTAAATATTTTATTAAATATTTACGGAGTGTTATTAGGCTCATATTATAATTTGGTTAGGAAATTTTAATGTTTAGAAGGTTAATTAAATAAAATGGACTTAAGTGAATAAAGTGCAAAAGTTAGTTAAAGGGGTCAAATGGTTATGGAATCTTAAATTAATGGCCTTATATGGTAATTATGCCATGTTATAAACTAATGGACGATAATAGGTTTATGTTTTGGTTTATTAGAATATATTATTAAAGGGCAAATTGGCAATTTAGTAATTAAAACTTTAACAAAAATAAAAATTATGGCATCATCATCTTCCAAAAGCTTTAGTTGCCGAAATTGAAATTTAAGAACACCATTTTTGGTGTTTGAGGTTCAGTCAAGTATTGGATGCATGCATGTAAGCAATTTTATATCTGTTTCTTATAATTTTTATATTTTTTATATCATTGCAACTAAGTCCAGTTAACTCGTATCTCCGTTTTCGAAACTGTTAAGGATTTTGGTTTTTTTTACCATTAATGAATCTTAGTTAATTTTTATGTTAAATAATAAATTTATAGATTTGGTTGTTGATTAGAACTAGTTTGTGAAGTGATTTGTTAGTTTTAGTTAAATGATTAATTTGATTAAATGTTAAAATTTACATGGAACTTGTGTGAATTTTGAATAAATATGGATTTTACTAGTATAGGAATATATTCAGCTAGCATGGGTATTTGAAAATTCTTGTTAAATTTAGAGTTTCAAGTTTAAGGACTAATTTGTGATAAATGTAAAAGTTCAGGGAAAATGTGTAAATAATGAGAACGTAAGGGTCATAAGCATAAAAGTGAGCTTGAATATGTATTTGAATTTGATAAAATTTAATTTAATTATTATAGATCAATATTTGATTCGTATGGAAGATAACCGAGGAAAAGAAAAAATTACGGAATAGTCCTTACGAGTCAACCGTTGGTATATAATAGGTAAGTTCATTGTGTAAGTATGTGTATATGAATATTACTTTATATTTATATAATTTCTTGTTGGATAATTGTATTTAATGCGAAATTTCATTATTTACCTATAAATTATTAAATGTTATGACTGAGTGCAAATGGTAAATGAATATTCTGAAGCGATGAATTTTGTTGTTGCACAAAATTTAAATGAATAAAAAGAACTTATGGTATGTGTATAAAAATAAGAAGTGCCTCTAAATGATTGATTGATCAATATTGTGAATTTGATTATAATGCTCGGTTGAACGTAGTAAACGGTTAGGATACGATTGACATGCCAATATGGTCAGTAAGCGTGCTTGTACGGGATTGCAATTCGGTGCCTTTGTTTGCACTTCAGTGCCTTTGTATACACTTCAGCTTTTGCACTTCGGTGCTTCTGCCTCTGTTTGCACTACGGTGCCTCTGATTGCAAATTTGTGCCTCTATTTGCACTTCGGTGCCTCTTTTACGCATCTATGATGCCTCTGGTGTGGTTTAGTTACCCGAGTATCCGAGTCAAATTACTTAGTTCACTGGCCTATGTATTCATTGAATTAAAACTTTTTATGTGCTTAAATGATTTGCATATTCTTGGTAAAAGTAAGTGAAAAATGTTTCAATGAATTTCATGTTTACATGTGTGCTTAGCTAAATTGAGGAAACGTGGTTTATGATAATGGCAAGTCTTTTGAGAAGGGGTTATTATGATATGTTTAGAGATGTGAAAAAAATATTGTGGTGAGTTTAAAGAATTAAATGGTTTATAAGTATTTTTCGAGTATTCGAGGTTGGTCTATTTTGTTCAACGGGTAAATAAAACTTTAAAAGGGTATTTGATTACATGAAATGAACTATGATTTTTGAGTAATGATATGAATTATGATGAAATGTGTAATTGAAAGGAAAAGATGGTTTAGAATATATATGTTTGTGGTGAATTATGAAAGTGAAATGTTAGATATGTTCTATGCCATGTTTCGATTGGAAATATATATGTAATGATACAACAACTAACCTTGTGTGATAATGTGTATAGGAAAGGAAAGTTGGCTTATGACATAATGAAAATTATGCTTGGTTGTTCAACTTAAAATATTCGGTAAGTTAAGTTTCCTTATATGAGCTTACTAAGCATTAGTTGCTTACATAGTTGTTGTTCTTTTCTTTGTTTTGTAGATCATCGGAAGCTTGATCGGTTAGAATCATGTAGGAGCACAATCACTTTATCCATTTGCCATATTGGTAGTTTTTATTGTTTTGGATTTCAGTTATAAATGGCATGTACTAGGAGTTTTTTATGTTATTTATCAATGTGATGTGGTTTAAGTTTATTTTCCTATATGCCTTAATGTTGGCTTATAATTGTAAATATGTAAGTATATGTTTTAGTCACTTGTGAATACCTTGAGATTTAGATGGCTTTTGGTTCATTAAAGTGTGAATGAAGTGGTTAAAAGGTAGATGTGTGATGTAAGTTTAAAGTATGAATTTATAGCATTGGGTTTGAAATGATTATGATGTAAAAATTGTGCTACCAATGAGGGTATATTGGATAGACATTTAGATTAAATGATATGACTGTATTTTGACATGTAATAGGCTTGGATGTTGATTTGATAATTTGGTTTGTTTTAAGTTTGTGTCAAGCTTATATGTGTCTTAATGTCCTTAGTTGATAGATTGCAAATGAAAGTGTAAAAATATGGTGTGTGACATTTATGTATGCTCATATGAAAGTAGGTAAAATATGGTTGAATAACATGTTTTGAAATGGTTATCTTATATATATGAATTATGCTTAATAAATGAACTTGAAATGTTGAATTGAGTCAAGTTGATGTGTTGAATTATGGTGTCAATTGTTGGCATATTGGTTAGGCACCTAAGTTGGTTGGTTTTGGTATGTTTTAAAGTGTTTTGGTTATTTGAATGTTTGTGGAAATGGTGTGTCTTGGTGTTCAAGATTTGAGATTGAAATGGCTTGATTTAGAAGCAACTTATGTTACACACGGCTTAGGACATCGGATGCCACACGGCCGTGTGTCATTATTGTTTTAGGTGTAAGTTTCACACAGTTTGAGACACAACTTGCAACATAGGCGTGTGTCACAAGTCATTATGTAACACGATTTGACACATGACCCTCGATACGGTCGTGTGGCCCTATTTCGATTACTAAAACGAGCAGACACACGGGCTGGGACATGGTCGTGTGTCCCTATTTCGATTACTTACACGAGCGGACACACGGGCTGGGACACGGTCGTGTGTCCAAACTTCGAATGCCCACATGGTCTGGGCTAAGTCACATGGCCGTGCGGCCCTTGTTTTTAATTTTTCCAAAAATTCTGTTTTATTTCAAATTGATCCCAGAATGTCAACAAATTATTTTTAGGGTCTCGTAGGTTTGGATTAAGGCCCGTAAGTGTATGTTTTCTATAATTAACTTGTGTTATTGAAAGTTATGAATTAAATTACATGAAAATTTTTTTGTAAGTTAAATGTTTTGAATTGTACTGTAATGCTCTGTAACACAAGTTATTAGTTAAATGTTTCCAAACTAATTTCAAGGTTTTGTAGCCTCGATTTAAGACCTGTTTTCGTATGTTAGCTAGGAATTTTTGATAATTTAAATAATTATATGAATTTTTTTTATGATGCTATGGGATTCGTAAACTGTCGTAATATCTTATAACCCTAATTTGACGATGGAGACATGTTTGGGATGTTACAGTAAGGCCATGTAGACGTAGATTAAAGTCCAATTTAGCATAGCTTCTCAGGAGCAATTTTGGGACAAAAAGTATTTTTGAGATAAAAACATTACTAAACAAGATGCTTTTGTGCTTTTCAAAAGTGCTTTTAGAACAAAAAATACTTTGCAAAAGCACTTTTTTGGTCAAAAGCATAAATAGAAAATTTTAGCTTTTGCTAAAAAGTGCTTTTTGGCCTAAAAATATTTCTAAGTAATGTTAAATTGAGCCTAAGTTTGAACTACATTAGCAACTCTTTGTGCTTCGTTCTTCTATCGTCTATTTGTTTACCTAATTGATATATTATTAATATTTTGAGAACTCAATTAAAATGTTTTAAATTTTAAGGATCAATTTAGAATAGTAGCGATAACTTTTTGATCAAAAGTTAAAGAAATAAAGGACATTGTTAAGTAATTATTAGATTCCACTTTAAAATCAAATAATTAATTATAATAGTAGTTTATGGCATACTCGTAACGTGGATGAAGAATTTTATGTAAAAAATCAATAAAGTTTCTTGTTGAAATGGTAAAATTAAGGGTTTAGAGACTAATATGTGTTAAGCTCAAATTTTGAGATGCATGGAATTTTTTAGATTTATTTTAATTTGAAATTGTTTTATGTAGATATTATATAAAAATACATTCATTATGTTTTAAAATGTTTAGATTAATCATATCATGTACATATTAATAGTATAGAAATGGTGTACCTACGTACCCCTAATTCCCTCCAAACTGACAAAGTTAATAGTTAGCATTGGAGAAGGTGTGGAGGGAAGATTAGGTCCGTACAATCCAGCATTTCCCACAAACTTTATCTCCCCTTATGTAGCTTTGTTATTAATAATCCATTCAGATGGATTAAATATAAAAAGAATGAAATAAATACCTAACCTTAATGACCATTTACAATTTATACAATGAAATCAATAGTATAAGTCACTACAGCAAAACAGACTTTTAGCGGCGTTTTTAGTGGCGTTTTAGCGAAAAACGCCGCAAATATTATACATTACCGGCGTTTGAAGGAAACCGCCGCTAAAAAATGAGTAATAGCGGCGTTTATTTTAAAAACGCCGTTAAAAATGATATATAGCGGCGTTTATTGCAAAAACGCCGCTAAAAGTCAGACCTTTAGCGGCGCTTTGGAAAAAACGCCGCTAAAAGTGAGACCTTTAGCGGCGCTTCAGCAAAAACGCCGCTAAAAGTCAGACCTTTAGAGGTTATGAGTTTCGAGTTCAGTATTTCAAGATTTATGATTTAAAATTTAGGGTTTAGGGTTTATGGGTTTGTTGTGGGTGTATGGTTTAAGGTTCACGTACGGGTTTAGGGTTTATTAAACGAAGACAGGATATCAAATTTCATTTAATCATTAAAAATTATAAAAATATATGCTATAAATTAAATCGATTGTGCATCTGTTAATCCATAAACCCTAAAGCAGTAAACACTAAAATATAAACCCTACACAGTCTAAACCCTAAACTTTAATTTAAATATCAAATTTATATTCTAAACCCTAAATCATAACTCGAAATACTCGACCCTAAACCCCTAAACTGCAAACAGTACTAAACCATTACCCAATTAAATCGCAAAATATTAAACCCTAAAAAGTCTAAACGGCCTTGAGACTTTATTTCATAGGGATTATATATCAATTAATGTGTATACATGTAAATATTAATGTAAAATCTTATGTTTATAATAATTAGTGGAAGCACTTATGTACTATTGATTAAAAAGTTAATTAAAATTTAGAAATTAGAATAAATATTCATAAAATTTAGTTTTCTTTGTAATAAATAAATTAATTAATAAATCAAAAATTATAAAATAATTACCTAAGTACTATTCTCTATTTTAATTTAGGAATAAGAATAATTTTATTTTTATTTTGATTGGTTACAATTTAGATTTGAGGACTTGTGTTTAGGGTTACGAGTTTAGGAGTTAGGGTTTATGGTTTAGGGTTTGACTTAGGGTTTAAATTTAAACTATTTGATCTATTAATTAATTAAGAAATTTCTTTATATTAATTGAAATAAAATTTAATTGTAATGTAATTGTTAAAAAATTTTTAAAAATTGATGACATGTATAAAAAATTTAAAACTACTAACATTAAAAAAATATATGTAAAAATGAAAAAATTAAAATACTATTACTTAAAATACTTTTAAAGTTGTTTTGGATATATGTCGACTTATTATTTTTTAAAATTATATATTAAATATTTATATATTAAATTATTAAAAATCTATAAAATTATCAATATGTTTTAAATTTTTTATACATTAAATTATTAAAAAATCTATAAAATTTAAAAAATCTATAAAAATCTATTAAAATCTGAAAAAAACTAATTTTAAGTTAAAGTTTTAGTGGCGCTTTATAAAAAACGCGCAAAGTTTAAGAATTTTGTAGCAAAACGACGCCGTTTGTTTGTGTTTGTTTTAACTCAGTTGTTTTCACGAAATGCCTAAGTCCTATTTTCCCAATCCCTAATTTCCCAAAAAAATCAAAAGCTCTAATCGAATCTGACCATCTCCTGCTTCGTGTTCGCCTCGATTTTTTAGCAGAACGGTGCCCTCGATTGTCCATTCTACCATCGCGTTCGCCTCCATCTGTCTCGTCGCAAGTCGCCGTCTCCATCGACCGACGGGTAAGTCTTTTATACTGTTAGTTTTGAGAGTAAACAACCTCTTCCATATTGTTTGCATTTGACGCTCTAATCGAATCTGACCATCCCCTGCTTCGTGTTTGCCTCGATTTTTTAGCAAAACGGAGCCCTCGATTGTCCATTCTGCCATCGCGTTCGCCTCAATCTGCCTCGTCGCGAGTCGCCGTCTCCATCGACCGACGGGTAAGTCTTTTATACTGTTAGTTTTGAGAGTAAACAACCTCTTCCATATTGTTTTATACTGAGTTCTTTATGACCATTCTCTATACATCCCAACTGAATCTTACGGCCACACTGCATATCGTCATCTATTGCTTTTGTTATGATTTCTCTATTATCCTCTGTTTCTAGTTAGAGGAATATCTATAACATTGAGAGTGGTGGATTTTGTACTGATCTCCTTTAAAAGTAATTCAAAATATTCTGCATCTTATAATATTCTTCTATGTAAAAGGCTGGATTAAATCTACTTGTATGCCTTCATAATATATGGTTTTGGACATTTTGGTGTGGTTTAGACTTGTGTGACATTTCTTTTGGACCGATTACTTGGTTGAAGGCCTTGATTAGTATAATGATTAAGTATTAATCAGTTTCCTAAGATTTTTAAGCATGAGTTTCTTAACAAAGACTGAATCATTGATATTGGTTCAAGTTCGGGATACTGAGGTAGGTGTTTCACGGATATGAGGGCAAATGCATTGATTATTGGATGAGAGACATGTAAAGCATATTCTTTCCTTTTACATGTCTATTAAGAAATCTTGGTGTGTAAAAGAGAGAGAGAGAGAGAGAGAGAGAGAGAGAGAGAGAGAGAGAGAGAGAGAGAGAGCAAGAACTCATGATGCAAAGAGAAAATGGTGAATTAGGAGTCGATCGATTTCTTGCAAAAATCTATTTCTTTCTTAGTTAAGTTTAAGAATATCTTATAATTATGCTTTGAATGCGATTCACTTGTAGAATTTAGACCAAGAGAATGTGAATATCAATCCAATCCCACGCAAGTACATACAAGTGGAAGTTGATTGGTGATACCTAAATTTGTTCAGATGTCTCACTTGTAACCCATATCAGCATCCTTTGTTAGTAATTGCTGCGGTCTAAAACATAAATTATGTTATTAGTTTATCTTATAATTATCCAGTGCTTTATTTTAGTATTATAATTATTGCATGCTTTATTTTTATGTGCCACTCATTGTTTTGTAGAAAATGGCTAAGAGTGGTCTTCACATTCTTTTGGGAGGCATTTCTGCTTTAACAGTTGTGGTCTTCTTTCGCTTTGTAAGTAACTTGGATGTCATATCTGTAGTTGTTTGTGCTCTAAACTGTATGCATTTTTTAGACAAAGATATAATAATTCAATGCATTTGTTCTATTTGTGGGCTGCCAAGACAAGTTGAACAAGTTGAAGGAACCAGTGTTTTAAATTGACAATGTTCTTTGGCTACATGTGAAACAGTTTTAGCCATGAAAGGAAGGAATTTAATGTTTTGTGATGCTTTTATTTGTACTATTGATAGTGGCTTCTGCCGCAAATAGCCAAACACGTGTCCTTGTATATCTGTTTTCTTTCTAAGCCAAATGCAACCCCCGCCCAAATTCCAAACCTTCCTTTCTTTTGGAAAAAAAAGAAAACTGGTATTATTTTGTAATTACATTCAGGGTGCCCTAATTTCCTTCAGCACACTATTAGTATACATTCAGGGTTTGAAGTTCATTTTATTTTATTTTATTTCCTTCATTTCAAATTTGTTTTGTTTTGTTTTGTTGCTTTCCTTATGCTATACATTTTGTAGTAGTTCTATGCCTTATGCTATACATTTTGTAGTAGTTCTAAGTTAGAAGATTTAAAATAAGTTACAAGATTTCTAATACACATTTCTAAAAGCCATTGAACTCCAAACAAGATAGCATAAGCTTCCAACATAAATAAATTGGCAAGTGCCAATTTGCAACCAAGCACCTAGCATCAACAAAGTCTCCATTTGCATCTTGAATCACCGCTCTGAGCCCCAACTTATTATTACTATACCTCTGCTAGCATCAACATTAAGCTTTAAAAATCCATGCCATGGCTTTTCCTATTTCTTTGAGCTTTTTGATTATTTGAGATATATCAAACATCTTACGGGACTCTTTGCATTATTAAACATATGAAATTTATTAAAACAAAAAGTCTATTCACATACATTTTTAAACACTAATATGAAATTTTATACAAATATATGTATATGTATTACACATATATTCAAATTAGTATTCTTATTTTATATCACTTTTTTTTTAAATACCTATTACTTTTATTATACATACACATATGTATATTGTGTTTGAATGTATGAAATATAAGTATCCTGTGTTTGTCTTATTAACTGACAGTTACCAAGTTGTTTCAAATTAAAATCGCTGGAACTCTGGAACAATGGTTAAACCACAGGACTACTTTTTGTAATGTGCAGGATTGGGAGCCGTTGTCATTTCATCAAAGGCGATGACATCAATATTTGAAGTTTTTAGGATATTGGAGGAGGTATGCCATCTCTGGATTTAAGGCCCTGTAATTCTCTTATGCGTTTTTATATGTGGGAATTTCCATCTACATAGATTGCTCTTTGATGCTATAGATATCCTTGCCTTAGGAATCTCACCCTTACTAAGTTTGTATTAAATGCTAAATAAAAGCTGTAAATGCACCTTTAACCAGGAAAGATAGTAATAACTTTTTCATGTATTTGAATTCTATTATTTTATATTTAAATTGTAATAATTGAATCTTATTTGCTTAGTTGTATTTTTGGTTTATGCTTTCTTGTTTCTCTTTAACTGTGACAGTGGATCAATTCATTTTGGTCTTTATTACGGTTTTTTAGCGGCGTTGTTTTTAAGCGCGCTTAAAAGTCATGTTTTTAGCGGCGTTTGTTTCTAAAACGCCGCTAAAAGTCATGTTTTTTAGCGGCGTTTGTATTAAAAACGCCGCTAAAAGTCACGGTTTTTAGCGGCGTTTGTTTTTTAAGCGCCGCTAAAAGTCATGTTTTTAGCGGCGTTTGTTTCTAAAACGCCGCTAAAAGTCATGTTTTTAGCGGCGTTTGTTTTTAAAAAGCCGCTAAAAGTCATGGTTTTTAGCGGCGTTTGTTTTTTAAGCGCCGCTAAAAGTCGGATAGAAATAACCAAGACTCATCTCAGCTACAGTACAAATAGAAGCCGATCCCCTTTCATTTATTTCTTTGTATTCTCTTTCATATTCCATTTCTTCATTCCTTCTATGCGACTCTCTAGAGTTCATCTAAGTGATGTGCGCGATACAAAGTTCACGAAAGAGAACCCTTGTTGTTCATCCTATTGTCTCGGCTCGTCCGAAATAAAATAAATAAAAAAGTCTCTTCAAAAATCGAGAATCTCAATGATGTATTGTCTTTTATTTCTTTTTATTTATTAGCCTATCCATAAGAATACGAATGAAACCTCAATTCCTCTGTTTGAGCTAGAAGAGAATGTACAAATATTCCTTGAATATTCGAAGTTGTAATTAGTTTCTTATCATTCAATGAGCGTCTTGTATTTCATAAAAATTGGGGGCAATGTAATCCTTACGTAAAGGCCACCCTATCCAACTTTCGGGCATTAAGATACGTTTGATCGTGGATGATTTTCATAAGAGATTCCCAACATGTCATAAGATTCTCGTTCTTGAAAATCCGAACTTTTCCAAACCCGTAAAATGCAGGCGAATTCTGTGGTTACTCCTTGGAGCAAATACTTTTATACATACCTCTTCCGGTTGATCTACACCATACTCTATTCTCGTAAGATGATACACACTGCTGGCTAATGATCGCTCTGGTGCTACATCATAGGCACATTGGGAACGTAGATAATTGTAACCATATACATATAAAATAACAACAATGGAATGCCAATCCTCGGGCTTTATTTGTAAAGTCTCTATTCCTTGGTAATCGAAGCCCAAAGATCTATGAACTAGCCCGTGTTTGACTAGCCAAGCAGACAAACGACCTGCATCTTTTTATCTCTCCCGCTATTTTTTATTTGTCATTTTTAAAAGATAAGTATTTCGCATTTATGATGAAATCGAATTTATGAAGATTAATTCGTTGTCATTTCTCGTAAAAAAATCCTACCTAATTCACTAATTCGTGGGAAGATAGTGAACCCTTGTAGTTGAAAAATGTTTGGGGAGGAATCAAGTAGATGGTGGTTGATAGAGCAATCCTTGATTATAATTTCAAAGACGAGCATGCTGCGTACAAGACAAAACTTGTGATTGGTAGTAAAACACCGATCCCCTGTTGAGATCTAATTCGATCTTCATAGATTTCATGAGATATTTTCTTACGAAGTTTTGTTATAGCATCTATAAGCGCCTCGGGTTTAGGGGACAGCCCGGCAAATAGACATCCACGGAATTAGCTTATCGACCCCGAACAAGTACTATAAGAATCGAAGATGAACATCCCTCCTGTAATTGTACACGCGCCCATAGCAATAACATATTTAGGTTCGGGCATTTGTTCATATAATCTCACCAAAGAGGCGCCATTTTCATTATTCTGTTCCATTTGTTAAAATTAGGTCCGCTGTCTAGGACTCGATCTTGGTACCATCCATAACGATCAAAGTCAAGCGTGAGCCTATTAATGAAGCAAATTCAATAAAGCAACAAGCTGGTACCATAAAGAAGCGCCATAAAGCTGGAGAGTCTTGACCAATTTGAAAGATCATTTAATGTAGTTGAAATAACTGAATTTTGGGTTGTTCGATCAAGTAAGGGAAATTCGATGGAATTCATACTCAATGTTATTATTATTTTGACTTTTTTCTTTCTTTTTATTATCCGAATATTCAGAACTAAGACCATTCCAATGCTCCTTTTTCGCCATGCATAAATGAACCAACAATTAGAATAAGCACGAAAATGAAAGCTTCTATGAATACGGGTACCCCAATACATCGAAACTCATTGCCCATGGATAAAGAAAAACCGTTTCAACATCAAAACAACAAAAACTAGAGCAAACATATAATAACGGATTCTAAATTGTAACCAAGCATCGCCATTGGTTCTATACCCGATTCATAACTAGAAAGTTTTTTACGGACCCTTTCTAATCGGGGCTAAAACTCCAGAAATTAGAAATGCCAAAATAGGAATAGCACTTGATATTATTAGAAATGCCCAGAAAATATCATATTCGTAAAGCAGAAACATAGACGAACTCCTATGAATGTGAAAAATAGATCGGATTAGTCGCTTCGACCTGGAATTCATTGTCAAGTCATCCGCAACTGTTTGTTTAGTCAAAACAACAATTCATTTTGATCGAATCGTCTAGTTTCGTTTGTTTGCTGTGTTTCCATGTTGCGTTTTAAGATTTATTGATTGGAATTAATCCTATTTTATTTACATTCCACTTATTTCGATTTCATTTCGGATTTTTCTAAATAAAAGGAATTCTAATATCTAACTAATATCTAATATTTATTAGAATTTTAGAAATAAAAAACTTTTAATTCGAAATTATAGATTTAGAATAAATAGAAATTTTTTATTTTATATCTATTTATATAGAATCAATCTAAAATCAATCTACCGCGAGGATTAATTAAGAAAAAGGGGTTTTGTTTATTTTATTCTTGGATAAGAATAAAATAAGAGCGATTGGATCCGTTGAAATGCGCTTTTGTTTTCGTGGTTATACTACGAGTGATCTCCCGTGAGCGAGCTTATGGGAATGATTTTAACCAAGCAACGTGAAGCGACCAGTTCCAATGAACAAAGAATACAATAATTAGGAAAAAAACGATACAACTTTTTTATTTTTAGTTGTATTTGGATATTCTTTATTGTTTTAGTTTGCTTTAGTTTTAAGAATATTATTTTCATTTCATTTTTCTTAATTTAAAAAATTTAATGAATATTTAAAATTAATAAAATAGAAAATTAGAAAATATAGGGCTATACGGACTCGAACCGTAGACCTTCCATCAGAAAACAGATCGAACTGATTATTATCAAAATGATTCGGCCTATTTCAAAGACCCAACATGCATTTTTTTGCATTGGGCTCTTTCATTAAACGATAGAAATATCCGTTAGTCTAACCGATATATATTTTTTTCTAAAAGAAAAAAAGAAGACGGTTTCCGTGTGCTCTGATTCATTGTGCTCGATTCACATCGATCTGAGAGCACTTCCAAAGTGTTTCAAAGAGGGGAAGGGTTATCTTGACGTAGGTCTGCTTCTGGCCTAGATCAACCTAAGTTAAATGGAGTCTCTACCATCCTGATTAAAAAATCAAACATGAAACTTCATACACCTTAAGATTCATAGGACGAAAAGAGCATTTTTGAGGTCTTTATACTCATTATGCCTAGCATTGAATAGACCGGGTATTCACCCTATCAATATCTCAAATCAATGATGGGTTCGATTCGGATCTTGCCTAAACGGCACCCGAATCGGACCGAACCATTTGTCAGGCTATTGTTCTCTTGTTTTGTTCCTTCAAAGTAATGGAGTAAGACATCGATTTCTCAAAAAGATCAATTCTTTTGATTGCATGATAGACTTCCCTGAAAAACATTGGCGCACGTGTAAACGAGGTGCTCTACCAACTGAGCTATAGCCCTTGTGTTTGTGATACATATTTTATCATATTATGTAGATAATTTCTTGTCAAGATGAATATTACATGATCCAACATCATAATCATACCCTTTTGGTCGGTTTGATTGGTATTGCTTAGAAGTAATATTGGATTTATAATCCATTTTTATTTTATTAAATAAATAGAAATAAAAAATTTAAATTAAGGCTCCATTGGAGAATTCAGACCTAAGCATTAATCGAGAGCGATGGGGACGACGGAACCGTGAATGCGGAGGATTCTATTGAAAACGAATCCTAATGATTTATCGGGAGGATGGCGGAACAAACCGAGAGACCATCTTGCATTTCTTTTTATTACGATTACGAGAGGTTATGGGTTAACCCGACAACTGAACTAGAAAAAGAGTAAATATTCGCCGCGCTAAAATTTGAGTTTAATTTTATTTGATTGTTCAATTTTTGTCGATCCGAATCGATATGAATATGATAAAAAACAAAATAAAGATTCGTTATAACATTATAACAAAACCAAGATAAGACATTATCTAGAAATAGAATCCGTGTTTAATTCCTTATACTTATATATCCAATAGATCCAAACAAGATATACAAATTTATAATAGATCAGATAAAATCGCAAAGCAAAGAATCCCAAGATTCAATTATTCATTAACTACCTGTATATCTTAAGATTAAGAATTAAATATTTTTTTAGTCATTTTTTTTCGCGAGGAGCTGGATGAGAAGAAACTCTCATGTCCAGTTCTGTAGTAGAGATGGAATTCATAAACAACAACCATCAACTATAACCCCAAAAGAACCCGATTTCGTAAACAACATAGAGGAAGAATGAAGGGGATATCTTATCGAGGTAATCGGATTTGTTTTGGTAGATATGCTCTTCAAGCACTTGAACCCGCTTGGATTACATCTAGACAAATAGAAGCGGGGCGCCGCGCAATGACACGAAATGTACGCCGTGGTGGAAAAATATGGGTACGTATATTTCCAGACAAACCCGTTACAGTAAGACTCTACGAAACACGTATGGGTTCGGGAAAGGATCTCCAGTATTGGGTAATGTCGTTAACCGGGCAGAATCCTTTATGAAATGAGCGGAGTAGCCAGAAAATATAGCCGTAAAGGCTATTTCAATAGCGGCGTCAAAAATGCCTATAAAAACTCAATTCATTATTTCAGGATAGGAATATAGAACCAAAGGAAAGAAGTCTTTTCTTGGGAATAAAAAAAACAATTGCGAGTTTCCTTTTTTTTTTTGACAAACAATATTTCTTTTTTTCTTCGTCCTTTGTTACATTGAAAAAAGAGATTTAAAAAATGATTCAACCTCAGACCCATTTGAATGTAGCGAGATAAAGTAATGGCCCGAGAATTGATGTGTATTCGAGTCATAGGAGCTAGTAATCGCCGATATGCTCATATTGGTGACGTTATTATTATTTTGTGATCAAGGAAGCAGCGATACCAAATACACCTCTAGAAAGATCGAAGTCATCGATTTGTAATTGTATGCGCACTCGTAAAGAACTCAAACGCGACAACGGGATGATAATACGATATGATGACAATCTTTGCCGTTGTCATTGATCAAGAAGAAATCCAAAAGGAACTAGAATTTTTGGTGCGATCGCGGGAATTGAGACAGTTAAATTTCACTAAAATAGTTTCATTAGCTCCGAGGTATTATAAAGGCGAGACCCAAGTATAGTTAGAGTATTTAGAGTATTTTAATGGCATAGATTAATTAGTAGATTGTGTCTCACGTATATACCTTTACTAAGTAAAAAAAAAAGACCACGTTGGTTATATCAAAATTCGGGAGCAACAAAAATTTTAGTTTACCATGGGTAAGGACACTATTGCTGACATAATAACCTCTATACGAAATGCTGATATGAATAGAAAAGGAACGATTCAAATAGGATCTACTAACATCATCTTTGAAAACATTGTTAAAATACTTTTACGAGAAGGTTTTATCGATAACGTAAGGAAACATCGGGAACGCAACAAATATTTTTTGGTTTTAACCTACGACATAGAAGGAATAGAAAAGGACCACATAGAACTATTTTAAATTTCTGACGGATCGATCGACTGTGTCTCTGAATCTATTCTAACTATCAACAAATTCCTAGGATTTTAGGCGGGATGGGGATTGTAATTCTTTCTACTTCGGGGTATAATGTGACCGGGAGGCTCGACTAGAGAGAATCGGTGGAGAAATTTTGTGTTATATATGGTAATCCGTCCAGATATACGAATTGTATCCAAACTCTCCATTTGTGCAAAAAAAAAAAAAAAAAAGCATGGGTTGTCTAATAGAACTCCTCCCGCCTACTACCAGAGTTGATACGTCAAGGAAGTTTTACGGAATAAAAGAACAACAAAATGGATTCATGAAGGTTTAATTAGTAAATCACTCCCACTCCAGATTCCTTTAGATAATGAAGATCCGATTTTAGATTATGTTTCGGGAGAGTTTTACCAACGTGGGATAGAGTCAACAAAAGTGAAGTAAGTGCTTATGATTCAACTAGGGGCGTATAATTTATAGACTTCGCAACAAGGATTGAACGATTAGGTAGTTTTTAAACTTCAAGATTCCTTTCGAGGATCCAATTCAAATTTCAAGAAACTTATTTTCTTCCAATAAGCGAATTCGGAAAAATTTTAGGAATAACAACTATGAAAATAAGGGCTTCCGTTCGTAAAATTTGTGAAAAATGTCGCCTAATCCGTAGGAGGGGACGAATTATCGTAATTTGTTTTAACCGAGACATAAACAAAGACAAGGATAATCTTTCTATTCTAAAAAGAACTCACGAAAGAAAAGAAACTAATCTTAAAGAAAGCGATAAAGAAATAAAAATAGAAGATCTGTTTTGACATGAAATGGATATATCCATATATCTCTCGACTTATCTTTATGAAATGATAAAATATGGCAAAACCTATACCAAAAGTTGGTTCACGTAGGAATGGGCGCGATGAGTGCACGTAAAAGTGCACGTAGAATACCAAAAGGAGTTATTCATGTTCAAGCAAGTTTCAACAATACCATTGTTATCTTATTCATGGATGTACGGGTCGGGTAATCTCTTGGTCCTCCATGGCACTTGTGGATTCAAGGGTACAAGAAGGGGACCCCTTTGCTCGCTCAAACCGCAGCAGGAAATGCTATTCGAGCAGTAGTAGACCAAGGTATGCAACGAGCGAAGTTATGATAAAGGGTCTGGTCTCGGAAGAGATGCAAAGATTACGAGCTATTCGTAGAAGTGGTATACTATTAAGTTTAAATGACGGGATGTAACCCCTATGCCACATAATGGATGTAGACCCCCTAAAAAAAGACGTGTGTAGAAATAAACACTAAAGAGATTTCAAGAGAAATAAATGATTCAATGATCTGATCAAATAAAATAATATTACTATGGTTCGAGAGAAAGTAAAAGTCTCTACTTCGACTCGGACACGACAGTGGAAGTGTGTTGAATCAAGAACAGATAGTAAGCGCCTTTATTATGGACGCTTTATTCTGTCTCCACTTATGAAAGGCCAAGCCGACACAATAGGCATTGCGATGCGAAGAGCTTTGCTTGGAGAACTAGAAGGAACATGCATTACACGTGCAAAATCTGAGAAAATACCGCACGAATATTCTACCATAGTAGGTATTCAAGAATCAGTCCATGAAATTTTAATGAATTTGAAAGAAATTGTATTGAGAGGGAATTTGTATGGAACTCGTAACGCCTTTATTTGTGCCAAGGGTCCGGATATGTAATCGCTCAAGACATCATCTTACCACCTTCGTGGAAATCGTTGATATATACGACATGTAGCCACTTAATGAACCAATTGATTTGTGTATTGGATTACAAATCGAGAGAAATAGAGGATACGGTATAAGAACGCCAAAGAACTTTCACGACGGAAGTTATCCTATAGATGTTGTATTCATGCACATTCGAAATGCGAATCATAGTATTCATTGTTATGGGAATGATAATGAAAAACAGGAGATACTTTTTCTAGAAATATGGACAAATGGAAGTTTAACTCCGAAAGAAGCACTTCATGAAGCCTCTCGCAATTTGATTGATTTATTTATTCCTTTTCTACATTCGGAAGAAGAAAACTTACATTTAGAAAACAATCAACACGATGTTACTTTACCTTTTTTTCCGTTTCATGATAGATTAGTTAAACTAACAAAAAAGAAAAAAGAAATAGCATTGAAATATATTTTTATTGACCAATCAGAATTGCCTCCCAGGATCTATAATTGTCTCAAAAAGTCCAATATACATACATTATTGGACCTTTTGAATAACAGTCGAGAAGACCTTATGAAAATTGAACACTTTCGCATAGAAGATGTAAAACAAATATTGGGCATTCTAGAAAAGAAGTAGAAAAAGCATTTCGAAATTGATTTATCAAAATTTTTAATCCAATGGATTTTGAACCTTCAGCACAATCCATAGATTCGGACCAGAATTGAATAAATGTATCTAGGGAGAATTCACTTTGCCTTTGAAGTGGCTACTCCCTAGATACGCACATCATGATATTTTTTTTTTTAATTGATTCAATTTAAAAAAGACCTAAAGTTAGGGATTTATCAATCGGTAATGTTGCTCCAATACCCAACCAAAGGGCTACTGCAGTACCAATCAAAAAAACGGTTGTCGCTACTGGACGACGAAATGGATTTTGGAATTTATTAACATTTTCCAAAAACGGTACTGTTAATAATCCCGCGGGTACTGAAACCATTAAAAGAACACCCAATAACTTGTTAGGTAATCGCATTTAAGTATTTGAAATACAGGAAAGAAATACCATTCAGGTAATATTTCCAAAGGAGTTGCAAATGGATCCGCGGGTTCACCAATCATTGAAGGTTCTAGAACCGCTAAGCCCACGTTACAAGCAATAGTACCGAGAATTACTACTGGAAAAATATATAAAAGATCATTGGGCCATGCGGGTTCCCCATAATAATTATGACCCATACCTTTAGCTAATTTAGCTCTTAATACAGGATCGTTCAAGTCAGGTTTTTTTGTTATTAGGATAGGTGAATTTTTCTAGATCCATCCCCCAAAGGAACCGGACATGA